>JAVTVY010004324.1:0-378357 GCA_036873755.1 Hanleya hanleyi
CCCCAGCACCATCTCTGAACGTGAACAGACAACGACGACCGACGTTGTACCCACCACCACTCCAGTTCACTCGTACGAAATTTACAAGAGCGGGTTACCCCGACAACGGATACACCTCGAACCATGGACCCTGGGTGGCAGCATCCCTTCACTTGCGTCATCGCAGGACCGACGGGCTCCGGCAAAACGCACTTCGTCAGGAAGCTCCTTCAACACGCCGACAGGATGATCACTCCACCCATTGCCAGAGTCGTGTGGTGTTACGGAGAATGGCAGGCAGCGTATGCAGCAATGCCCCACATCACGTTCGTGGAAGGCCTACCCAACCTGGCCGGTTTGGAACCCGACACCTTGGTGGTTCTGGATGATCTCATGGCGGAGACGGATGCACGGGTCACCCAACTCTTTACCAAAGGCAGCCATCATCGACGGCTCAGCATCATCTACATTGTGCAGAATCTGTTCAGTAAAAACAAAGAACATCGGAATATCAGCTAAATGCCCACTACCTGGTGGTCTTCAAAAACCCGCGAGATACCACTCAACTGCTGCACCTGGCGAGACAGATGTATCCCGGCCGCACACCGTTTGCGTTGGAAGCCTTCAAAGATGCCACAACCCCTCAGCACGGGTATATGCTATTCGACCTCAAGCAAGCCACCCCCGACCACCTTCGACTACGGACCGGCATCTTTCCCGGAGAGACCCACCACGTGTACATGCAAAAATAATGTAAACACATCCACAGTGGCGCCTCCAGCTGGGGTCTGTGTGTTTGATGATGGGGAATAATAAAAAGAATGAATACCACAGCAGGGTTGACTTTGTCTGTGAGGTGGATAAAAGGGCAGAGTTGTGGGTTCTAGCATTAGTTGTACAGGATGTCTGCGCGAGTACGGAAGCACGCTCCCACGCTCCGTGTATTGAAGACGGCCCCACCCGAGTTAGTCAGAACCATTGTACGCGGTGCGGACCCTGACCTTGTACGCTGTCTGTGCGAGATCGGGTACAACCTGTTAAAAGGCAACGTACCACTGACTCGGCTCAGAAGACCAAGTTGGCCAGGCATAGATGGAGTCTCGAACCCTGATCCCACCGGCGGGTCCCTCAAACACCACAAAAGAAAAAGATGGTACAGAAAGGCGGCTTTCTCGGGGCCATCTTAGCACCGTTGGCCGCTTCCGTGTTGGGTCCAGTATTGGGTGGACTCTTCGGCCGACAATGAACCACACGAAAAAAATGGTCCTCGTCGAACCACGGTTCCTGCAAAACCTCCAATCACCCTACCCTGTCCCACCTACGGTTAAGACCATAAACAGCCTCGATGGGGAGATGCAACAGATCTTACAGAGACCGGGGTTAAGCGACAGTGAGAAAGTACAACGGTACAATGAGACGCTTCAACGGTACATGACGTTCATGGACCAATATAAAACACTGTCTCCCCCAGCAACAGCACCACCACCACCACCACCACCACCACGTGACAGACCGCTGACCTCAGCACCGCTCCAACAGCCGGGTCAGGTAGCCTCCACAGCCCCACAGTGGGTGGAAGACGAAGTGCTGAAGAGTGTACCTGCCTCGTTCAAGAAACAAGCTGGCCTGGTATTACAACGGATGAAACAGAATCCTAGCATGACTTGGAATGATAAAGGCGAACTCCTGGTACAGAATCAGGTGGTCCCCGGCACCCACATGACGGATTTAGTGAATGATCTGATGCGTCAACGCAGATCGCACACCGATCCTCGAGGATGGGAGGTCTTCGCTCAAGGCTTGAAAGACATGCATGTACCACAGGAAGTGGTGGGGAACCCCCACCGCTGGGCCTTTATGCAGCAAACCCAGCAATCGCCGAGTCGTGCACCACGACTCTCACCACAACCTTCTTGGGAAGCCGACTGGGAACCGGAGTCACCCCCCAAAACTCCACCACCATCACAACGGGCACCTTCTTTTCAGACCTTTATAAAACCACCCTCGATCAGGACACCCACATCTCCAGAGCCGTGACACGTAGCAAGTCAACGCGACGAACACGACACCGGACACAACCGCCCAAGGCCTGGAACACCTATTAAAACCAACAGCAGCAGCAGGACAGCTCAGTCGCCATGTTTTACCTGACCCTACCCAGTAACAGTTCGCTGGATGTGTTTCTTGACAACACCGTGGCCAAGTACGTCACCCAGTTACCGCAACCGTTACATTTACCTGGCCGGTGGGAATGCGGCCTCGTGGATATCCAATACCGTTACTCGTGGTACAACGTGCGAGCCAATGAAGTGTGGTACGAGGTGACCTACGAAGGCAAAAACACCCGACTCACCCTGCCCGAAGGCCAATACGATACCCCCAAAGAGTTCATGGTGGGCTGTCAAGACTGATGCATTATAAGGCGCTACGGGGGGTGACGAATACTTCAAGACCCATCAAAGCCTATCCCTTCAAGAATCACGTGGACTTCGATTACAACGCACACAACGACAAGGCACAGCTTATCGTCTCCGGCAAGGCGAGTGTCGTATTGAGTCCTATTCTACAGCAAATGCTGGGTTTCGATCTAAATACGTTCGCTGGTCCCACCGAACACCATGGCGAGATGCCGATGGATATGAAGTCGGGTATGTACGGACTCTACGTCTGCTCGGACGTGGTGGACAACCACATCGTGGGCGATATCAACACACCTCTGTTACGGGTGGTCCCCATTAAAAATAAGTATGGAGGTCAAGTCACCCACAGTTTCACCCACATGCTCTACTTGCCCGTACGACAAACTGACATCAACACGATCACGGTGGATATAAGAGATGACACGGGACGACCGGTGGCATTCGAACGAGGAAAAGTGGTGCTGACACTTCATTTTCGACAAGCACGTGCTCCCCACTTTGCATAATGAAAGTACCTTACGAGTGCGATGCACGCAGCTATGCCGACTATTATGCCCAACAGGCCGGGGTGGCTTTCCGGTATTTAGCGGTGCACGCATGCAACGAGGACATGGTCTGGGGAACATACTCGGCAGCATTGTGAAAACGTTCCTGCCCTTGGTGACGCGTGGGGTGAAAGCAATCGGCAAACAAGCGGTACGCAGTGGACTGCAAGTGGCCGGTGATGTCTTGGGGGTACGGCACCCAAAGAATCCTTGAAACGGCGGGCCAAAGAAGCGGGAGGCGTCTTGGTGGCCAAAGCACAACGCACCGTTGGGAATAAAAGAGCTGCCCCACCGAGACCACGCACCAGTCGACGACCGACCCAGCGACGACGCACATCCAAGAAGACAAAGGATATCTTTTCTTAAAACATGGCCTTAATCCACGCCGAGTCCTGCCCCTCCACCAACAGTGAATTTGATTTGTGGACCGTGCCGCCCACACAAACCAGTGTCGAACAAGGATTATGGGTGGAGCATCTCCCGCTCTCCAGCATCAACGAAACCGGGCCCATCGAGTTCACCATCAGTAATGCGGATACGGCCTATGTGGATTTAGCCCATACCTACTTGTATGTGAAAGCCAAGGTGGTCAATGGAGCTGGCACCAGAATCGCTGACCAAGCAACGGTGGGCCCGACGAATCTCTGGCTGCACTCGATGTTTCAGCAGGTGGATATTTTTCTCAGCGACAAACTCATCAGTGACTCCACCAACACGTACCCCTATCGAGCCTACATCGAGACACTGTTGTCGTATGGCCGAGAGGCTAAAAAATCTCAGCTGACAACCGCTTTATTCTACAGGGACACGGCCGAGCACATGGACACGGCGGACAATGGGGGATATAACAAACGGAAGGCTTTCACTGCGAACAGTGCCTCGGTGGATATGATGGGTCGACTGCATGCAGACATGTTCATGCAAGACCGGTACCTCTTGAACAAGATCCCCATCAAAATCCGACTGATACGGGCGCCTCCGACCTTCGCCTTAATGGCCACTAACGTAGAGGGGCATGCAGCGGACTATAAGATTGTCATCCAAGACGCAGTCCTGTATGTCCGAAAAGTGAAACCGAATCCAGCCGTTCAATTGGGACACATGAAAGCCTTGGAAACAAAACCAGCCCAGTATTGTACAAACCAAAGTGTTCTCTGTGCCTGCTGGAAATATGGGCGCCAACAAAGAAAACCTGTTCCTGGGGAACTACCCAAGCGATTGATCCTGGCCTGTGTGGAAAATACCAGTTTCAGCGGAGCCTACCCAGAGAATCCGTTTGACTTTAAACATTTCGGCATCAATTTTGTGGCCCTGCATGTGGATGGACAACAGGTGCCAGCCACGGCCTTAACCCCGAACTTTGGGCGGAGGAATTTCATTCGAGCCTATCAGAGCCTGTTTACAGCCACCGGTCAAATAAACCAGGACGAAGGGAATATGATCAGTCGGGAGGACTACGGGAACGGATACACGTTGTTCTGTTTCGATCTGACCCCCACCTTAGAGAACGACCATCAGCTGGCCCTGACCAAGCAAGGCAATTTACGGTTGGAAATCCACTTTGCGATTGAGTGACCTTTGACCTCTGACCTCGATCTCAATTTCGGTACGTGACACATAGTCTCCCCCTAGTGTATCCACTCACAAAAAAATGCAACTGTGAATGGAAAACGTTCACAGATATAGACCGGACATGTTCACTTCAGTGATTTCCTGTTTTTCAAGCCAGTGACCTTTGACCTATGACCTCGACCTTCATTTTTGTACGCGACACATTGTCTTCCCATAGGGTATCTACTCACCAAAAATTGGAACTGTAGATAGAGAACTGTCCCAGATATAGACCGGACACAAAGGACGGACAGAAGGACAGACAGACAGATAGACGGACGGAAACCGGCATCACATAATGCGTCCGCCTTTCTGGCGGGTGTATAAAAATTAGAAATTTTTAATGATTTCCTGTTTTTTTTTGGTCACGCTGACCTTTGACCTCTGACCTCGACCTACATTTGGTATGCTAGACATCGTTCCCCCCTAGGGCATCCACTCACCAAAAATTAGAACTGTAGATAGAAAACTGTCAATGATCAATGATTTCCTGATTTTAGGCAACAGTGACCTCTAACCTCGACCTCAACTTTGGTATGCTACACATCGTCTCCAATTAGTGTATTCACTCACGAAAAATTGCAACTGTGGATAGAAAAGGTTCACAGATATAGACCGGACACGAACAATTCAGTGATTTCCTGTTTTTTTTTACGTCAGTGACCTTTGACCTCTCACCTCGACCTTCAGAAAAAAAGAACATTGGAATTGAGTTGAAGCTAGATATATTTTTATGGAGCCTAATTATGCAATAGTGTACAGAATTTCAACATTCTATCCAGGAAGGCATTATATTTATGTCAAATCCATACATTTCAGCCAAACCCAACAAGAATTCACATTCATGCTTCTAAATTGATATATAATACATTTAGTTTCTTTTTCAGCTTTAGCCAATGCAGGGGTCAATGCAGCCAATGGGTTAAATAAACATGTTTTGAGATGTACCAAACTTTTAGCAATCATGATGAAGAAAACCAGGATATACCTATCCATTATCCATATTGAATTTCAATTTTCCATAGTGTGAAGCGGTCATATAAATAACTACAACTATCAAGCTTTGTGGACTGATTATAAAACAGAATGAGAAAGTAATCTCTATAGGCTGGGTACAGTAGGTAATGGTATACCGACTAATAGCTCTAATGTATAATGGTGATTTTTTTGTCAAGACTGGAAATGAAAAGGGGAATGTGATCTGAAGAAAATTGAATTGCCTTAAATTTCTTTTCAATATGCGGAGAGCTCGATATAGGTGCCACAATGATGTCCGTCTGTCTGTCTGTCTGTCTATCTATCTGTCTGTCTGTCTGTTAAAGTTAAAGTTTGATCCTAAGGCCTGCCCGCTCGGGCCACACATATTGAACCCATCCACTATCCTCGGGAAGCATGTCCCCACCCCTGGGACCACAGGACCAAGTAAATGTTAAAGTTTTGGACTTAGAAAATTCCTGACACAGCTTCTTGGCCTCACCTATGTCTCCTAAACTAAGGCCAGACCGACCCCCTGAACTCTCATCTATTCCAATTGCTTACATCGGGCTACACATATTGAACCCATGCATTACCCTCGGGGAGCATGTCCCCGCCCCTGGGACCCCAGGACCAAGTAAATGTTAAAGTTTTGGACTTAGAAAATTTCTGTCCACAGCTTCTCGGCCTATGTCTCCTAAACGAAGGCCAGCCAGACCCCCCCAAACTCTCATCTATTCCAAATGCTTACATCTGGCTACACTTATTGAACCCACCCACTACCCTCGGGGAGCAGGTCCCCATCCCTGGGGCACCGAGCTCCACCCCATATCTCCTAAAGTAAGCTTTGCCCAACCCCATATCCTCCTATAGTTTGGGAGCTCAGATCATCCTGTACACTTATTCAACCCATCCACTAACCCCGGGAGCATGCCCCCACCCCTGGGGCACTGAGCCCCACCCTATTTCTTCTAAACTAAGCATTGCCCGACCCCATACATGCCATACCATCATATTTTCCCACAGCTTACATGATCCTACACTTATTCAACCCATGTGCTACCCATGGAAGCATGTCCCCACCCTCGGGGCAGTGTGCCCCACCATCCATCACCTTAACTAAGCTTCGCCCGATGCCATATCCTCATATTTTCCTGACGCTTACATCATGCTACACATATTCAATGCATTGCCCAACTCCATACCCTCATATTTCAATTTCTAATTTTATATCTCCTATATGTGATACTAACCTGACTGTTATGAGATGCAGTGCATGTACATTAATTGTATATACAGGCATACATACCAAATCACCTACAGTATATTCCTTTATAGTATTTACTAATAGTTTGGTGACATTATTTTATTTCAGAAGTACAATATCAAAATAACCGGCGGGGGAATACCCGCAGTACCGAACCCCTGTTAGTTTTTAATTTTGTGTCGCCTTAAATGAAGGACGCCATTTCCTTAAATTTTCCTATCAAATTCTGGTTGACCCTAAAGCTTTTGCACAACCATATCTGTGTCCACACATTTAACTCACTATATTAATTAAAACTGAGTGTGAATCAGTTTGTGATGTCTCAGTCTTTACCAGTGCACATTATTATGGAGCATTACAGTATGATTGAACACTGTAGTTGTCATTGTTCATTCTTTTATTTGCATACAAATGCGAGAATTTACCACAGTGCTGGTGTTCTATTGCATATTGGGAATGATAGATTTACTTCAACTATTGTTATTAGCTTATTAGTTTGTTCACATATCATCACACAAAGTTACACCAAGAACGTGCTCCAAATTGCACACCTTTTATCCCTAACTATACATGTACATGTATTTATCAGATCTATGATCTATATAATATAGTTCCTCCTTCAATCCAACCTCAACATCACTAATATAGAAATCATATTTCTTAATAAATGTATTGTTATTTTAAATGATGTGCATTGCCAATGATGTGCAACCTCAAATGATTTGCCACCCTGAAGGGCTCGATCTTTTTGCGAAGCTGCATGTTTTCATTAATTTCAAAATTTTAACTTTTGACAAAGGGTTATTCTTCATTTCCTATGGGATATGACAAGATAATATTATCAGATAATAATTTTGATATAATACGTTTTTGCATAACTTGATAGCTTGGAAATTATTTTGAACATTGATTATGATAGCTTATTCTGATTTGAAGATATTTTAGAAAAATTGCCAAAATTCAGAGATATGTTGCTTAGCAGGCTTTCATAGGTAATTTAGATAATTTATTGCTATTGTTATGCCCATAGGGCTAAAAAGCAGATACATGAACATACATTAAAATACACATGTAGACAATACACATGACATACAGAAATTTACACATATTTGACAATACATTTATAAAGTACATTTACACAGACACCATTGATGGTAAATGAAGACAATACACACACACAAAATAAGCCATACATGTATGTATGACATAAACAAGAACCATACATATTTGACAGAGCTTTACAAGAAGCATTTGTACAAACATCGTGGACAGTACATATCAAGACAAATGAAATAAAGAAAGTCTTGCACACATACTTAAACACACATACACATGTAATAATAATACTTAGGACATGCATTTAAAATATGACTATTAAAAATATTAGAAACGGTGACATGAAACATGTAATTACAATACCAAAACATGTTATTGATCTAGCCCTTGGAAAAAGACAACATTATCGTCAAATAATGGAGTTATGGTACCTCTCCTATCCTGTGTAACAGTTCCAGCTCTCATCGTTCTTCCCAGAGAAGTTTTTATGATTCCAACCTCAGGGTATACCATTGATATTGAACCTACCTATATATCATTATGTTGACTGTGGTTTGTGGCCACTAATTCTAATCTAACCGCCAACCGACTTAATGTGTTCCAGTATACATGCTATCATGTATTGAAAAGGTACATGTAGAATAGAATCTCAACTATTATCGTACGATAGTGCGTGTTCACTTATGTGACCTCCCCCCCTTTCGTCGGCAAGATAAGGAGAACCGTTGACATTAGAACCTTGATTTTTGGCATGAACGTGCATTAGGGCATTGTTACCAGCAAGTTCTGAGCTGACCGAATTCTGAGCTGACAGCGAGTGCACTGTCATGCCCATCGGGAACCCTTAGCTGTATGTTTCACTGTATATATAACACAGTACAAAACCTGGTGGGATATGCCATCCGTAATTGTTTTGAGAGCTAGAGGTCACAGCAGTGTAGCTGGGTCACCCCCAATAGGCCTATAAACAGATCAGAACTAACAGTCTGATAGGCTTGGGATTCGAGAATGCAGTTAATACTGCCATGGTGTACATGTAATAATTAAATTGTTCTTAGAGGTCAGAGCAGGGGAGACAAAAATAAACAGATCTGTCTGGGAGTTAAAAAATATCACAACAGATGGTACCGGTATTACATTAAACCATCCACAGTGCAGGTTCTATGAGTTCATATGTTGACGTCTTTATTAATTTATTACTGTTCCACGGGACATTTGAACAGCTGCCGTTAACTTGAGACACACACTTTTGCTATATACACACGTTTTTATTAACTGCTACATTATGGGAAACGAAATTAAACAGGTATGTAATCAGTATTAAGAGGCTGTATTTAAGATGCTAAGTACAATCCTCAAATTCTACATTCATCAGATTGCCGATACCCAAAATGTGTTGTCTCATATATCTAGATAACAACGTGATGTAGAGATGCTATTTATTCGTCTTTGTACTGGTCATGCTCAGGAGAATGACATAGAATCATTATTATCTTGTGCCGAGAAGGTGTTGGTCTTGAGTTGAATTACCGTAAACTACATAAATGCTACCTTTCTACTATAGGACTATATATAAGAATTTGTTGTATTATTGGGAAAATAATGCGATTCAAAAAGTTGTTTTGGTCCTGGACAAGGGCACTGAAAACCATTAAAGAGATGTAAATGTATTTTCTCACGTGAAGCCTGAAATCTACTGAACTTTTTATTATTCAATCTGTTTCCTTCAGTTAAAAAATGTAAAATTAAATCGGCGATCGTTATTTATTTTTGAAATGAAGGCGCATTAGGAGACTGTTACCAACAAGTTCTGAGCTGACCTACTTTTGATGAAAATTTCTGCTGATTTTTGATGAAAATCACTGGTGATTCTGACTTGGGCAGTGCCCATCTTAATATAGGCAGGATTTCAACTGGGGGTGGGGATTTCCAAGAGTTCAGTTCGCGTCGGAGTCCTAATGCTTACCCTACTTCGTTGGTCCTGTGACGTTAGTCACACTGCTCATGTACGAATGTATTTACGCAAAATGGATACGGAAGAAATATACGGAGACCGTTAGTAAAACCGGCGTACGCATGTAGTAAATATTTGCGTAAATTCGTCGTATGTTCTAAATCTTGCGTAACTATACGAAGCTTGATGAAAGTGTCCCCGGCCCTGTAACGTTCCCTGTGGTAATACTTATACAACTTGCTAAATTTTAGTCACTCTTTCCAGTAAGTGTCAACACACGCACCCCTTCTTTTCCCAATTCAGGCCAGCAAGTGACTCAGAGGGAAAATATAGGAGGAAATTTGCCAAAATATAGAAGTATAAGAATTTTCTTAATAAAATATAGGAAATAAGTAGTGTAAGATAGGTCACTACTACATTGTATGTTCCAACCTGGCAGTTTTCTGGTGTTTGGTAACATTATTTTCAGTAAATGCGGTCATAGTGGTGACTGAGGAGACCCGTCCGGTTGCTTGGTTGAAAAAAGAGAGATTTATACATTTTCATATTTGCCGAGCAAAGTGAGGCAAAATTCTTTTTCTAAAATGTATTTCCTCATGCCAATTTGACATCATTTCAGAGCATTGGTGAAAGTTTTTATGAGAAAAAGTCAAAATATAGGAAATATAGAACTTTTGAGTAAAATGTAGGAAAATATAGGAATGACTCAAAAATATAGGAAAATATAGGAAATATAGGAGGCATTTGCAGGCCTGCCAATTACAGGTCAGTAGTATATAAAGGACGGCACAGCGTAATGGCTCGTCACTGCGCATGCGCAGGTAATTGTAGGATCTCAAAATGGGGCGGTCATGGGGCGGTGTGGGCAGGAGTGTTCTGCGCAAGTATGACGTCACTTCCGGACTGCGTGAATCGGGCATAACCTTGGGGGGATGTATTATTCCTCCGTGGTGATGCGGTCTGGCGGTGATGCGGTCTGCCTCCGCGGACAGAAAATAGTCCCAAATACGTGGGTTTTCGTGAGAATATTCGGCAATCTTCAGGGGCGAGAGGGCCCCTAAAGGACTGATTGGGTCGAGTGAGGTGTCAAAGTGAAGCGCTCCTCCAGGGCCATTCAGTCATGGGTGGGTGCATGTAAATTTAGGATTTGTCCCGAAACTATAAAAAGCGGAACACGGACTTTACCCGTATCAACTCTATCCCAAAGGGCTAATATCGGTCCCCGGACTTATCGAAGCCTGCTGAGAGAGGTAGGGTGGGGGAGTGGGTGTATGTAAAAGTTTCTCCAGAAAAAAATATAAAAAGCGGAACACGGACTTTACCCCTACAATAGGGGAAAACTCCTATCAACCCTGTCTAGTGGGGGCTAATATCGGTCTCCGGGCTTATCGGGGCCTGTGCATGGGTGGGTGCATGTAAAATTAGGGTACTCATCTTACATCCGGGTTTCCCAGTGAGGTTTTTTCGATGTAGGTTACTGCGCAGGTCACGTGGTTTGGGGGGCCTGCGCAAGTATGTGATGTCACTTCCGGTTTTTAGAATGACCAAAAAAACTAACTCCGAACACAGAAGAGTTCCAATTTTCCCTTAGACGTATGTTCCGGATTTTCCATCCGGGTGTCCCAGCCGCAGCGCGGGCGGGTTATCCGGAAGTGTGCAAGGGCAATATATCACATCGGGGTATATATTTCATCCAAGTATAGTGGATAGTGGTTGTCGTGAATAACAACAAGTTCAGCAATGTTTATGCAGTTTATTATCCCCAATGGTACATCATACCCAGGCTGGGGGAGCCGCCCTGGGTATGTTTATTATGTTCATAGCAAAACAAATTGAAATATCAAACACCATGTTTTATTATTTAACGCACCGTCACACTAAGTACAAGTGTTTACTGAGCTCAAGTCAACGATCAGCATGTAGACATAGAGAGTATATACGGCATGTTATGCTATTCATCAGTGCAAGGGTGACGCATTCAGCCGATGGGGGTGGTCGGTCAGCTTGGTATAAACGAAGAACGTAACATTGGTGACCCTCTCTACGACCCATTGTGTGTTGGGGTGTTTGACGATGTGCCCATCTCAAGGGATCCACGGTGTCCAGTTTCTCCAGCATCGTCTCTAGCGACGCCCGGTTAATGATGGTGAACGACTGGTCAAACACATGGCTGTTACTACTGGCATAATAATACCGTAACTGGTCCGTCTCTTTGTGACGTAAGATGTACCCGAAAGCGACATTCAATTTGAAGACCGTAGCTCTTGGTCATTGAAAATGGCTTCCACGTAGCTGCGTAGACGGGTGAGGTCGGTCAGTGGGAAATTGTAGATATCTGGAATAGGGCGATCATGGTGAAAACAGTGCCGTATCATGAGCCATTGGCGCCGATAGATGTCACTCACTGGATGGGCATCCAGTAACAGATCGCTAGGAACATCAATTGCATCTTCCAGAAAATGTTCAATGTCGTCAGGCGTATGACTGGCAACAGTAATGCTAGGGACTGGCTGGATAGCTAGGCTCTTCTGAACTGTGGGTATAGACGGGCTCTCTGTGATCGCATCACCAGTGGCATTCATCTCCCTGGGCTCATCTTCACTGGGTTGACCCTCCTGGGTGCCTCTTTAGTGGGAAGTTGTCGCCCAAACCGTAGAGACGGGGTATGATGCCGTCTTAACTGACTGGGTCGTTTGAAGAGTTGACCACATTCATTTCATTGTTCCGTCGTCCCCTCGTGGAATGAGCGTTCGTGGCGCAGTAAATGATCCTCCCGATTAAATGACCGTGCGCAGGTTATACAAGTGTACCGTGCGCCATTGTGGATGGAGGACTCGTGCCGTCGCAAATCTTCTAGGCGAGTAAACTGCTTCTGGCAAGTTGTGCAAGTGAACATCTTGGTGGTTGATAGAGTGTCGGATGAAACGGCCAGGCCGCTTCCCTTTGTCACGATGAACCCGGGATGTAGCGTCAACCAGACTAATTGACAACAAACACTTGTTTACAAGAAAACATTTAACATTTATATAGAACTTCAAACACGATATACATATAAATAACGGTCGCGACTTTACAAAAAAACACCAATATTCATGAGACACGAGACAGTTCGGTTGTCACACACACACACAGTTCGACTTTTTACTTCCCACTGGAGATAGCGAACTCCTGAAACACGGCCTGTTCTGCACACAGTCCAATGGTACCCGTTAATCCACGTGATGTTCGGTCACGACCTGTAGCGTCTGTGCCGTACATCTAAACCCCATCCAGTGGCGAACAGTAATGCAACTTTTTAATTCCCACCGGAGATAGCGAACTCCTGAGCACTACCTGTTCTGCACACAGTCCAATGGTACCCGTTAACCAACGTAATTTCCGGTCACGACCTGTAGCGTCTGTGCCGTACATCTAAACCCCATCCAGTGGCGAACTATAATTCAGGCCCCATCCAATTCCAACCGAACACACAAAACAGGTTGTCTGAAATACACGGAATAATCGCTTTCAATACATAACTAGTATTGTTCCGTTATCGTTATCAATTACTATTCAATTAGCCATTAACAGTTACTCAATGCAAATGCGTACGTTCATTTCACTGAAGAAAATACAGTTAATACGAATGAATGTAGATAACTTACATCGGTGATAAATATTACAGACAATTATATACAATAAACCTCCATATGTTTTGCACATTATGGCAAAACCTAATTACTCAAATACTCACGGTTTACAAGACCAAGCACATACAGACAGAGTCTCCGAGGTTGGAAACGTCCACACCCCGCTGGCTTTTGGAAGAGACTGACGATATACAGAACTAAACCACAGCTCAACAACTCACAATAGATTTTGCACACGACACCACAGAACCACAACCTGTTTGACCGGTTTGTACTGCTAACACAAATAACGAATCATAGACGTTCTATGATGCGTTAAAATTATGTATTAGCTTGGTCTTTACGTGTTACAATTGTATACTGCAACATTGTTTTAATAAGCAGAATATAGAGTTCCATATGGCTTACAATAATACATATTCCACAATCAAAATATATCTTCCTACTAATATACAAATGATTCACAAGCTCTGCATATGCAAATCATGTACACCTTCACATAGTATCAGTATGTGGAGACTAAGTACCGGACCGAACAAAAATAAGTCAATTCTAAAATCAGACTATATAATAATTTGTCCGGATATCAATCCGTGACACCCTTTTATAGCATGCTTGCTGGTGATCTATTTTTAGCACACTCAGTTCATCTACCTCCAACTCGAGGACCGAGATGTACTGGTGTACGACTGAACCGCGTTGCGAGCGCGAGCGCTCGTGTGTATGTGTGTTTGGGCAGTGGATTTTACATCCGGGACCTTGTCAACATCCGGGTTTCCCAGTGGATTTTTCCTGTCGTTCCTCCGTCTTCCATCCGGGGACTGTGGTTTTACATCCGGGTCCTCATCTTTCAACCGGGTTTTCCCATGTTTACTGTCACGTGACCAGCAATGACCTTTAACCGCTGACATGAGCTTTAACTTTTAACCTTTTAACCTTTAACATCCGCTTGTAAACACACCCATAGCTGTTCCCCCAGCGTGGATGTACTGTGATGGGGGGGCTAATAAAAGGATTGACCTGTAATATTGTTGTTGTTGCTCTCTTTTTGGACTAACCAATCAGAATAGTATGTATCACGGATTACACCCGTAGAGCTACGTACAGGCGCGCATGTGTGACATGGTCTATAAAACACGTCCCTCGGGATCCCACAACCCCATTCCTACGGTTGCAGAGCCATGACGGACACCCATCCCTATGCGACTCGAATTTTACAGCATGCGACCGTGGTTAATTCACTCACGGGTTACCGAGCAGTGGTTCGGTCCATGTTTGGAGACGACAACGAGGGGCGACGCCAGATCCTGAACGAGTTCACAGAAGCGGCCCTCGACAGAGTGCACACGATGGAGAGGTGTGCTATCACTCACCACTACTGGACTATGACAGCCATTCTTGAAGCCCGGACTATGGACCACGAGCGCTCACGCCGGAACCAAGGGACGGCTCGTTGGCCTAGTAATGGTCTTTGCCATATTGACCCTGACGCTGTGGCAATGATAGCGACAGAAAAAATGGCTCTTCAGAGCCTCCACAGATGCGCGTATGTGCAACCGATATATACGAGGGCCAGTCACAGTGTGCGTCATTCATCGATCGTCATTGGGCCAACCATGTCACAGAGGGACCTGACCATAAATACGAAAGACAGTCAGAGTGTGTATCATTCACCGTTCGCCATTGGGTCAACCATGTCACCAGTCCTACGAGCCATCCTTCCCTTTACACCCCGGGTGGGGTTACACGTCTATGATGATAGTCACCATTGTTGAAGACCATGGAGATGTTTGCTGGTCGCGCGCTGAGACCGTATCGAATACAGTTACGCTACACCATGACGGATGGACCAAATTTAAACGGGTGTTGAGTGGTGAGCTCGACGAAAACCTCACCCACATAGACAATGCCATCTACGTACACCGTGGACCCTTCTTCCCACGCCTGGGCCATTACCAAGACCCTACGCGAGGCTTCACCCTAGACCCCGATCTGTGGACAGCCTTCGAGAAAGTGGTGCCTATCGTGAACCAGCTGTTTACACCGGATGAGCGGTCAGCTGTTCAGTTGGAGTGGGTTCGTGCCCCAAGCAAAGCGGCGGCAGAACCCAATGAACAAATTACCAAACCTAGCAATGAAGCGGAGGCAGACGACGATGCCATTGATTATCCGGCTAGACTGTCAGCCCAGTGACATGACACCCGATCCTTTTATCTCACGTCATAAACTTTTTCTCCCTATAAATACGACAGACAATCAAATCTGGTACCATTCACGTACTAACCATGACGGAGCATATAATATGGGCATTTCTCAGCTTGACCCCCGAGGTTTTCCTGCACGTTTCTGCGGATATGGTCGATATCATGGAGCAGGTGGGAGACATCTGTGATGCGGACCTTACACAACCGTGTCCGGCTAACATTCGTCTGTCCCGGGAGGGCTGGACCAAATTCAAACGGGTGTTGCCTGGTGAACTGCACGGCGACCTCAATCACTTGTGTCATGATCTGCACATCCGACGTGGCGCCTTCTTTGCTCAATTGGCTCGGCTAGATGAGGGTACAGTGCATTTTACCCTTCACCCTGTTCTATGGTCTGCATTGGAACATGCCGTGGCAGATGTGGATCAAGTGCTTACGGAGGAAGAGCGGTCATCAGACGAGTTGGACTGGTCATTTACCATGGACAATGTGCTGGCAGAAGCCAAAGAAGAAAATCAGAAAGAAACTCCGGCCCAAGATATACCCGTTATAAATAAACGATAGAGCCAGGGTCCATCATCATTTGTCACCATGAAGAGCTGGGAGAAGATGTTGGATAACTTATACTACAGTCCCGACAGTCCGGCGGCTGCATTGACGGCTCTCTATCGAGCGGCCAAACCCCAGGGGCTGCAACGTGCCCAAGTCCGAGATTGGTTAAGAAAACAAGACACCTATACCTTACATCGAGCTGCCCGTCGCCATTTTCTACGGAACCGGGTCATCGTGGGAGGACTAGATGCCCAATGGCAAGCGGATTTGGTCGATATGAGCGCCTTTGCCAAACACAACAATGGAAATCGGTCTATCTTGACGTGCATCGATATCCTGTCGAAGTATGCGTGGGGGGTACCCATTCGGACGAAAACGGGGGCGAATCTCATAGCGGCGTTCAAGGACATCTTCAAGGCCGGGTGCAAACCCTTGTATTTGCAAACCGACGAAGGCACGGAATTCCTCAACAGATCGTTCCAACAGTTTCTGAAAGCCCAGAAGGTGTTTTTCTTCCATACGTACACCGAGGCCAAGGCTTCCGTGGTGGACAGGACATTCAAAGGTCGCATGTATAAATATTTCACCTATAAGAATACAAGGCGGTACACCGATGTTCTCCCGAAACTTGTGAGTGGTTACAATCGAGCCTATCACCGGAGTATAGAGAGAGCCCCCATAACCGTGACCCAACGCAATGAAGCCCAAGTCCGGCATGTCTTGTACCCCAGCCAATCGCAGCGAACGCTGAAGGAGGTGTTCAAGGTCGGGGACCCCGTACGGATGAGTAAAGTCAAAGGTCAATTTGAGAAAAGTTACTTGCCCAACTGGAGCGATGAGCACTTCCTGACTAAACGGCGCCTACCCCGACAACAGCGAGTCTATGAACTGGAAGATCTTCAAGGAGAACCATTGCTAGGGACGTTTTACGAGATGGAATTACAGCCTGTCGTATAAACAAAGCAAGACTACTACACGGTGGAGCAGATTTTGAAAACGGAACGTCGACGTGGCAAACTGTTTCATTTCGTCAAATGGCAAGGCTGGCCCAGTTCCTTCAATTCCTGGGTCGCAGCCAACCAGGTGAAACGACTATAAAACCAGACACCACCACCATCATCCTTCATTCAACGTTCGACCACGGTGCTATGGACAAACAGCAGCTGCCTCTGAACACAGCATCTCCTAAAACGTGCAAAGCGCAAGTAGGCTTTTGTGGTGATATTGCTAACGTAGTGTGTTGTACGGAGGTGTGTTTTACGACATAGCCTATCTCAGCACTCTACTTAACCAACTTAGAATTTCAGCTGTGAGCGGCAGTCAAACCAGTCTACAGACCTTCCCTACACCAGTCAACCCCGTGATCGAAACGAGCCCAGTCATCACCACCACCACACCACGTGTACAAGCCACATCGAGCTCCACACCGAGTATACAGTCCACATCGAGCTCTACACCAAGTACACTCACTACGTCTCAAAATCCCCCGGATTTCATCACTCACAGTGAACGCCCATCGACAAAGACTACCAACGTTGTACCCACCACCACTCCAGTTCACACATATCAAATTTACAAGAGCGGGTTACCACAACAGCGGATACACCTCCAACCATGGACCCTCGGTGGCAGCATCCCTTCACTTGCGTCATCGCAGGACCGACGGGCTCCGGCAAAACGCACTTCGTCAGGAAGCTCCTTCAACACGCCGATAGCATGATCACCCCACCCATTGCCCGAGTCGTGTGGTGTTATGGAGTATGGCAGGCAGCGTATGCAGCAATGCCCCACATCACGTTCGTGGAACGCCTACCTAACCTGGCCGATTTGGAACCCGACACCTTGGTGGTTCTGGATGATCTCATGGCGGAGACGGATGCACGCGTCATCCAGCTCTTTACCAAAAGCAGCCATCATCGACGGCTCAGCATCATCTACATTGTGCAGAATCTGTTCAGTAAAAACAAAGAACATCGGAACATCAGCTTAAATACCCACTACCTGGTGGTCTTCAAAAACCCGAGAGATACCTCTCAACTGCTGCACCTGGCGAGACAGATGTATCCCCGCCGCACATCGTTTGCGTTGGAAGCCTTCAAAGATGCGGCAACCCCTCAGCTCTTCGACCTCAAGCAAGCCACCCCCGATCACCTTCGACTACGGACCGGAATCTTTTCCGGAGACACCCACCACGTTTACATGCAAAAATAATGTAAACGCACCCACAGTGGTTCCCCCAGCTGGGGTGTGTGTGTTTGATGATGGGATAATAAAAAGAATTAATACCACACCATGGTTGACTTTGTCTCTGTTCGATATGCAGGAGGTAGCCCGCAAAAGGATAAAAAGAGCAGAGTTGGGGGTTCTAGCATTAGTTGTACATGATGTCTGCGCGAGTACGGAAGCACGCTCCGACGCCCCGTGTGTTGAAGACGACCCACCCGAGTTAGTCCGAACCATTGTACGCGATGCGGACCCTGACCTTGTACGCTGTCTGTGCGAGATCGGGTACAACCTGTTAAAAGGCCACGTACCACTGACTCCGGCTCAGAAGACCAAGTTGACCAAGCATAAGACAGGTCTCCGAACCCTAGTCCAGAAGCGATTCTCTCAAACACAAAAGAAAAAGGTGTTACAGGAAGGCGGCTTTCTCGGGGCCATCTTAGCACCGTTGGCCGCTTCGGTGTTGGGTCCAGTATTGGGTGGACTCTTCGGCCGACAATGAACCACACGAAAAAAATGGTCCTCGTCGAAACACGGCTCCTTCAAAACCTCCAATCGCCCTACCCTGTCCCACCTACGGTGAAGACCATAAACACCCTCGATGAAGAGATGCAGCCGATCTTACAAAGACCGGGGTTAAGCGACAGTGAGAAAGTACAACGGTACAATGAGGCGCTTCAACGGTACATGACGTTCATGGACCAATACAAAACCCTCTCTACCCCAGCACCACCACCACCACCACCACCACGCGACACACCGCCGACCTCAGCACCGCTACAACAGCCGCCATTACCACGGGTACCACCCACAGCTCCACAGTGGGTGGGAGATGAAGTCCTGAAGAGTGTATCTGCATCGTTCAACAAACAAGCTGGCCTGGTATTACAACGTATGAAACAGAATCCTAACATGACTTAGAATGATAAAGGCGAACTTCTGGTACAGAATCAGGTGGTCCCCGGTACCCACATGACGGATTTAGTGAATGATCTGATGCGTCAACGCAGGTCACACACGGATCCTCGAGGATGGAAGATCTTCGCTCAAGGCTTGAAAGACATGCATGTACCACAGAAATTGGTGGGGAACCCCCACCACTGGGCCTTTATGCAGCGTGACTCACCGAGTCGTGCACCACGACAGACTCTACAACCTTGGGAAGCCGAGTGGGAACCGGAATCACCCCCCAAAACACCACAACAACAGTCACCTTCTTTTCATGCCTTTAAAATACCACCCTTGATCAAGACACCCCACATCTCCAGAGCCGTGACACGTAGCAAGTCACCACGACGAACACGACGCCGGACACAACCGCCCAAGGCCTGGAAGCCTATTAAAACCAACAGCAGCAGCAGGACAGCTCAGTCGCCATGTTTTACCTCAACCTACCCAGTAGCAGTTCGCTGGATGTGTTTCCGGACAACACCTTGGCCAAGTACGTGATCCAATTACCGCAACCGTTGCATTTACCTGGACGATGGGAATGTGGCCTCGTGGATATCCAATACCCTTATTCGTGGTACAACGTGCGAGCCAGTGGAGTGTTGTACGAGGTGACCTACGAAGGAAAAGACACCCGACTCACCCTCCCCGAAGGCCAATACGATACCCCCAAGGAGTTCGTGCAGGGGCTGACAAGATTGTTGCATTATAAGGCTCTACGGGAGGGAGGTCACGAATACTTCAAACCCCATAAAAACATTTTCCTTCAAGAATCACATGGCTTTCGATTACAACGCACACAACGACAAGGCACAGATCATCCTCACCGCCAACGTGAGTGTCGTACTGAGTCCTTTCCTACAGCAAATCCTGGGTCTCACTCACCCGACCTACACGGGTCCATCCGAGGACCATGGCCAGACCCCGATGAATATGAAGTCGGGTATGTACGGACTCTACGTCTACTCGGACGTGGTCGACAACCACATTGTCGGAGATGTCAACACACCTCTGTTACGGGTGGTCCCCATTAAAAAGAAGTATGGAGATCGAATCACCCACAGTTTCACCCACATGCTCTACCTACCCGTACGACAAACCGACATCAACACTATCTCGGTGGATATAAGAGATGACACGGGACGACCGGTGGCATTCGAGCGAGGAAAAGTGCTGACACCTCATTTTCGACAAGCACGTGCTCCCCACTTTGTATAATGAAAGTACCTTACGAGTGCGATGCACGCAGCTATATGAACTATTATGCCCAACAGCCCGGAGGTGGCCTTCCGGTATTTGCAGGTGCACGCATGCAACGAGGACATGGGCTGGGGAACATACTCGGGGAGCATCGTCAAAACGTTCCTGCCCTTGGTGACGCGTGGGGTGAAAGCAGGAGGCGTCTTGGTCGCCAAAGCACAATGCACCGTAGGGAATAAAAGACCTGCACCACCGAGATCACGCACCAGTCGACGAACGACCTAGCGACGACGCACATCCAAGACCCAGGATATCTTTTCTTAAACATGTCCTTAATCCAGGCAGAGTCCTGCCCCTCCACCAACAGCGAATTTGATTTGTGGACCGTTCCGCCCACACAGACCGGTACCGAACAAGGATTATGGGTGGAGCATTTCCCGCTTTCCAGCATCAACGAAACAGGGCCCATCGAGTTCACCATCAGTAATGCGGATACGGCCTATGTGGATTTAGCCCATACATACTTGTATGTGAAAGCCAAGGTCGTCAATGGGGATGGCTCCAGAATCGTCGACCAAGCAACGGTGGGCCCGACGAATCTCTGGCTGCACTCTATGTTTCAACAGGTGGATATATTTCTCAGCGACAAACTCATCAGTGACTCGACCAACACGTACCCCTATCGAGCCTGGACGAGAGGCTAAACAATCTCAGCTGACAGCCGCTTTATTCTACCAGGACACAGCCGAGCACATGGGCGCAAGAGAACGACAATGTGGGATATAACAAACGGAAGGCTTTCACCGCGAACGGCATCTCGGTGGATCTCATGGGTCGACTGCACGCAGACATTTTCATGCAAGACCGGTACCTCTTGAACAAGTTCCCCATCAAAATCGGACTGATACGAGCGCCTCCGACCTTCGCCTTGATGGCCACTAACGTAGAGGGGCATGCTGCTGACTATAAGATTGTCATCCAAGACGCAGTCCTGTCTGTCCGAAAAGTGAAACCGAATCCATCTGTTCAATTGCGACACATCAAAGCCTTGGAAACAAAACCAGCCCAGTACCCTATCCGACGTGTGCAAACCAAAGTGTTCTCTGTGTCGGCTGGAAATATGAGCGCCAACAAAGAAAACCTGTTCGTGGGGGAACTACCCAAGCGATTGATCCTGGCCTGTGTGGAAAATACCAGTTTCAACGGAGCCTACCCAGAGAACCCGTTTGACTTTAAACATTTCGGCATCAATTTTGTGGCCCTGCATGTGGCAGGATAACAGGTCCCAGCCACGGCCCTAACACCGAACTTTGGGGGCGCGAATTTCATTCGAGCCTATCAGAGCATGTTTACAGCTACCGTCAAATCAACCAGGACGAAGGGAATATGATCAGTCGGGAGGACTACGCGAACGGATACACGTTGTTCTGTTTCGATCTAACCCCCACCTTAGAGAACGACCATTAGCTGGCCCTGGCCAAGCAAGGCAATTTACGGTTGGAAATCCACTTTGCACGAGCCCTCCGGAGCACCGTCAATGTGATCTGCTACGCCGAGTTTGAAAACATCATTCAAGTGGACAAGGCGCGCAACGTCCTGTGTGACTTTGCCACCTAACATGGATACAGATCAGATAACCATCGTGCTGGAGAATGACCCAGGGACACGTATGGTTTTTCAAGGGGTGTTCGCCTGAGATGTGTTCCCATTAGACCGTATGTATCCTGCTGCTTACGTTCTCAACACGGACCCGATGGATCGGCCCAGTGAACATTGGTTGGGCGTGTACTTGACAGAACAGCAGGGCGAATACTTTGACCCGTACGGCCTACCACGCCTCCATCCCGATTTAACCGACTTCATGGATCAAGGCACAGAGACGTGGTGTTGGAATAGTCAAACGTTGCAAAGCCTGACCAGTAGCGTGTGCGGACAATACTGCTTGTTTTACCTGTACCATCGATGCCGGGGAAGAACCTTATATACCATCGTACAGATGTTTGACGAGTACCCCAAGGCCGAGGGCCGAGATGTACTCGTATATGACTGGGCCGCCCATCATTCCAATGTACAAGCCCCGTTCTGGGCTTAAGGTCTTTCAATGTACAAGCCCCCTGTCCTTGGCTTAAGTTCTATTGATTTCAATGTACAAACCCCCTGTTCTGGGCTTCAGTTTTCACGTGGTTGTTCTCACGTTGTTGTTGTTATGTATTATTGAATAAAAAACAAAATTAGATCCCACCAAAAAAAAACCCTGTCTTGTGCGTTTTCTATATGAGCATAATGCATGAAGGCTATAACAGACGTGGGGATTCGGTGAAACTGGCTTTGAACACCGTTGAGAAAGTAGCCAATCAGTGGCCTAGGATGGGGCCAAATGTAACCAATCAATGTCCAGAAAACAACGCAAGAGCACTGCAGTGAAATAGAGAGCCAACGAAATCAGCCCACAGACCAAGTACATGTTTTGGTCTAGGTTAAGAGCGGGCATTCCAGCACCAAAATTTTCATGAGGAGTTACAAGAGCAACAGCTGGAGTGAAAAGAACTATAGAGGTTCGAGGTGCGGGTAAAGACCAGGAAGATGGCGAGTGGAGACTCGTCCAACACGTATAGAATAAGTTTATTACTATAAGTTCCATGGTTTCATCTATTTTTTCGTGCCAATACGGTTCTGGGGAAAACTGAGGGTTCCCCACTGGTCATTTAACATGGGCATAGTGCTGGCGATATTGTCGGGGACCCTGTACATTCCATGGGTGCTTTGTGAGGGCGGATAAAGGCTATCTATTGGCCAGAAGAGGGCCGAACATTGCCGGAAGGGGGACCTTTGACCTGGATGTGACCTTTGACCTTTTGAACCAAAATTCACCCGCGCACTTCCGGATAATCTGCGCGCGCGCGTGTGCGGATGGATAACCCGCGCGCGCTGCGGCCGGGTCGGGCTGGGGAAAACCCGGATGGAAAATCCGGAGCATACGTCTAAGGGAAAATTGGAACTCTTCTGTGTTCGGAGGTAGTTTTTTTGGTCATTCTGAAAACCGGAAGTGACGTCACACACTTGCGCAGACCCACCAAACTACGTGACCTGCGCAGTAACCTACATCGAAAAAACCCACTGGGAAACCCGGATGTAAGATGAGTACCCTAATTTTACATGCACCCACCCATGCACAGGCCCCGATAAGCCCGGAGACCGATATTAGCCCCCACTAGACAGGGTTGATAGGAGTTTTCCCCTATTGTAGGGGTAAAGTCCGTGTTCCGCTTTTTACATTTTTTCTGGAGAAACTTTTACATGCACCCACTCCCCCACCCTACCTCTCTCAGCAGGCCCCGATTTCTACTTTCTGTCCGCGGAGGCAGACCGCATCACCGCCAGACCGCATCACCACGGAGGAATACATCCCCCCGAGGTTACGCCCGATTCACGCAGTCCGGAAGTGACGTCATACTTGCACAGAACACTCCTGCGCACACCGCCCCATGACCGCCCCATTTTGTCGTCATACAATTACCTGCGCATGCACAGTGACGAGCCATTACGCTGTGCCGTCATTTATATGCTACTCAGGTCTTACCTTTGCCTAAATTGAACCTGTATCTATCCTTAAAGGTGAAATGCAAAGGTTTTTAAATTCTCCGTTTTACATTTACTACAGGTTGAATAATGATAGAAATACCAGTATATCTACTTCACTTGGACTAATTTGAATTATCTGGTCTGCTAGAATCTTTTTAGCTCATCTGGGCCGGAGGCCCGATGGGCTTATGTCATGGCCTGATTGTCCGTCATCCGTCGTGTGTTTTCCGTCGTCCGTAAACATCTTCTTCTCTGAAACCACTTGGCCGATTAAGCTGAAACTTGGCATGCATAGTCCCCCTAATGAGTACACCAGAATTTGTTCATGCTGTGTCGATACGATTGTAAATATGGCCGCCATAGCGGCCATCTTGAATTTGCCAGTGAAATCTTGTCATTATTTTTCGGTAACTACTTCATGGATCTTTCTCAAATTTGGTACATCGGTTCCCCTTTGGGTCTAGTTGTACAACATGTGTACTTTAGTCCAATTTGAATATCCAATATGGCCACCAGGCGGCCATCTTGGATTTCCCCATGAAACATTGTTATTGCGATTTCTCAGGAAGTACTTCATGGATCTTTCTCAAATTTGGTACACAGGTTCCCCTTGCAAGATACCTTTTCTGCTCTGATTCGAACATCCAATATGGCCACCAGGCGGCCATCTTGGATTTTCCTATGAAACTTCGTTATCATGATTTCTCAGGAAGTGCTTCATGGATCTTTCTCAAATTTGATACACAGGTTCCCCTTGGGGTCTAGTTGTGCAAGATTACAACACATATAAGGGAAGTGGGAAGAGGTGCCGACATACTGACTGCGTCACATGACTTCACAGAATAGTCTTCTGGTTAACCTTTTGTTATTTGATTTGAAAACCCAATATGGCCACCAGGTGGCCATCTTGGATTTCCCCATGAAACTTTGTTATCACGATTTCTCCGGAACTACTGCATTGATCTTTCTCAAATTTGATACACAGGTTCCCTTGAGGTCTAGTTGTGCAAGATACCTTTTGTGGTCTGATTCAAAAATCCAATATGGCCATCAGGCGGCCATCTTGGATTTCCAGATGAAACATTGCTATCTTTCTCAAATTTGGTACACAGGTTCCCCTTGGGGTCTAGTTGTGCAAGATTACAACACATATGTGGGAAGAGGTGCCGACATACTGACAGCGTCACATGACTTCAAGATACAAGATACCTTTTGTGGTCCGATTCAAAAATCCAATATGGCCACCAGGCGGCCATCTTGGATTTCCCCATGAAACATTTTTATGCGATTTCTCAGGAAGTACTTCATGGATCTTTCTCAAATTTGGTACACAGGTTCCCCTTGGGATCTAGTTGTGCAAGATACCTTTTGTGGTCTGATTCAAAAATCCAATATGGCCACCAGGCGGCCATCTTGGATTTCCCCATGAAACATTGTTATTGCGATTTCTCAGGAACTACCGCACGGATCTTTATCAAATTTGCTATTTAAAAAAAAAAACAAAAAAAAAAACAAAAAAAACAAAAAAAAATAAAAAAAAAACAAAAAAACACTTAAAAAATAGAAGAAAGAAAAAAAAGATACTAGTAAAATAATAATAAGAAATATCACTAACGGTTGAGATTTAAAAATGTCTTTCTCATTGTAAAACATTCCCGAACATATTTTGCTAACTTTCTACAAAGCCTTGGGTTTTCATTCGTTAGCCACCAATAGAATTGTGCATTGAGGTTCAGGGATATAAATTGTGGACAATATTCAGCAACCTTTTCAAAGAACTTTTTGCGATATTTGTTGAAATGTGAGCATGTCATGAGAAAATGTCTTTCATCCTCCACTTCGTTAAGGTCACACAGGCCACAGATTCTATCCTCTAGCTTAGCTTTTTCATACCGTCCTTGTTCAATCTGTAGCCTGTGGGAGCTTATGCGAAGTGAAGTAAGATACTTTCTATCCTCCTTATCAGTTATGAGGGATAGATATTTTTCTTTTTTAAAATGATGTTTAAATATCTTATAAGTTCTTTTTTAAAATGATGTTTAAATATCTTATAAGTTCTCAATTTGCCAGTTGTATTTGCAATGTCTTCCTTCTATTTGTTTTTAAATTCATTTGACAAGATGGTCTTTACCTTTTTAATGATAAATGTTAAATGGTATAGATGAGGGTTTAGAAAAACATTTTCCATGTCCAGTTTACACATAATAAAATATATGCATTTGTCCCAGTCTGTCCTTGGCAGTTTAGTTATAATATCAAAATTCTGGGCATAAGCCTCATGTAAGAGGGAGCCATTTTCTGCAGAGCAGACTCTATACCAGTATTTAACCATGTTTAAGATAATATCCAGATACATAGGTAAGCTACCTAGCTCGCCTAGAACTGCAGTATTGACACTTTATTGATGTACTCCCAGCAATGTCTTGCAAAACTTGATATGTAGCTTTTCAGCTGTACAGTCTGAAAAATAGTCCAAGGGGTGCCCCTTTGAATTTGATAATTTGAACATTCCCCATATTTCGCTACCATACATTAGAATGGGTTTAATTGTATGGTTGAAGAGATGCAGACCTGTAGAAGTATCAACTGAAAGTGAGTTTAGCTGTTTACAAAGTTTTGAAATAGGCCTTAAGAGCCCTGTTATGGAGGTCTAGCTTAGCTTGTGTAAAACTACCAGAGGCACAGAAGGCTACTCCCAGGTAGGTATAGCTGGCTGTGTGTACCAGTATTTTGCCCCTGTAGTGAAGACTTGTATTGACAACTCTTCCCAATTTATTAAATATTAGTATCTGTGTTTTATCTATGTTAATGTCTAAGCCCCAGTCTGAGCTGAACTGATCTACTCCATCTAGGCATTTTTGTAGGCCTGTTTCAGTGGACGAGATAAGCACAACATCATCTGCATACATCAGGCTACTTATATGACAATTACCTGTGCCCAGAGATACAGGGTCACAGTCAACATTAAAATAAGTAGGCAGATCATTAATAAAGATCTTAAAGAGATTGGGACTCAGTGGGTCACCCTGTCGTACCCCTATCTCATTTCTAAACTCTTGAGTCAGTGTGTCACCAAGGCGAACACGCGCTGATGAGCTACCATACATATTTTTAATTATGTCATAAAAATTTCCTTTGATACCCAGCTTGGCAACCTTGAGGAATAGTCCTGTATGGATGACAGTATCGAAAGCTTTTCGAAAGTCCACAAAACAGCAATACAATTTTCCGGAAGGTTGACTGATGTATTTGTTTATTATTGACTTTAAGATAAACATATGGTCACTTGTTCTAACGTTCCTGGTAAAGCCAAGTTGGGTCGAATGAATAACATTATTCTCCTTTAGGTAATTTTCGAGACGGGAGTTAAGGATGCTATTAAATAGTTTACCGAGGCAACTGTTGATACAAATTCCTCTGTAGTTGTTAGGATCGTATTGGTCACCTTTCTTAGGAATTGGGGTGATATACCCTTCTTTCCATTTTGATGGGTAAGTGCCACTGGTAAGAACTAAATTGAACAATTTCAATAGGCACGGTAGCAATTCATGCTGCCCGTATTTGATCATTTCAGGGGTCAGATCAGAACCAGGGGACTTGTCATTTTTTAATGTTTTTATAGCATCCTGAATTTCTCTTGAAGTAACCTTAAAATCGAGTTGATTGAAGGTTGATTGTTGTTCCTCAATAAGTAACTGGTTATTGAGATCTTCTATTTTTTCTTTTTTTGACTAGGGAACTGTACTCAGAACCGAAAAATGTTCGTACCATCTATTAGGTTCAATTTTATCCGAGATTTGCGATGCAGAGTTAGGACTGTCTTTAAGAGTATTAAGAAGATCCCAATAAGCTTTAGGGTTTGACTCGTGTAGGGCATTCAGTTTGTCAAACATCTCTTGTTTGAATGCACGTTGTTTTTTTCTTCTAAGTTTATTATATTTTTTTGATATGCGACAAAAGGAACCCTTCAGAAAGGGGTCCCTGGGAAACTGTTTAGTCCATGAGCCAGACCAGATATCGGTACCACCTGGGGTGGCAAATTCTCATTATGTTGTTTTGAAAGTCCTATATCCATAGATGCAAAAAAACTTTGAAAGCAAGCCGGGACTCACAGCTTAGTGGTAGTAATCACCTCTTAAAGACGGACACCCGAGTCCAATCTGAGGGACCAGATTTGGGGGTAGGGGAAATATAAAGTCGAATAACTTTTCAAGTAATGGTGATATAATGACATCTGGCCACTCAAAATGTTGGTAATCTGATCCTCTATATGTTGGTATCTGTTATATGCTAATATGTCAATTATGTAGGTCACCAGGGGTCAAAAGGTCACGAAATCTGATCCCTCTCTGAAACGTGACCACCTGTAGGAAAACTCGCTGCAGATACCATACCAATGGAACTTTCTCAACCTAAATGAGTTCAAATGGAAGCCAAGAAGTACCCTATTCTACAAAAAGTCTAAACAAGTGGAGTTTATTATTATTTAGACTGTGGCACAGAACTGTTTTTGACCCAATTTCAAAAATGGTCTTTTTATTGCGCTAAAACTGGCGAAATTGTATGAAGTTGGACAGCTTGAAATTAGTTGCATATTTTGACACATAACTACTCCAAATGCCAATGGCCATGTCTTAGGTCTATTCAGGGATTACTTAAGCTACATTTTGAGGTAATTAGGTCACCAGAGGTCAAGGTCAAAGATTGTCAATTATTAATTTTCTACATTTTTACTTGGGACTTTCATATTACAGTTAGCGCTGCAGCATGGGTCCCAAAACGGGATTACTTTCCGAGTAATCCAAACCAGCATTCTACCAAAGGTCATCATATATCAAACTGATCGTTCTGGTGCCAGGAGTAAGGAAATGCATGATGCCAAGGTTGAATACAATTACAAACCAAGTTGTGACCTATTTTCCAGGGGTGTGGGGTGGGGAGATATCAACCGTTCTTGAATGTAACTGTACTATAAATTTTGGCTGCTAATAACCTACTCTGTTGTTATGATTTTTGTGCTGCAGGTTACAGAAGCATACCCAATATATGTTTATAAACTTCCCCAGAATGGCTGACCACCCTCCAAGAAGAGCGGGTGACGTTAGGTATTGCGGAGTCTGTTCGGCAAAATCTTTTACACAATAAGGAATGTACCTATTTCCATCGGAAAAGTGTACATTATGATGAGGAAGAGTACTGATTCTCAATGGTATGTATACCTATTTGCCATACACCATGTCGTACTTCCCTCATCAGCTTCTTGTCATTCCTCTTGTTTATTAGAGGAATTAACCTTAGTATCAGAATGGCGGAATTCAGTGTTGCTGCCTCTACCAAGAAGGCCAGATTGGACATTTTTGACGTAGAATCCAGCATATTTTGTTCTGCGTCTTTCTCAAGGAAGAATCCACCTGTCCCTTCCTGAAACGGTGAAGCTGTAATCGTTATTTTCAGCCTGCAACCAACACCAGGATGAAACTGGACAAGTCCTACTCGAGAATAAAACAGACATCCTCGATGGAGTGAAAACATTTAGATATCACAGAGATTGTAGGTCGACATATTGCATTCGGCACAACATACAGAGATTAATTAAGTAGAGGAACAGTGGCAGCAATAGCAGTTCATTGGCTGCTTCTACCAACAGTAATCCAGGGAATGACACTGCTGTTATCGGAAGATCACAATTGTCGAAATCTGCATTTGACTGGAAAAGCAATTGCTTTATTTGCGGCATGCGCTGTTTTTCTTCTCACAGATATTCAGCAAGCAATGCTAACTGGTCCCTGGTAGCAACAGTCGTAGACGACACGTGATAATATCTACACAAAGGCTGTAGATGCTGCAGAAAAGCAATGAGACTTTGAAATGCTTCAACGCCTTCGTGGTGCTGGACCAGATCTAGTAGCTGCAGATGCCAGGTATCACCGGAAAAAGAACTGTCTTCCAAAATATATCATGGCAGGTAAATTCGAGTCGGAAAATTCGGAAGGTGCTCACATCGTGTATCTTTTGAAAACACTGCGCAATCGTTACCAGGAGCTTGCCGTCGAAACAGACGTTAAGAATGCTTCGTCATACACTTCTCTGAAGTTAAAACACCAGCTAATTCAAGAATGGCCAGAACTCTCTTTCATACCACAGCCAGGATTGTCGGATTTAGTATGTTCAAGGAGGCCCTGATCAAGGTCAGTAATTTGATAATCCTAGCTGTGGTATGAAAGAGAGTTCTGGCCATTCTTGAATTAGCTGGTGTTTTAACTTCTGAGAAGTATATGCCGAAGCATTCTTAACGTCTGTTCCGACGGCAAGCTCCTGGTAACAACTGTGCAGTGTTTTCAAAAGATACACCCCCTTCTCAACCATAACTGGTTGATAGAATTCTTCTTTCTCCTGTCTGATAATAGCGATGTGAGCACTTTCCGTTTTTTCCGACTCGAATTTACATGCCATGATATATTTTGGAAGACAGTTCTTTTTCCGGTGATACCTGGCATCTGCAGCTACTAGACGTTGAAGCATTTTAAAGTCTCATTGCTTTTCTGCAGCATCTACAACCTTTGTGTAAATATTATCACACGTGTCGTCTACGACTGTTGCCACCAGGGACCAGTTAGCATTGCTTGCTGAATATCTGTGAGAAGAAAAACAGCGCATGCCGCAAATAGAGCAATTGCTTTTCCAGTCAAATGCAGATTTCACAATGCAGATTTCGACGATTGTGATCTTCTGGATAACAGCAGTGGTATCTCCTGGATTACTGTTGGTAGAAGCAGCCGAGAAACTACTGCTTCCACTGTCCCTCTGCTTAATTATCCTCTCCCCTTCCCCCCCCCCCCACGTTTCCGGAGCATAACTTGACAACCGCTACTTGGATTCCTCTAAAATTTGGTTCTCAGCTACCACACCATGAGACCTCGCTTGAGATTGCGTTTGGTGCATGTGCGTCTACAGGTGGCACCACCTAGGGTCAAAACTTTCTTGTCGGTCCGTAACATTTCATTTCCGGATGATCAGCTAGTTGGATTCTTCTCAAATTTTGTATGTAGTTATCATACCATGAGACCTTGCTTGGGGTTGCATTTGACGCGTGTGCATCTACAGGTGGCGCCACCTGTGGGCAGAATTTTCTCAGTTGGTTCGTAACATTCCGTGTCCAGAGCATAATATGCGTAGACAATCCGTTGACCACAGTCGTGACCGAGTGAGGTCCTCATTGTCAACTATTTACATACCGTGCCGCCACCAAATGCAATCTAAATGAACTTACCCGTAAACTACTAGAACATGTATACTTATATTCCACTACAAATGTTTGTCAATTTCTATCAAATGTGCATCCGGGGGGTATCTTGTAAGCAAGCTTACTGATCATTTCCACCGCCACCCGATGCAATCTCATTCAACTTACTCGTGAAAGTGAAACGTTAAACACCAAAATGTATCGATGCCTTACGGGGGGGGGGGGGGATATCTTGTAAGCAGCCTTACTGATCATTTTGATCAAATGTGTGCATCCCTCAGACTATGCTCTTGTTAATCTCTGTATGTGGTGCCGAATGCAATATGTCGACCTACGATCTCTGTGATATCTAAATGTTTTCACTCCATCGAGGATGTCTGTTTTATTCTCGAGTAGGACTTGTCCAGTTTCATCCTGGTGTTGGTTGCAGGCTGAAAATAACGATTACAGCTTCGTCGTGTCAGTAAGGACAGGTGGATTCTTCCTTGAGAAAGACGCAGAACAAAATATACTGGATTCTACGTCAAAAATGTCCAATCTGGCCTTCTTGGTAGGAGCAGCAACACTGAATTCCGCCATTCTGATACTAACGTTAATTCCTCTAATAAACAAGAGGAATGACAAGAAGCTGATGAGGAATGTACGACATGGCGGATGGGCATCTGTATGGCAAATAGGTATACATACCATTGAGAATCAGTACTCTTCCTCATCATAATGTACACTTTTCCGATGGAAGTAGGTCCATTCCTTATTGTGTAAAAAACATTGCCGAACAGATCCCCCCTCCCGCAATACCTTTTTCTAACGTCACCCGCTCTTCTTGGAGGGTGGTCAGCCATTCTGGGGAAGTTTATAAACATATATTGGGTATGCTTCTCTAACCTGCAGCACAAAAATCATAACAACAGAGTAGGTTATCAGCAGCCAAAATTTATAGTTCAGTTACATTCAAGAACGGTTGATATCCCCCCTGGAGAATAGGTCACAACTTGGTTTGTAATTGTATTTGAGCATGGCATCATGCATTTTCTTAATCCTGGTACCATAACAATCAGTTTGATATATGATGACCTTTGGTAAAATGCCGGTTTGGGTTACTCGGAAAATAATTCAGTTTTGGGACCCATGCTGCAGCGCTAATTGTAATATGAAAGTCCCAAGTAAAAATATAGAAAATTAATAATTGACAATCTTTGACCTTGACCTCTGGTAACCTAATTACCTCGACATGTAGCTTAACTAATCCCTGAATAGACCTAAGACATGGCCATTAGCATTTGGAATAGTTACTTTCAACTAATTTCAAGCTCACCAAATTCATACAATTTTGCCTGTTTTTAGCGCAATAAAAAGACCATTTTTGAAATTGCGTCAAAAACAGTTCTGTGCCACAGTCTAAATAATAATAAACTCTACTTGTTTAGACTTATTATAGACTTGGGTACTTCTTGGCTTCCATTTGAACCCATTTAGGTTAAGAAAGTCCCATTGGTACGGTATCTCAGCGAGTTTTCCTACAGGTGGTCAAGTTTTAGACAGGGGTCAGATTTTGTGATCTTTTGACCTCTGGTGACCTACATAATTGACATATTAGCATATAACAGATACCAACATATAGATGATCAGATTACCAACATTTCGAGTGGCCAAATGTCATTATATCACAATTACTTGCAAAGTTATGCAACTTTATATTTCCCCTACCCCCAAATCTGGTCCCTCAGATTGGACTCGGGCGTCTGTCTTTAAGAGGTGATTACTACCACTAAGCTGTGAGTCCCGGCTTGCTTTCAAAGTTTTTTTGCATCTAAGGATATAGGGCTTTCAAAAAATCATAATGAGAATTTGCCACCCCAGGTGGTACCAATTGATGAAATGTTGGGGTCTGGCTCATGGACTAGTTGCCTTAACCGGCCTTTGGATATAAGATCTCTGCGCATATGTTTTAGTTCGTTATCCATCCACTTAGGGACTTTATGACTCCTTTTTGTGATGGTTGTACACCGTTTTTTTAGAGGAAGTTCTGCTGCAGAGATAAAGATATTGAGCAATTGGTTCGAGGCATTTTCTACTTCATTTACACAAAAATTGTTATCAAAATACTCAGTTATGCTTTGTTTGATATGTGGATTAATCAGGGCTGATTGATATTTTTCAATAGAGTCATTCGACCAAATATAACGAGAAGGGGTATAAACTGTGTTGCTACTGGTATGTCTGGTATAATTAAAATCTGCTAAAATTCTCAAAGAGAGATTACAATGGTCTGAGAGTGTAGGGGATAACATACCAACATGGAAGTACATAACATATGACAGTAGTTCCTCACTCACAATACCATAGTCAACAACACTACAACCCCTCGGGGTATAACAAGTATAGTTGCTGTGCTTGTCCCCTAAACTTCTACCATTGAGAATTCTCATTCTGCTAGATATACATAGATTCAAGAGTTGTCTCCCTCTAGTGCATACGTTTAGTCTATCATTACTAGTTCTTGCAGGCAAAGCGTTGTCTGCAATATAGTCAGGATATAAAGGTAAGCAATTTGTGGTGTCATTCAATATGTAATCATCTAAAATACCTGTACGGGCATTAAAATCTCCCAATAACAAAAATTTTCCACAAAGGCTAAAACTTTGAATATCAGATTCCAAAAGGTTTAAGACATCTTCATCACGTCTGCGAGAGTAACTGGAATACGCTGGAGGTATGTGGATAAAACAGGTATAAATATCCTCAATGGTGCCAAATTTAGAACCAGGCAAAATAATCCACTGGTAGTTTGTACTGTTATTTGGCAAAAAAGTCAGCCAAGGCCAAATTTCTTGTTTTGCATAGATAGCAAGACCTTCAAAGTTTCTAGTACTTTTGCACATGCGAGGTCGATTTACAACATGGCAACGATAACCTGATATAGAAACATTTGAATTCTGGTCACAGTGGGTCTCATTGAGACCAATAATGTCATACTTTTTCAATTCACTAAGAAGCATATTGTCCTGTAATTTATTGTGACATTTAGTAATCAAACCGTTAATGTTCCATGAGCATATATTGAGATATAATGCCACAGCACATCACCAAGTTAATGCCACAGCACATCACCAAGTTAAATGGCGTTTTGGTCCAGTCTAAATGTGCATTTAAATGAATCGAGTTAGACCCATTTCTCACGAAATAGCACATGATGCAGATTTCAGTTTCATGTCATAACTACAATCATAACGCAAACGAGCTAGAACTTTTACATATTGTGTACATATATTTTCTTTTGTCGTTACATTAAAACACAATTATTTATAGGACATTTTATTTTTCGATTTCAACCGCATCACGTATAGGCCAAAATTCCGCCTTATCCTACCATATCCTTTGTAATTCCTTCAACAAATCACCACAATAATGGGAACCTTTCGGGCAATTAGCTGCTACTGTGATCGGTGTGCTTGAGTTACCTTGTGATGAGGGAAAATTGTCCAACAAAGCTGCCTAGTTTAAAAATAGTGAAAACAGAGTATTATTGGTATGGTAAAGTTGTCACTGAATTGGAGGTTTTCAATATATTTTTTTTTCAAAAGCGAAATCTTGTGGACCGATACCCAGACATTGACAAATCTTTCCAAATGGAGTCTGGAATTGGGAGACAAATATTTATCTCACACCTCCAGCTGTTATTCGTTCCGTCATTAACGTGACCTGTGTATCTGTTGTATTTATAAACGTAATGCATTCATATATCACGGAAGTACAAGCATATTATCGTAGGGGTACAACCACGGGACCTTGAACCCGAATATTTGAATTGATGATATAAGTAATTGAGGGCACTAAGTGTTTCTAGTACAAAGTGATCATGAAAAAGATTTCGGACAACAACAGATGGATCTAGATGTTAATTTGGATTAGACAGGCTTGAAAAGAGGATTGAAATTGCTTGAAATACACTGCCGAATTTACACAATTTAGCTATCAACTTACTGCATGAATAATTTATAGAAATAATTTTTTTTTAGTTTGTATGACATGTGGGCCCATTGATTGGACCCTCCGTACGACGTGTGGGGGAATTAGTTATGACCGTCTCAATGGTTAGGCGCCTCTCCCTTGTTTATTTCATTTTTTTGTTTTGCAGGGATTCACGCGGCGTCAATGTGAACAATCCATGGTGTTGTTCCTTTGATTTGTTGATTAGATCCAAGTGTTCTTATTAGATCATGTACATTTAGTTCATGTTACACAACGTTAAATTTTACTACCGAAGGAAAGCATAAAAAGGACTGGAAACAATTCTTCAGAGTATTTGCAACACAATACACTTGTTACATGAGTTAAAAAGGCTTTGTCTGGGCAGTCACATTGATCGACTTGACAATGGCGAAGTCCGATTTTCAACTTCCCATATGAAGATCAAAAAGTAAGAAATATTTGAACGAAAACTATTGCACATACCATAGAATCAACATTGTTGCAGGGACAATTTCCATGATTAACAAGTGAAATTCATACTTAGCACTTGAAATATCTTGGCTGAAACTCAACATTTTTGTTGAAAGGGTCATACAATATAGGTATGGTCCTTAAGGCCATAGTATACTCGGCCATTTAATGTCAGTTTTCTCGGTTCAGAAATGGCAAAGTCCCAGGTAGGCTTCCCCATGTAATTAACAAATACTAGAGCATATCCCTTTCATTTTTTATGCACATGTCGAAGAATTACAAAAGTTTGAACAAATGCTGAAGATAAAAATGTAACATCCCGCCCTGCATTCGAACAATGATTGAAAAACCTTGAAATGTGCCTTGTAACTCTCTAGAAATTCATAGACGTTCCCCTGATGAAAAGTGGCATGCTATCTGTACAGCTGAAACCTAAGTCCTTTGCAGAGTAAATAGGAATTACCAGTGATTGCTTATATCAATAGACCAGAAATAATAAGCAATTTGTAATTAATCAGATATGCATTTGTTATTCATCATGTATAATAGAAGTTACCCAGTTTTATTCTTTTAATAAATGAATTACAGCTTCTTCCTATGTTATCTGCAAGGGCCTTAGATTCAACCATTCATCCACATAGAGCCTGTCCCATGTTATACATGTGCATGCTGTGCCAGGTAGAAGCAGGGACCCAAGTCATTGTCTCGAATTGAATAGAACATGCATGGAGTTATTTCAGCTTCAATGTCCACTAGCATTCACTGGATTGGCATCCTCCATTTACAGCTACATGAAACTGGATGACCAGTTAGTTTCTCTGCCATAAACTGACCAGTCTCGCCTCTGCACTACATGTACAAGTGTATGCTAGCAGCTGTCTGTCTTGACAAACATGCATGTTGTGGTGTACCCTGGCTTTTCAGGGAAGGACTTGCTGCAGGGTTAGTTAACGTGACCAGAAGATACACATGGCGAGGTATGCATGTGGGGAACATTTACAAACAACTGGTGAGTTTACACTATGCATTTTTGATTTCCAATCAGAGTTTGAATATTAAATGTGATTTCATGGTGTTATGGTAATAAATTGCTTGTCATTTAATTCTTTTTTGACATGGGAAAAAGATGTTGTCAAGTTTTGTTGTAGCATTTCAGACTCAAATGGGAAATTGATATTCTGACTTTGCCATTTCTCAGACAGCCACTATGGCCGACTGGACTATGGCATATGGTCTTAAAGATAAGAAAACGTTGTGGAGGTTCTATCTAGGCCTATGGCATGGTGGTGTTGTAAGATAATTTTTATTCATTTTTAATATTCAGCAGTTTTGCATCCGAACAGCCAATATTTATGTGTGAAATTTTGCTAACTTTAAATTATTGCAAGAGTCAAAAGAAGATTTTTTCACATCAACAGCATGTCACAGTGCATGGTCCTCAAATTATTATACAATGTGACACAACCAGGCATTGCTTCAGAAATATCACCTCCGGCAGCAATATGTTCTTTAAGTTGTTAATTTATGTAAATATCCCCGTAGATTTAGACCGGTATAATAGCATGACAGTGCTAACCTATGACCACAGGGATCAGGTGCTGGATTTGTCCAAATCTGGTGTTGTCTGAAATTCTGTTGTCCTCCGAAATTTACTATATTTTTTATGATTTTTTCCATAAAAAATATATACATAAAATAATAATAATTATATATACATAAAATAATAATAATAATAAGAAGAAAAATAATTATTATTATTTTATATATATATTTTTTATGGGAAAAAGTAAATTCCTGAAAAAAAGAATTTCCGAAAACACCAGATTCGGACAAATCTTGCCCCTAGTCGCTGTGCCCATGACCAAGAGTTGGACGGCAACGATTTGGTGTAAGACTCACGAAATATAATTGACAAAGGATCTGCTGCAAGTTGTATTGTCAGTCTTTTGTCCAGGATATTACCTTTTCAATGGGAGGTCTTACACCAAAGTCTTGCCGTTCGACAATACAATGCAGGTGTTCTTACATAATGCCCTTCCTCTCTGCACGTTGAACCACCACAGAATTGAGAATGGCATGTACTGCTGCTATTTCTAATGTGTTTGAAATAACAATGCACAAATCCTCACATCCTGAGAAACCTGTTTTAGCCCATGGAAAGGTGTGCATGGATCTGATCTCTATGACGAGTTGTACATGTATCAGTACAGGTAAAAGCTTTCAGCTCAAAGAGCATACATTTTGAAGAAATATCTCAACAAAAATTTCGAATATTTTGGATGCTAAGATATTAAGGAGAATCAGGATCTTCGAGATTTTTCTAAAAACGCTCCTCATCATTATAATGACCAAATTTTGTGACACAATGATACAATGACTGAATGAGACATGAAATGACAAAAAATGTATTATTTTTTTTCAGGAAAAATGTTTTCAATACCTGAAGCAAAAACGAAACGAAATGACAAAGAATTTCGGAAGCGACTTTCAGAAAATAAATATTATAATAGGCCAGGAAAAGGATAAACAAAATGTCTCAACTAAGTTTTGGAGATCCAACGAGCAAAATTATCCATTTCGCCTGAAGCACATGGCCGTACTTACATATTCGACTGAGCACGTGCACACAAATGACCGCTGAAATTTCGCCATTTTGCCTTCGACGTCACAACGAAATAAAGATAAATCAATAGAAAATAAACTATACACTGTTATAAATTACCGTTATTTCACAGTAAATGTATGTAGGAGTTTACAGTATATTTAATCGTAAACACAATAATCTGTAAATTTAACTGCGATATTTCAGTTGACATCAACTGAAATGGGTAAACTGCGCACAAACGTAACATAAAATTATTGTTTTCTCTGAAAGGAGGTTGATATCTTTGCACACGAAACGCCAATTTGCAGGAAACATCCGATACATGATACGGCATTTGGAGCACTTTCAGAACACGCACTGGAAGGGACGCGGCGGCTAGCGTTAATTGTCAGACTATTATATGGTTTGGTTTTGGTTCTGGTTTTATTTGACTTGGAGGTGTGCCCAACTTATAAACCAAATATTCGTGTAATAATTTCACAGATTCCTTCTTGATTATTTTCGAAACTTATGGTCACCGCATTTGTAAACACGAAGACCTGTAATACGCGAACGAGCAATTGCCATATCGGCCTTCCAGTGACTTAAGTTTCCCCGGAAACGACGGGGAAACGATAATTGAAGACAACGGTGCCACATAATTATACAGTTTAAAGGATGTAAAAAAAACAGTAATTGTAAATTACAGTCCAACCTAATTTACAGTTGAATGCCTGCCAATAAACGGTAAATATAAAATACGGTGTTAAAAGCTTAAAGCTTAAAGTTTAAAGCCTGTTAAAATGCGGTAATTGTAAAATACGGTGCAACGTAATTTTACAGTTGAATGTACTGGCACCTTTTCTACCAGTACATTTAACTGTGACTTTACAGTGTGATTTATAACTGTAGTAGACATCAAATTCAAATTTTCGACAAATACACAGTTAGATACGTACATGTACTTTTCAGTCCATCTGTTGACATGGAAATCGAATTCAGCGCTTTGAAATCACACAGGACAGAGCGTGCTTCTTTCCAAACAAGGTGACCCATCACATGTTAATAATATTCATACGCCCAAAGAGGCATGTCGAAGATATCGTCCATAACCTGTATAAACATCAAAGAGGCATCATAATTCAGTAAAATATGGTGATATTTAGCATACAAAATATCTAATTCGACAGTTTCATCGCAGAAAATCATTTTTGTCAACCTCTCTGGAGATCTACTTTTTGAGCCGCCTTACTCTAAATACCCAGTCGCCTTCTTGTCGAGAAATCGCGCGAGATTTGATAATTTGGTCAAACTCCGGAAAAACAGATCATTAAATCAAATTTAGACAACAAAGATGGTAGAATAGTGAATTTCGGTGAGTAGCCCTCACGCCTGAATGGTTCTGCATTCCGATCGCGTGTTCTGAAAGCGTTTGTCGATGAGAATGGGTGAACATAAATGTGCGTACCTAAATGCTATTAACCCTCCGGACCATGTGCCAACAACAACAACAACAAAAAACAACACAAAACAACAACAACAACATGTTGAATGACTGTCATATTCAGATTGACTTTGATTGACAGGTGTTCAGTTTTGTGCGAAGGTTTAATGCATCGAGGCCGGAAAAAGTCCACCTGAGCAGGAAGAAATGTGAATCGCCATTTTTCTGAACAATTCAGTAGATTTGACCACGTGTTGCATTCTATTTCCCAACAATTTCAAGTAGGTCATTCTTGTTTGCTCTCAACGAAGAGATGATACAACTTTATTCCTGAGTTGAACAGTCACTACATTTCTTCCATTTCCAAATTTTACTTCGAGAAATCCACTACATTTTTGGTCAATTTTGCTCCACAAAGTCATTTTCTTCGAGTTAGTTCAAAGAAATAGTCATATTTTCTTGTGTTTAATTGTGTTTTCTATATCTTTCTGAGATGAAATAATGGGCACTTGATAATTTAGTGCCTTTTTGAAAATTTCAATCTGACAAAAAATGTCAAAATCTCTCCGCTCTTCTTAAATTGTTATATATATTTCCCAGCAAATGTTAATGCTCTGGTAAACGTATTCTTCAAAGATTTTCCACTTTCACATCTGGGAAATTGTACCTTAATAAGACTTAGCCATTTTCATGCGGACTATTGTGGCTATCTTGGCGGCGCCGGTAGATTCATCCATTGTCTTGATGTGCACTCAGATATCCAGCATTTGTACATGTCCAGCCACTTGCCGAAACCAGCTGATAATTCACGTACCTGGAATATATGTCCGTCTCTGTTTATTTGTTCCCTTGTGTATATACAAATGTATGCATATTGCAATCTAAAGCATGATTTAGATTGATCATGATTTATTAATCACAAATTCTAGAAAAATAATGAAATTAAGAACGAGGGGGGTGTGAGAGATATTAACATTCTTTTGTCAGGTTGAATTTCTCAAAAAGGCACTAACTTATCAAGCGAGCATTATTTCATCTCAGAAAGATAGGAAACACCATTAAACACAAGAAAATATGACCATTTCTTTGAACTAACGACTTTGTGGAGCAAAATTGACCAAAAATGTAGTGGATTTCTTCAAGTAAAATTTGGAAATTGAAGAAATGTAGCGACTGTTTAACTCGCGAATAAAGTTGAATCATCTCTTCGTTGAGGGTAAACAAGAATGACCTACTTGAATTTGTTGGAATATAGAATGCTACACGTGGTCAAACAAACTGAATTGTTCAGAAAAATAGCGTTTCACATTTCTTCCTGCTCAGGTGGACTTTTTCCGGCCTCGATGCAATTAACCCTTTGCATAAAATTGAACACCTGTAAATCAAAGTCAATCTGAATGAGACAGTCATTCAACACTGTAAAAAGCAAGGTTTTCAAAACCCCATTTTTCTGCCCCCAAATACCATTTTGGGGGTACGAAATCACCGATACCAGAGTTTCAAACACTTGTTTTGAAACCCCGCAATGTGTGTTTGAAAACGCGCCGTGTTTTTCGAAACACTATATTGGAGACACAGGAACACCGATAAAAAGGTGTCCAACACTGACGTTTTGAAACCCCCATAACGCGGATTTGGGCATTTATTCGCCGATTCCCAAGTTTGATCTATCAAAAATGATATACCGGTATTGTAATACTCAAACTATCGCAAGAAATTAGCACAACCGGATAGTCTTCAACCAAGAGATACTGGTAATTAATTGTTTAATTTACCGTAGTAATATTTTCTTGAAATTCCCAATCTAGTCTCTGGGAAGTCAGGTTTTTCGAAATACCACTTACGGCATTTCGAGATAAGGGACATAAATCTGTCGCATTATTCAAGGTGCACCTAAAAGGGATGTCGGGGCCCTATCTGCCCCGTAGAATGGGGACCGTGTGCTAAAGTACCCGTTGCACAATGTTTTAGAGAAGCCCCACTATCATCCGAAGATCATTGAGAGACGTGTCTTCAGGGACTTACTTGATCTTTTCAATGAAAGTACCTACACGAAGTAAGGATTACTTTACGCTGTTATAGATATCCATGTTTGGCATAGCATTCAGAAAGTAATTTTCTTTTGAAAATCTATAATTCTTTCTGACTACCGGTACATGGTGTTATGCTTGGTGACCGTGTCATGTGTGCTATTCATATAGTACCATGCACTATGACATTTTGAACTACCTCTTTTTTTTTGTATCCCGAACTACCAAAATTGCAAGCAACGACATTTGGGGTTTTGAAACCCAATACCAAATAGTGTTTTCAAACCCATAATGCAGTTTTTCCAAAAACGAAAGTAGGTTTCTGAACAACCAAGTGGACAGGGTTCGGAACACCACTTCTGGTTGCAGCTGGGTTTCACCCACTTTTGGGGTTTTGAAAAACTTTCTTTTTACAGTGAACGTGTTGTTGTTGTTTCGTGTTGTTGTTGTTGTTGGCACATGGTTCAGAGGGTTAATGTCATTTAGCTACGCACGTTTGTGCTCAAGAGTAAGGCGGCTCGAAAAAGTAGATCTCCAGAGAGGTTGACAAAAATGCTTTTCTGAAATGAAACTGTCGAATTAAATATGTTGTATGCTAAATATCACCATATATCACTGAATTATGATGCTTCTTTGATGTTTATACATGGTATGGACGATATTTGGGCGTATAAATATTATTGACATGTGATGGCTCACCTTGTTTGAAAAAGAAGCACGATTCGTCACATTCCGAACTGTGTGAAATCGACGCGCTAAATTCGATCTCTATGTCAAACAGATGGACTGAAAAGTACGTATCTAACGGTGTATTTGTGGAAAATTTGAATTTGGTATGTGCTATAATTTATTTTCTATTGAATTATCTTTATTTCGTTGTGACGTCGAAGGCAAAATGACGAGATTTTAGCGGTCATTTGTGTACACGTGCTTAGTTGTCATTTTATTTATCCTTTTCCTGGTCTGTTATAGTATTTATTTTCTGAAAGTCGCTTCGCGAAATTCTTTGTCATTTCATTTCATTTTTGCTTCACAAAGGTATTGAAAACATTTTTCCCCCAAAAAAGGAAATACATTTCTGGTCATTTCATGTCTCGTGGTATCATTGTGTGATAAAATTTGGTCATTATAATGATGAGGGGCGTTTTGGGAAATTTAGACTTGGCCAAAATTTTCGAAAATCTCAAAGATCGTTGTTATCCTTAAACACTATCCCCTCAGAAATATTTTGGAAGAAATCGTCTGAATAATCTGAATTCTGACTCATTTATCTTTCAGGTAAACTCCGTTGAGACACTGGAAATGATTTTCAGTCAAGTAAATACAAGAGTTTATCAAACTTAACAGATAAACAAATTGTATGGTTTGCATCGCGAGTTATTTCAGTCATATGATTTATTTACAAGCCTTTTCTACTGAAACGAGTTAACAGGTCAGAGCAACGGACTAACTGGGATATATTTCCCACTTGACATATTAAATCCAATTTTGGATATTGAAATATATCCTTGGGAGATTTTGACCAGTTTTTATGCTAAAACGGTAATGTAAAATTTCAGCATCTAAACTACAAAAACCAGACAATATCTACTTCACAAAACTACCAATGCTGCAGGCTTTTTCTTGCCGAAAGTATTCCCTGTGATATTGCAAATACAAGCATTATTATTTCGTGTTGTTGTTGTTGCAGTATACTTCTCATCACCTATCACTGTTTTATATCTGTATACGAACAGAATAACTATCAAACTACACCAGCTTGAATATATGGGAGTATTAAAAAAAATATCCAAAGCGGGATATTTTACCCCAATTAGGGTATGCATCCCAGTAAATCCCCTTTCCTGACCTGGTGCAATAAGAATTCATCTTCGTCTGTCGAAGACTGATCCGATGTAGTTTCTTCTTCAGCTGAGCCAGTACAGATGTTCTAGGTAGAATAAACATGCATTGTCTTTGAAAGGTACCATGCTCATTCACAATCATGGTAAGAGAAATCAGCCAGGCTATACTATCTATTGTCTCCATTGATTTTCATTGTCCCTATACTGAGGTAATAATTTACATATAAATGATTACACCTACATGTAGGCTTAGCCTTTGCCCATTTGAGCACCTGGTAACTTGTACAGGAAAGTTTCTCCCAATTCGGAAACTGTTTTATCGCCCTTGTTCCACTAGGGGCGTGATGGGGTGCAGAGTACTCCCGGTAAGTACACAAGTCCCTCACAATTAGTTTAATTAATTATAGATATTCCATTTTTAGCTCGCCGTATACGAAGTAGGCGAGGTATTGGGAGAGAGAGGGGAAAAGTGTTGGTGTCGGTGGCGGTGTCGGTGTTGGTGTCCGGTTAGACTTTTATGTTTAGGCTGGACTTAGAATAATTTTGACTTCTTATTAGGCATGAGATGCAGTGTACATTGTATACACAGTCATACATACCAAATCACATACAGTATATTCCTTTATGGTATTTACTAATAGTTTTTGACATTATTTTATTTCAGAAGTACAATATCAAAATAACTGGCGGGGGAATCCCGCAGTACCGAACCCCTGTTAGTTTTTAATTTCGTGTCGCCTTAAATGAAGGACGCCATTTCCTAAAAATTTTATCAAATTCTCGTTGACCCTGAAGCTTTTGTACAACCATATCTGTGTCCACACATTTAACTTACTATATTAATTAAAAGTGAGTTTGAATCAGTTTGTGAGCTCAGTCTTTACCCGTGCACATTATTATGGAGCATTACAGTATGATTGGACACAGTTGTCATTGCGTTCTTTTATTTGCATATAAATGTGAAGGTTTACCACAGTGCAAGTGTCCCATTGCCTGTTGGAAATGATAGATTTAGTCCTACTATTGCACTGTTATTAGCTTTGTTTGTTCACATATCATCACACAAAGTTACACCAAGAACGTGCTCAAAATTGCACACCTATTGTTCCTAACTACATGTATACATGAACATGTATTCATCAGATCTATGCAATGGGATGTGTAGGCTTACTTTTGGAAAAAATGTAATCTTTATTGGTAGTTATATAATATAGTTCCTCCTTCAATCCAACCTCAATATCACTAAATATAGAAATCATATTTCTTAATAAATTTATTATTTTAAATGATGTGCATTGCCAATGATGTGCAACCTCAAATGATGTGCCATCCTTAAGGGCTCGATCTTTTTGCGAAGCTGCATATATCTCTTATATGTGATACTAACCTATTAGGTAGGAGATGCAGTGTACATTGTAGGTTTAATATACTTGGTGTAAGAATTACGCACAAGACAGAGCCTACAATAGCCTGTCTGAGCTCAACAATGCGTCTAGACGTGACCCGTTTCAGCTGCACAAAAGCCTCAACAAAAGCCTCAACAATGCGTTCTTACACCGACCTGTTACATATACACAAACACGTCAAATCAACTACAATATATTCCTTTATAGTAATTACGGTACTAATAGTTTAATGACATTATTTCATTTCAGAAGTACAATATTAAATATTAACCCCTGGTGGTTTGGAATTTTGTGTCGCCTTTAATGAAGAACACCATTTCCTTCAATTTTGGTATCGAATCCCATTCCTCATCATGATTTAACCTCAAGCTTTTGCACGAACCATATTTGTCCAGGCATTTCACACCCACATCTCAGACAAAATTTCAATTGTACATGTATTCATAATGACATGTATAAGCTTACTTTTGGAAAAAAAGGTAATCTTTATTTCAAGTTTTATAATATAGTTCATGTTTCAATCCAACTTCAGCATCACTGACGAAGAAGTCAAATTTTTATTGCAATATGTATTGTCATTGCCAGTGATGTGCAACCTGAAGGGCTCGATCTTTATGTGGAGCTGCATGATATTACACATAACCCTTGTTCTAAAAAGTTGTCTTTCTAATGTACACGTATACATGCTCCATCAGTTCATGTAGAATATATAAACAGCAAAGTTTTTCAAACAAACATTCTGGGATAGTTTATTAATATATTATACAAAAATATTGCGGGCTCCTTAGTAAAATGTGAAACCGAGACGACTACTAAACGGAAGAAGCTTTTCATACCTCTAACTTTGAAGAGCGGCAATTATTCAGGGGGAGATCAGACACTTTCCGGAAAGGGCTATACTAACTGTAGGCCTGATGTTTAATGGTGGTTTTCTGTAATGCCGAAGGAGAATTACTATTCCAAGATAACTGTTCGCTTATATCAGCTAAAATTGCCTTTTAGATACCATGATCTATGAAATTGAGTGGAGATACTTTGCCTTTATTATATCCTGCCAAGAAAACAGATAAGATCTGATGGTTTGTGTTATTCTAATGAGAAATTTGAAGCAGTTTTCAGCCACAGCAGATTTTACTGGTCCTTAATTTAAGAAATAATGTTTTCTTAGGCGTGCTGAATGGTTATTTTACGCACGGTTAGTGCGGGAAAGTTTATATTTTAGGGCTAGGGCGAAGCTAACTAATTGCACGGAATACTGATCAGCGATACGAATTTGATATTTTTGGAACATCATGATGTCTTGCCGGCATCATTGAAAACTGTTGACCGCTTCTCTCTTGCAGGAAACAAGCCTATGTTTATGTATACTATGATTGTCTTTTTGAATTTGGTGCTAATACTGTTATATGGAATGTGGAAAGGTCTTTGGATTATGGACGCGGATATTCCCTAATGGACGACGGATGGATTATGAATGACGGACTAGACGCTTGTAATCAAGTTGTTATAGACACAATTGATATAGAATACAAATAATTGATCTTATACTATTGCAGTCGTTCAACAGTGAAACAAGTTAAATACAAGTTAGTAAGTTACAAGTAATTATTTAATATTAAATTACAAGCCAGAAACTACATATATACCTAATAATATTGCAGTCATGCAAGTCTTTCAACATTGAAACAAGTTAATTACAAGCTATTAAATTACAAGCAGGGGCGTCGGAAGCAAATTGAAAGTGGTACGGTCACTATCATAGCACTTTAGGCGAGGGTCTAGGGGCCGCGTAGGCCCCGGAAGCTCCTGGGGTCTAGAGATCACCGGAGACGCGTTCTGAGCGATTTCTGACGAATAAAATGACTCTGCATTGAAGTGTATTGCTAGTTCTTTCCTCACTCTTTTACCATGAAAACGTAATCGATGATGGTTTTCTGCGATGCTTAATTACAAACAAAATTATAAATAGTAAAGCACCGTAACCTAGACACATTGTGTAGACGTAACCGAAATAATTCTTATGGGCAATGGGGTGTTGATAAATTCATTGCAGAAGTATAGTCATGTCTACATTCATAATTTAGCTAGCTATACTTCTACAATAATAAAGCTGGCGCTCGTAATTTTTTATAACGGGCGATGACTGCTAACAGCAAATTATCTCATGGACAAGGGACGCAAAAAGAAAACGAATGTGAGAAAACCCCTTCACTCCGTCATTACAGTTACTTGCAGGGAATTACTTGGAGAGCGAAGTACTTGCGACAGAATTATTGGGAGGGGAGAGTTAAAGCCCTCACTAGACCCCTCGTCCCACTTCTCATTTTCAACAATCCGCTTAGCCTACGAGAGAGCGAAGGACCAATTCGCGGAGAAGCAAAGCGATCAAGCACTAAATGGCACTCACATATAGCATCTGAGCAGTGTTTCGTTCCCGATATGATATACATCAGAACAGTATAAAAAGTGTGTTCAGGTGATACAACATGAAAAGGCTATTGAGCTCCTGTTTTAACCGTGGCTCGTTAGGCCGTATATTGTTTGAAATACAAGGTCTGGTACGGACCTGTAAAGGTAGCATCCGGCCAGAAGCAACCTATAGCGTGTAGGCCTATGGCATATTGGACAAGCGAACAACGGAATTCGTATGAAGAAAATTAATTCTTTATTTCGTTGATAAAACAACGTGAACACTAAGAGGCATCATGAATATGAACGTACATGTTACTTTCCATGCACGATCAAAATTGTCCCGAGACGGCTCGCCGGTGCTCAGACCCGCTAACGAATTCACTGGCACTCTGGACCGAACAGAGTCTTATTCAACTTGGAAGGTAACAAAGCTGGTTGCATTTCTAGTTTGTTTTTTATTTTGTGTTTTGTTTTTTCTTTCTTCGATTTTTCTTTGTTTCTTTCATATTTTTATTATTATTATTTTTTTGCGCAAAAGTGGTACGGCCATGGTCGTATCTGCCGTACCGCTTTCGACGCCTTTGACAAGTAATAACAAGATATCAAACTACAAGTTAATAGCTAGGCTGTGGCTTGTAAAATCCAAGCAATTAAGATTGTAGTTTGAATAAGAATGGTCCCAAACCCTGATGACGTATTATATCTCTTTCGATCACGAGATGACTTCTGTATTCATTCATGTCCATGACACGTGATCACTTATCCAGAAATCTAACATCGCTTATGTAACACGAAACCAATTAATTTTTCATTGTCAATGCAAGGTACATGTGCCTCAAGGCGTGAAGTTCTGTATGTAACCCGATACACAAAATTAAAGCTTGCGCTTCCGACTGTGCCAGTCCAGGGACCAGGGGAATTAAGTTGATGGCATGTTACTTGAGGGAGGTGACAGGCTAATTCAATTGTATAACGACCCCCACCTGCCATTTAATTGTCATGGGTGTTGGGGGGGCCTGCATTGCATGAAGGGATAGAAGTGGTATTTTATTGTCATGAATGTAGGGGGCCTACGTCATCAGGCTTCAGGACAATTCAATTTATAACGTTATTATATTAAATGTTTAATACACCCCAGGGTACAATAATGTTTGTCATTTTTTTTAAATATGTTCATCTTGCAGGTCCAGAAACAAGAGCTGACACCAATGAAATTCCATTTTCGTTATTTCCAAAACAAGTTTCTTCAGAAGCTCTGATCGTTTTTTTTTTTTCGTTCTGCATTTCGAATTTTGCGTATTAATCTGGCATAAAGAGAAACCACTCTGCATGAATGCAACTTCAGGGCCCCAAAGCGCATGCTCCGTTTCACAGGCTAACACCACTTTATCCCATCTTCACATTTCCAGTTAAATACTACACTAACGTTCCGTGTAGTGTTCGACTTGGATAGGCGAAGGTGAATCTACCCCTGCCCACAATAGCGGAAGATTAACATTTACGGCATTGCACATAAGCGAACTACTTTTCATATGCACTGCCCATATAACGGGGAAAAGAATATCCAGATGATTCTTTTTAACGCTCGGTCAACATAGATATTATACAGAATTGAAAAATAATCGAAATGTTCGACAGACATCGATTTTACTATACCCCAGTAAAAAAGGTCATTTCCGGCTTTGTGCTGATCGGGCGGGAATCCTGTCCAAATATCTGACTGGTGGTTGGGGTAGTATTGAATTTCACTCAAACTTGAGCTTGATCATTTTTTTCACTCAAGTTTTTAGGGAGGAGATCATTGCCAAATGTAGGCCTATTACCCCAGGTTCCAATTCCAGAGCATTATCCTATAAACACCAGATTTTGCATATTGATACCATATAACCTATTATGGGCTGGTAAGGATATGGTTTCACTATGGTTTTGATCTGGCTCTGATTTGATGATTATATGGCAATTTCAATGCTCAATAATGGTGTCTACCAGTCCAAAAAATTGTTATGAAAGGGTATTGATCGGATATACATATGATAAACGAAAGGTTTGAAATATTATATTGCATCAAGTTTCATTCGCAAGGTTGCTCGTACATAGACAAGTGACCAGTACAATGGCACAAATGAGAATGGGTGGAGTGGTTTCCCATAGATGTTCTGCAGAGAACCAGTTTTGTAGTCATATTGCGTATAGAGGATGGAGGAAAGAAGTCAACATCCGGGTGTCATTGATTGGCAGTTAATCATCCTTGAAAGGAATGGTCAGTGTTACATATGCTTTAATTATTTTTGAAATATTTGACTTTGTAAAATACACAAGTTAGTTACAACACTTGTGTCACCTCCCCCGCCTCCCCCCCCCCTCACACACACACACGCACTTCAACCCATCTCCAGGAGCTGTTTTCATTTTCTGTGGATACATTGCTCTCCTTAACATGTTATTAGAAAGACAATGTAACGGATTTCCGTTTTCTTCTGTTTCAGCAAAACGCAGACGATAAGAGGGACAAATTAACTGACCATGGCGATCATTGGTTGCACAGACTGTGAGAGACCAGTATTTGTTCGCTGATATTGATGATCATTTATGAACATGGCGATCAAATGAAATGACAATCCAAGTGTGAGATGAGAATATATTCTTGCAAAAGTCTTTGGAACCATTTGGACAGAAGCATACCCAGTGATAAGACGATATTGTCATCATGTCACCATGGACAACTTGGCCGAGAAACAAGCATTCATGCCAGACATTAGATTCGTCGGCTTAATACACGTTACTATTCCATATTTACTCGAGTTTTGGTGATATTAATCCCACGCGAAATGGGTCTGGAATTATTTTTCTGGACAAATTGGCGGATGATTTTCTTCATTTTCTGAACAGTCGGCGTAACTGCTTCCGGCTAGATAGGATAAATACAATACGGAGTCATGTGGAACAGCGTTCATTCGACCCCTATCCACGGGTTGTGAAATTTAGTATTTGAGGTCTTCTTTGTTCACTGATATATCGCACGCTTTTAATCGTGACTGGAGTGACATAGATGGTCAAGCATTCACGGTTCAAATTAACGATCAGCAGTAAATATATGCAGGAACTACGGTTATTGGCGATGTTATTGAGAAGGACTCCATTGTGAAAGTCATTTCGTCTTTTTTTTTTACGAAAGACCCTTTCAATGTTCAGATCAGCATTTGGGTCAGAATTAACACTATATCGTTGCAGAAACGTTTCAGAAGATACTCCAAAACGGTCTCCCAATATCGGCCATAATGCACCAAAGGGGTCGTTGAGTTTTCATTGCTTTTAACACGTCAGAATAGGAAACCGGTATAGCCTACACTTAGTGTGTGGGGGGAGGGGTGTAGCTAGCTTAGCGTAGAACCTTATTGTCGGCTGTCGATTTCAAAACCTAAGGTAGGGCCTAGCTAAGTTAAGATGATAGGGTAATTTATTTTTTGACTTTAGTGGTTAAAAGCTGAAGACCCAACGATGACCCTGCATTGGCATTACTAAACAATAACCACACCAAGTGAGGGATTGATCCAAAATTTGTTGCAAATTTCGAGATTGAGACAACAACAAAGTAACCAGACCGGCCCGACAGCGAAAAACATTACTGTCATTTCACGAGAAGCCGTTCAACGGTTGGCATTTGAGTCACGACTCAATCCTAGATACAATGTTCGACCCTGTGGAAAATATGTAGCGCCACAAAACTTTAAAAACATTCTGATAAAATATCGTACACGCACAGCAAAATCCGATCGTAGCTTACAAAAACACCGTCTAGGGGTCATTTGAAAGCTGGAAAACTACGGGCTCATAGATGATGCTTGTTTATGCAAATCCATACCCAATCTTTCTTGGTTTTAGAAATCCGTTCTAAAATGAAGAATTTGCATTAAGTTTGGAAAATTTTGGTTCGCTTCTCAGTCAAGAAATTTCAAAGTGAAACTTAGCAGTTGTTAATACGATGTATTTTTTTAACATGTTTCTAATATTTACCTGTTTATTTTTATCTCGCCTTACGAAGTAAAGGGGAGATATTGTGACGGGGGGAAGAGGATGTTGGTGTCGGTGTCGGTGTCCCCTGCCTGGAAATGATAAGGTTTTTGGTTTAGCAAGTTAAAAAAAATTCTAGAAAAATTAGAAAAAATATAAAAAAAATAAAAAAAATATTGGGGGTGGGTATGCTACCTGGGGGTACTACCCCTGGGGTGCTCCAATGTTAAAACTCATATGAATGAGTTTTGCGTTAAGCTGAAGTGCACATGTACATCTGTACTTAGAAAGTTTGTTGCAGTTGTCAGCTGTCATTGGATGATTATGAAACTTGGTACACATGTTTCTTATGATTAGAGGATGTACCTGTGCTATTTTTGAGAAGAAATATTAATTTTTCTCCCAATTATGGCAAATGAATGAGTTTTGTGTTTAGGTAAATTGTACATGTAGATGTGCATGGTGAGTTTGTTGCAGTTGTCAGCTGTCATTGGATGATTATGAAGCTTGGTACACATGTTTCTTATGATTAGAGGATGTACCTGTGCTATTTTTGAGAAGAAATATTAATTTTTCTCCAAATTATGGCAAATGAATGAGTTTTCTGTTTAGATAAATTGTACATGTAGACCTCTACATATATACATGTACATGGTAAGTTTTCTGCAATTGTCAGCTCTCATTGGATGATTACGAAACTTGGTACACATGTTTCTTATGATTAGAGGATGTGCCTGTGCTATTTAGGAGATGAAATATTAATTTTTCTTCAAATTATGGCAAATGATAGAGTTTTGCGTTTAGCTTAAGTACACATGTACATCTGTACACCACAGTTTGCTGCAGTTGTCAGCTGTCATTGAATGATTATGAAACTTGGTACACATGTTTCTTATGACTAGAGGATGTACTTGTGCTATTTAGGAGATGAATTTTTTTTTTTCTTCAAATTTTGGGAGTTTTGTCTAAGTAATCTGCCAATGATAATGGACATGTATATACATATACACCTGTACATGGAAAGTTTTCTGAAGCCGTCAGCTTTCATTGGATGAGGTTGACACTTGCTACCCAAGTTCAATGTGATTGGAGGATGTGCATGTGCTATTCAAGAAATATGACATTAAATATGAATTTTTGTCCTAATTATTGCAGTTTAGACTAAGTATGTTTCCATTGATAAGGGTTTTGTTGGGCAAAAATTTACATGTAGATCTGTACATAGAAAGTTTGTTGAACCTTTTGTGCGATGATTATAAAACTTGGTGGACATGTTTCATGTTTCTCTAGATCACGGCTCTCCCACACTAATCCCACATGGGACTGACCTATCCAGCAGTAATCTCTAATGGCACTGGCCTATCCAGCAGTAATGCCACACGGGACTGACTTATCCAGCAGTAATTCCGTATGGAACTCAACTACCCAGCAGTAATCCCACACCGGACTGGTCTATCCAGCAGTAATCCCATTTGGGACTGGACTATCCAGCAGTAATCTCACACAGGACTGACCTATCCAGCAGTAATCCAAAATGGCACTGGCCTATCCAGCAGTAATGGCACACGGGACTGACCTATCCAGCAGGAATCCCACACCGGACTGGCCTATCCAGCAGTAATCCCACATGGGACTGGCCTTTTCACACGGGACTGGCCTATGCAGCAGTAATCTAACACGGGACTGACCTATCCAGAAGTAATATGACACTGGACTACAATATGCAGCAGTAATCGCACATGGCACTGACCTATCCAGCCATAATCCTATATGGGACTGACCTATCGCACTGTAATCCCACACAGGTTTAGCCTATCTAGCAGTAATCCCGTATGGGACTGGCCTCTCCAGCCGTAATCTCACACAGGATTGCTGTATGCAGCAGTAATCTCACACTGGACTGCCTATGCAGCAGTAATCCCACACGGGACTGTCCTATCCAGCATTAATCCCATACGAGACTCATCTATCCAGCAGTAATCCCAGACAAGACTGGCCTATCCAGCAGTAATCCCACTTGGGACTGGACTATCCAGCAGTAATCCCACAGGGGACTGGTCTATCCAGCAGTAATAACACACGGGACTGGTCCATCCAGCTGTAATCCTACACAGGACTGGCCTATCCAGCAGTAATCTCAAATGGGACTGACCTATCCAGCAGTAATCTCACACTGGACTGCCCTATGCACCAGTAATCCGACGGCACTGACCTATCCATCCTACATGGGATTAACTGCCAGTAATCCCACATGGGACTGATGTTATTGTCTGTACCAGATAATCTATTCCAGACATTGTCTGTACTACATCACCTATTCCAGACGTTATTGTTTGCTCTACATGTATGCTTTCAATACTGCTGCACCTTCGGCGGATGACCCCGCAAGGCGAGATGTTGGGGTTCTCAGAACGCTTGTATTGTCATGGGATAGACCAGGGATTAAACGTCATCAGGTGTCAGGTCTATTGTCACAGTATTAAAATAATATTGTGTTATTATATCGAAAATTGGAAGAAATTTTTGCAAGGAACAAATTATTCTTGTCCCATTGAAATGTGAACTTGAAATTTACTAATGCAGATAACATATTAAAATCTAGTGCAGTGAGAAGTTTGCACCCCATAGAGTAACTATACTTGTAGATATATTTTTCCAATATACTACACATGTGTCTGAACTTACATTATATATATGAAGTAGGCTATTGAACATATAAAATTCACCAAACGTTTGGGTAAAGCTGTGATATCGCCTTGGTGATGGACCGAAACGCTATGTTGTTCGGGCAGATCATACATTGTGTCTGCCTTACAAGCAGGAATGAAATACATGTACATTTTTACCTTAAGCCTGAACAACATGATCAAGGGGACAGAACTCTTCTGACCTTGTTTTACTTACACAGACGGACTTGAGTTGTCACCCCATACCAGTCCAGCTTTGTGTGTACACAAAGACATACATTTATGAATCACTTTCCTTTTAAATTTATTCATACAATATATTATTGATAAATTATATTGCTTTATGTTTGTGAGTTTGTGATTTTTATTATGAATAATTGAATAGGAATACAAGGGCAAAGAAGAGTCTTGACTGATATGAAATTAACTGTGAATCAGATTAGTGAATTTAAAACCATGTTTCAATATTTTTCACTACAGACTACATGCAACCTAGATTATGAGATTCATATTCAAAATATATACAAATATATATTTAAAAACAATCTGATCCATTTCAAGTTTCGTCTAAGGATTGAGATGGCCATGTGACAGGGTAGTAGTTTATTTCATTTAATAACCGGAGTTGCCTAAGTATATATCAATTACAGTTGGCGTGACAACACTGAAATGTGCTTTATCTTAGCACTGGTATTTACAGGTACATGTCAATAAAATATATTAAAAATGGAGTAGTAAATTATGTACTGTACTTTCAGTCAATCATCAGGTTTTCATTCAGTGTTTCATCTAACCAGAAATCCTCCATGAAATATTCATTAAATATTGCAAAAACCAAATCTTTAGTTCACACTTGGCATGCAAATAATATCAGCAATGCCGTTTTTCATGTCTGAAAAGTGTTGATAATGTATTGCCCCTGACTAAATTAGCAGTAACTCAGAGTGTTCATATGCTCAACGAATATGAAAATCGGAAAGGTTTAGGCAAAACTATTTCTCCAAAACACGATATCTTTGAATATGTCCCTGATGAAAAGGGGCTAGAAAGACCCTCGACGTTGTTGCACTAGTGACGACTTTGTGTCATTTACATACATATATGTACAATGTATGTTTCTTATGATTCACACGAAAATGTAACGATCTCACGACTTGGTGATTGGCAGCAAAACGATTGCGGGATCACGTTAGTCATTCATTGATCTCAATAAAGATGTCCATAGGTTTCTCTACAGAACAAACTTTTGTGATGTCCTGCAGCTCTACGAATACTTTGCAGTGAGTCCATATTCTGAGTCACGGACAGAAGTGCCCTTGTAGACAAATTTGATTACCTATTCGAAGAAAATGTACATGTCTTGTTTGAAAAGCAATACAACACCGCTTGCCATATTTGGAGGTCAAGGCAAACCCTCGCTGCACAATGACCAATGAGCCACTGTGCCTATGCTGTTTGAAGAATGTATCCTATCCTGCACGTGTATTTCAAGGGAAATGATGGAATATTCATGTAGTATTTTAATTTTTACTTGGAATGTGAAGATGCTATTTGCCTGTACTGTATGCATGTTTTGTCTATTAACCCTTTCTTGACTGTAAATGTGTGCACAACTAAATAACATAAGTTGATGAAGCATCTTTGTCATATGTTCTCTATTTCCTATCCAAATAGACCATTGTGGCCCAATAATGTATCAGACCACAAGGGATTGTCTCATTCTACCAGAAACATAACCCATCTCTTTCTGCTTAAAATTACCCAATAGAAGGGAGAAAACCCTTGCAGCATAATCTGTGTGACCAGTAAGAGTGGCTGCCCTTGGTCTGCCTGTGTTTTGACCGGTCAATGAATACAGTAAACTCCCTAGTAATTCAAGCACAGAAGATGAAGTTTCCCACCATAATATCCAGGGAATGGCCAAATTTATTAGAACAGAAAGTGAATTAAATGGTACAAAATTTACAGATAATCCATTATTTCATTGTCATTTAAATGATTTTATTGAGTGATCAAATTTATTAGAACTTATTAGAATCTATAGGAAATGTAGGCTTCACTTTTTTATTTTTTTTTATTTTTTGTTTAGGAAATTATGCGATGTGAAGATTATCAATGGATTAATATTGAGAACATAAAATTGGGTGAATTTGCTTCTCATCAAACAGATTGCATTTAAAATTGTCAATTGTCGATATAAATTGAAAGGAGGATTCTCTTGATATGACAGTCTGCAACACATGGACATGCATCTCTGGATTGATAAAAGGTCTATCTCATCACCTCCTGTGGCAATATTAAGAAGGACAAGCAGCCAGAGGATGCTAGGTCCCCCGCCAAAATGGCAGCAATATTTATAAGCGCTGTCGGTTTCAGAAGATATTCATGAGGATGGCAACAGCTACTGCACAGGCGTAAGAAGCAGAGGGGTCTTTCCACCTTCCCAGGTTTTGAGATCAACTCCGAATGGCTGACTGAATGTTGATTGCTACTGTAATATATTTTCTTTACCATGTAGCATGAAAATTATGTAACCGGAATGCAACCCCAAGAGACAACTCATGGCATATTATCTGCAAACTAAATTTGACAAGAATATGAAGGCATCCTCAACCTATTGCCCAGAAACCAAATTTAGACTTTGCCACAAGGAGTCACCACCTGTAGGTGCAAGCAGGCAAAACACAATCCCAAATGACATATGTCATGGTATCGGCATATGAACTTTGAGACTCTGAAGAGGGGTCCTCAAGTTATTGCCGGTACTAGATGCCCACCGGTGTTCATGTTATTTGGGGCGGGTCACATATGAATACAAAATTTGAAAATAATCTGATGAGCAGTTGCCAAATTATTGCCCGGAAACAAATTTTTTCCACCAGGAGACGCCACCTGTAGGCAGAAGCGGGAAAAATACAATCCCAAGGAACATGGTATCGTGGGGACATCTGCATACCAAATTTGAGAAGAATCCGATGAGGGTCCTCAAGTTATTGCCCAGAAACCAAATTTAGATTTTGACGCCAGGTGACGCCACCTCTAGGCGCAAGTCAGTGAAATGCATTATCAAGCGACATCTTATGTCATGGTACATTCATACAAAATTTGAGAAGAATCCGATGGTCAGTTCTCAAGTTATTACCCGGAAACGAATTTGTGATGTTGCCACCAGGTGGCGCCACCTGTGAGTGCAAGTGAGCGAAAGGCAATCCCAAGCAACAGCTCTTGGCATGGTAAATGCATGCCAAATTTGAGAAGAATCCGATGAGCCGCAACGTTTCTCATGTTACCCAGAAAGGTACATATGTAGGATATTTCAAAGAAATTCGACCAAGTGTTTCTAAGTTATCACTTGCAGCATGGAATAATGGAATGAACTCTAGTGGCGCCACCTCCGGGTGGATTTTGATGAAACGCATCACTAACGGTGTTTTGTCGCAGGGAATGCATTTACCAAATTTCGAAGAAATCCGACAAATTGTTCGAAAGTTATCGCTCGCGAAGGATTTGAACAAACATGAACGGACATGCATTAAAGATTGGAACAAGACCCAGTGGCGCCACCTACAGGCGGATCTTGCTGAAACGTAATACCAACATACGTCTTGTCGCAAAGAATGCAGATGCCAAATTTCGGAGGAATCCGACAAAGCATTTAGAAGTTATTGCTTACGAAGTATTTGCACGGACATGTCCGTGCATGCACGGACACATAGAAGCAAGAACCATTTTAAAGTCCCCGGCCGCGTTGCGGCGGGGGACAAAAAGTGAGAGAGTTGTAATGCCGTATGTGAAAACTAAGGCATGTGACGGCATCTTCGTCATTTTTATCTCGCCTTACGAAGTAAAGGGGAGATATTGTGAGGGGGGAAAGAGGATGTCGTTGTCGGTGTCCGTGCCCCCTGCCTGAAAATGATAAGGTTTTTGATTTAGCAAGTTAAAAAAAAATCTAGAAAAATTAGGAAAAAATATTAAAAAAATATCAAAAATTTGGTGGGTGGGTGTGACACCTGGGGGTACTACCCCTGGGGTGCTCCAATGTTAAAATCCCTATGAATGAGTTTTGCGTTTAGCTGAAGTGTAGATGTACATCTGTACTTAGAAAGTTTGTTGCAGTTGTCAGCTGTCATTGGATGATTATGAAACTTGCTACACATGTTTCTTATGATTAGGGGATGTACCTGTGCTATTTTTGAGAAGAAATATAAATTTTTCTCCAAATTATGGCAAATGAATGAGTTTTCTGTTTAGGTGAATTGTACATGTAGGCCTCTATGTGTATACATGTACATGGTAAGTTTGCTGCAGTTGTCAGCTCTCATTGGATGATTACAAAACTAGGTACACATGTTTCTTATGATTAGAAGATGAAATATTAATTTTTCTCCAAATTCTGGCAAATGATTGAGTTTTGCGTTTAGCTGAAGTGCACATGTACATCTGTACACCACAGTTTGCTGCAGTTGTCAGCTGTCATTGAATGATTATGAAACTTGGTACACATGTTTCTTATGATTAGAAGATGTACCTGTGCTATTTAGGAGATGAAATATCAATTTTTCTCCAAATTATGGCAAATGATCGAGTTTTGCGTTTAGCTGAAGTGCACATGTACATCTGTACACCAGTTTGCTGCAGTTGTCAGCTGTCATGGAATGATTATAAAACTTGGTACACATGTTTCTTATGATTAGAAGATGAAATATTAATTTTTCTCCAAATTATGGCAAATGATCGAGTTTTGCGTTTAGCTGAAGTGCACATGTACATCTGTACACCAGTTTGCTGCAGTTGTCAGCTGTCATTGAATGATTATGAAACTTGGTACACATGTTTCTTATCATTAGAAGATGTATCTGTGCTATTTAGATGAAATATAATTTCTTTTGCAAATTTTGAGGGTTTTGTCTAAGTAATCTGCCAATAATAATGTACATGTATATACATGTACACCTGTACATGGAAAGTTTTCTGAAGCTGTCCGCTTTCATTGGATGAGTTTGACACTTGCTACCCAAGTTCAATGTGATTCGGGGCTGTGCATATGCTATTTAAGAATTTTTTAAATATGAATTTTTGTCCTAATTATTGCAGTTTAGACTTTGTATGTTTCCATTGATAAGGTTTTTGTTGGGCAAAAATTTACATGTAGATCTGTACATTATAAAACTTGGTGGACATGTTTCATGTTTTCATTGGTCACAGCTCTCCCGCAGTAATCCCACACGGGACTGATCTATCCAGCAGTATTCAAAAATGGCACTGGCCTATCCAGCAGTAATGCCATACGGGACTGACCTACCCAGCAGTAATCCCATACGGAACTCAACTATCCAGCAGTAATCCCAGACCAGACTGGTCTATCCAGCAGTAATCTCACATAGAGCTGACCTATCCAGCAGTAATCCCAAATGGCACTAGCCTATCCAGCAGTAATGCCACACGGAACTGACCTATCCAGCAGTAATCCCAGACCGGACTGGCCTATCCAGCAGTAATCCCACATGGGACTGGCCTATCCAGCAGTAATTTCACACGGGACTCGCCTACGCAGCAGTAATCTCACATGGGACTGACCTATCCAGAAGTAATATGACACTGGACTGCAATATGCAGCAGTAATCCGACATGGCACTGACCTATCCAGCCATAATCCTACATGGGACTAACCTATCCCGCTGTAATCCCACACAGGTTTAGCCTATCCAGCAGTAATCCCACATGGGACTGGCCTCTCCAGCCGTAATCCCACACAGAATTGCCGTATGCAGCAGTAATCCCACACTGGACTGCCTATGCAGCACTCCACACTGGACTGCCTATGCAGCAGTAATCTCACACGGGACTGTCCTAGCCAGCATTAATCCCATACGAGACTCGTCTATCCAGCAGTAATCCCAGAAAGGACTGGCCTATCCAGCAGTAATCCCACTTGGGACTGGACTATCCAGCAGTAATCCCACAGGGGACTGGTCTATCCATCAGTAATAACACACAGGAGTGGTCCATCCAGCAGTAATCCTACACAGCACTGGCCTATCCAGCAGTAATCTCACATGGGACTGACCTATCCAGCAGTAATCTCACACTGGACTGCACTATGCACCAGTAATACGACGGCAATGACCTATCCATCCTACTTGGGATTAACTTGTATGCCAGTAATCCCACATGGGACTGATGTTATTGTCTGTACCAGATAATCTATTCCAGACATTATTGCCTGTACCACATTACCTATTCCAGACCTTATTGTTTGCTCTACATGTATGCTTTCAATACTGCTGCACCTTCGGCGGATGACCCCGCAAGGCGAGATGTTGGGGTTCTCAGAACGCTTGTTATATGTTGGTTCGGTTTCATGCGGGGAGAGGAATTGCCAACTCGTGAGGCTGTCACCATCGACAATATCAGCTCATCATAGCAATACGCGCCAATTCGCTTTATCTATCAATTCACCTTTGCCATTCGCACTCAGACGGATACGGAAGATGACATTCTTGAGCCGATCAACTGAAGACCAACAATAACGATGCCCGTCAGCTAACCAGTGACCGTCTAACTTGGAAGGACTAGATGCATGATGGAGGAAAGAAGTCAACTTCCGGGTGCCAACTCGTGAGGCTGTCACCATCGACAATATCAACTCATCGTAGCAATACGCGCCAATTCGCTTTATCTATCAATTCACCTTTGGCATTCGCACTCGGACGGATACGGAAGATGACATTCTTGAGCCGATCGACTGAAGACCAAGAATAACGATGCCCGTCAGCTAACCAGTGACCGTCTAACTTGGAAGGACTAGATGCATGATGGTGGAAAGAAGTCAACTTCCGGGTGTCATTGATTGGCAGTTAATCATCCTTGAAAGGAATGGTCATTGTTACATATGCTTTAATTCCTTTTGAAATATTTGACTTTGTGAAATACACAAGTTAGTTACAACACTTGTCGAGTTTTGATGATATTAATCCCACGCGAAATTGGTCTGGAATTATTTTTCTGGACAAATTGGCGGAGGATTCTCTAAATTTTCTGAACAGTCGGCGTAACTGCTTCCGACTAGATAGGATAAATACAATATGGAGTCCTGTGGAACAGCGTTCATTCGGCCCCTATCCACAGATTGTGAAACTTAGCATTTGAGATCTTCTTTGTTCACTGATATATCGCACGCTTTTAATCGTGACTGGAGTGACATAATACTGTTATATGGAATATGGAATAGGTCTTTGGATTATGGACGCGGATATTCTCTAATGGACGACGGCTGGATTATGAATGACGGACTAGACGCTTGTAATAGATGGGCAAGCATTCACGGTTCAAATTAACGATCAGCAGTAAATTAATATATCCAGGAACTACGGTTATTGGCGATGTTATTGAGAAGGACTCCATTGTGAAAGTCCTTTCGTCTTTTATTTTTTACGAAAGACCCTTTCAATGTTCAGATCAGCATTTGGGTCAAAATTAACACTATATCGTTGCAGAAACGTTTCAGAAGATACTCCAAAACGGTCTCCCAATATCGGCCATAATGCACCAAAGGGGTCGTTGAGTTTTCATTGCTTTAACATGTTTAAACATGTTAACATGTTATTAGAAACATGTCTAGGGGCCATTTGAACGCTGTAAAACTACGGGCTCATAGATGATGCTTGTTTATGCAAATCAATACCCAATCTTTCCTGGTTTTGAAATGCGTTCTAAAATGAAGAATTTGCATCAAGTTTGGAAAATTTTGGTTCGCTTCCAAGTCAAGAAACTTCAAAGTGAAACTTAGCAGTTACTTGTTAATACGATGTGTTTTTTTAACATGTTTCTAATATTTACCTGTTTATTTTTATATGTTGGTTCGGTTTCATGCGGGGAGAGGATTTGCCAACTCATGAGGCTGTCACCAACGACAATATCAAGTCATCATAGCAATACGCACCAATTCGCTTTATCTATCAATTCACCTTTGGCATTCGCACTCGGACGGATAAGGAAGATGACATGCCTGAGCCGATCGACTGAAGACCAACAATAACGATGCCCGTCAGCTAACCAGTGACCGTCTAACTTGGAAGGACCAGCTGCATGATGGAGGAAAGAAGTCAACTTCCGGGTGTCATTGATTGGCAGTTAATCATCCTTGAAAGGAATGGTCAGTGTGACATATGCTTTAATTTTTCTTGAAATATTTGACTTTGTGAAATACACAAGTTAGTTACAATACTTGTGTCACCGCCAGCGTTCCCCCCCGCACAAACACACTTCAACCCATCTCCAGGAGCTGGTTTTCATTTTCTGTGGATATATTTCTCTCTTTAACATGTTATTAGAAAGACAATGTAACGGATTTCCGTTTTCTTCTATTTCAGCAAAACGCAGGTGATAAGAGGGACAAATTAACTGACCATGGTGGTCATTGGTTGCACAGACGGTGAGAGACCAGTATTTGTTCGCTGATTTTGCTGGTCATTTATGAACACTGGATCTCAATGGCGATCAAATGAAATGACAATCCAAGTGTGAGATGAGAATATATTCCTGCAAAAATCTTTGGAACCATTTGGACGGAAGCATACCCAGTGATAAGACGATATTGTCATCATGTCTCGACAGCACCATGGACAACTTGGCCGAGAAACAAGCACTCATGCCAGACATTAGATTCGTCGGCTTAATACACGTTACTATTCCATATTTTCTCGAGTGTTGGTGACATTAATCCCACGCGAAATGGGTCTGGAATTATTTTTCTGGACAAATTGGCGGATGATTTTCTTCATTTTCTGAACAGTCGGCGTAACTGCTTCCGGCTAGATAGGATAAATACAATACGGAGTCATGTGGAACAGCGTTCATTCGGCCCCTATCCACGGGTTGTGAAACTTAGCATTTGAGATCTTTGTTCACTGATATATCGCACGCTTTTAATCGTGTCTGGAGTGACCTAGATGGTCAAGCATTCACGGTTCAAATTAACGATCAGCAGTAAATATATGCAGGAACTACGGTTATTGGCGATGTTGTTATTGAGAAGGACTCCATTGTGAAAGTCCTTTCGTCTTTTTTTTTGACGAAAGACCCTTTCAATGTTCAGATCAGCATTTGGGTCAAAATTAACACTATATCGTTGCAGAAACGTTTCAGAAGATACTCCAAAACGGTCTCCCAATATCGGTCATAATGCACCAAAGGGGTCGTTGAGTTTTCATTGCTTTTAACACGTCAGAATAGGAAACAGGTATAGCCTACACTTAGTGTGGGGAGGGGGTGTAGCTAGCTTAGCGTAGAACCTTATTGTCGGCTGTCGAATTCAAAACCTAGGGTTGGGGGGTGTAGCTAACTTAGCGTAGAACCTTATTATCGGCTGTCGAATTCTAAACCTAGGGTTGGAGGGTGTAGCTAGCTATCTTAGAACCTTATTGTCGGCTGTGGAATTCAAAACCTGAGGTAGGGCCTAGCTAAGTTAAGATAAGATAGGGTAATTTATTTTTTAACTTTAGTGGTTAAAAGCTGAAGACCCAACGATGACCATGCATTGGCATTACTGAACAATAACCATACCAAGTGAGGGATTGGTCCAAAATTTGTTGCAAATTTCGAGATTGAGACAACAAAATGGCCAGACCGGCCTGACAGTGAAAAACATTACTGTCATTTCACGAGAAGCCCTTCAACGGTTGGCATTTGAGTCAAGACTCAATCCTAGATACAATGTTCGACCCTGTGGAAAATATGTAGCGCCACAAAACTTTAAAAAAAATTCTGATAAAATATCGTACACGCACAGCAAAATCCGATCGTAGCTTACAAAAACACCGTCTAGGGGCCATTTGAACGCTGAAAAACTACGGGCTCATAGATGATGCTTGTTTATGCAAATCAATACCCAATCTTTCCTGGTTTTGAAATGCGTTCTAAAATGAAGAATTTGCATCAAGTTTGGAAAATTTTGGTTCGCTTCCAAGTCAAGAAACTTCAAAGTGAAACTTAGCAGTTACTTGTTAATACGATGTATTTTTTTAACATGTTTCTAATATTTACCTGTTTATTTTTATATGTTGGTTCGGTTTCATGCGGGGAGAGCAATTGCCAACTCGTGAGGCTGTCACCATCGACAATATCAACTCATCATAGCAATACGCGCCAATTCGCTTTATCTATCAATTCACCTTTGCCATTCGCACTCAGACGGATACGGAAGATGACATTCTTGAGCCGATCGACTGAAGACGAAGAATAACGATGCCCGTCAGCTAACCAGTGACCGTCTAACTTGGAAGGACTAGATGCATAATGGAGGAAAGAAGTCAACTTCCGGGTGTCATTGATTGGCAGTTAATCATCCTTGAAAGGAATGGTCAGTGTTACATATGCTTTAATTCTTTTTGAAATATTTGACTTTGTGAAATACACAAGTTAGTTACAACACTTGTGTCATCACCCCCGCACCCCCAAACACGGACTTCAACCCATCTCCAGGAGCTGGTTTTCATTTTCTGTGGATATATTTCTCTCTTTAACATGTTATTAGAAAGACAATGTAACGGATTTCCGGTTTCTTCTGTTTCAGCAAAACGCAGACGATAAGAGGGACAATTTAACTGACCATGGCGATCATTGGTTGCACAGACTGTGAGAGACCAGTATTTGTTCGCTGATATTGCTGATCATTTATGAACACTGGATCTCAATGGCGATCACATGGAATGACAATCCAAGTGTGAGATGAGAATATATTCCTGCAAAAGTCTTTGGAACCATTTGGACAGAAGCATACCCAGTGATAAGACGATATTGTCATCATGTCTCGACAGCACCATGGACAACTTGGCCGAGAAACAAGCATTCATGCCAGACATTAGAGTCGTCGGCTTAATAATACACGTTACTATTCCATATTTACTCGAGTTTTGGTGATATTAATCCCACGCTAAATCTGTCTGGAATTATTTTTCTGGACAAATTGGCGGATGATTCTCTTCATTTTCTGAACAGTCGGCGTAACTGCTTCCGGCTAGATAGGATAAATACAATACGGAGTCATGTGGAACAGCGTTCATTCGGTCCCTATCCACGGGTTGTGAAACTTAGCATTTGAGATCTTCTTTGTTCACTGATATATCGCACGCTTTTAATCGTGACTGGAGTAACATAGATGGTCAAGTATTCACGGTTCAAATTAACGATCAGCAGTAAATATATGCAGGAACTACGGTTATTGGCGATGTTGTTATTGAGAAGGACTCCATTGTGAAAGTCTTTTCGTCTTTTTTTTTTACGAAAGACCCTTTCAATGTTCAGATCAGCATTTGGGTCACAATTAACACCATATCGTTGCAGAAACGTTTCAGAAGATACTCCAAAACGGTCTCCCAATATCGGCCATAATGCACCAAAGGGGTCGTTGAGTTTTCATTGCTTTTAACACGTCAGACTAGGAAACAGATATAGCCTACACTTAGTGTGTGTGTGGGGGGGGGAGGGGTTGTAGCTAGCTTAGCGTAGAACCTTATTGTCGGCTGTCGAATTCAAAACCTAGGGTTGGGGGTGTAGCTAGCTTAGCGTAGAACCTTATTGTCGGGTGTCGAATTCAAAACCTAGGGTTGGAGGTTGTAGCTAGCTTAGCTTAGAACCTTATTCTCGGCTGTCGAATTCAAGACCTAAGATAGGGCCTAGCTAAGTTAAGATAAGATAGGGTAATTTATTTTTTTTACTTTAGTGGTTAAAAGCTGAAGACCCAACGATGACCCTGCATTGGCATTACTAAACAATAACCACACCAAGTGAGGGATTGGTCCAAAATTTGTTGCAAATTTCGAGATTGAGACAACAACAAAATGACCAGACCGGCCTGACAGCGAAAAACATTACTGTCATTTCACGAGAAGCCGTTCAACCGTTGGCATTTGAGTCAAGACTCAATTCTAGATACAATGTTCGACCCTGTGGAAAATATTTAGCGCCACAAAACTTTAAAAACATTCTGATAAAGTATCGTACACGCACAGCAAAATGCGATCGTAGCTTACAAAAACACCGTCTAGGGGCCATTTGAACGCTGAAAAACTACGGGCTCATAGATGATGCTTGTTTATGCAAATCAATACCCAATCTTTCCTGGTTTTAGAAATCCGTTCTAAAATGAAGAATTTGCATTAAGTTTGGAAAATTTTGGTTCGCTTCCAAGTCAAGAAATTTCAAAGTGAAACTTAGCAGTTACTTGTTAATACGATGTATTTTTTTAACATGTTTCTAATATTTACCTGTTTATTTTTATATGTTGGTTCTGTTTCATGCGGAGAGAGGAATTGCCAACTCGTGAGGCTGTCACCATCGACAATATGAACTCATCATAGCAATACGCGCCAATTCGCTTTATCTATCAATTCACCTTTGGCATTCGCACTCGGACGGATACGGAAGATGACATTCTTGAGCCGATCGACTGAAGACCAACAATAACGATGCCCGTCAGCCAACCAGTGACCGTCTAACTTGGAAGGACTAGATGCATGATGGGGGAAAGTAGTCAACTTCGAGTTAGGTGCAGGATTGGCCTTTTTTAGATACTTTTCAAATTTCCTATGCTTTAACATGGTGCTATATAGCATACTTGGCAATATTGTGCAGATATTTTTGCTAAACTTCGCAGTAGGCAAAAAAGTGGGTTACTTTAATAGCATCTATATTCAATATTTAGCACTTTTATAATCTAGTCTAATTAGAATATATTCGCATTAAAATATCTGTAACACCGTGTCGGAGAAAGGACAATATATTTAATATTTAGCACCTTTATAATATTATCTAATTAGAATAGATTCGCACGTAAATATGTAGCTGACGTCTGAGAACAGACAATATATTGAATATTTAGCACTTTGATAATATCATCTAATTAGAAGAGATTCGCAGTTAAGTATCTATCTGGCTTAGGACTCTGACGTAACTTTGTGTAAGTACAGTTAGGGGTGTGGGTCAAGATGGTAGGATGTGGATCAAGATGGCGTCAGAGCATGTAGTCACGAAAATTTGAGCTCCGCTAAAGGACCGTATATTCCCGGCTATCGTACTGATATCTAGACTTGGCTTTTAGTCAGAACTTACGATGGAATGAGCCTAATTGTGCTGTAAACAATCTATCGGCATTTATATAAAAAATGAATCAGGTACACTGTCTGGTATTCAAGAATCAATTAATATGCTATTGAAGAGATTTGATACCTTTGAAAGTTCATTTGGGTCGATGAAAGAAGACATATATGGTCGCGAGGGGATAGATTAGACCCAGGTGCCTGTCCCCTCTGGTGATGCCGAGATGACAGGCACAGAGCGATCCATTGGCCTATCGCCAGCGTCGATATAAACATGCAATTTTTCCGACCTACCTGCAAGCACATCCACTAAAACCAGCCTCTATGTTAAGTCTGGGTCCTAAACAATGATATTATGCAGTAATTCCGTGACTATGGACTCTACTATTTATTTCGAGTGAAATCCGGTCAGGAGCGAATACAGAAACACGTCCGTGCTCGCCATCTTCTCTAAAATTATGACGCGAAACACGCCGGTGCAAGAAAACGCGCGGTAAACACTGAGCATGAGAGGTAATCTCATTATTCTAAATATAAAGGAAGCCGGCCCAAATGAAGATCTGAGAAAGTCATTTTGCAATTTATTGAAGAAGGATCTCGGATTTGTTGACGACGAAATCGCCGAAATGCATATTGATAGAATCCACCGTAACGGCGCATTTACACAACAGCGAAAATATCCGAGGTCAGTTGTTGTTAAGTTTACACGCTACGAAGAACAAGTCATGAATCGTGCTCACGAAAAAAACAACGTGCTCCCGAGTGGGTGTAAAATATTCTCCCAATTCCCTGAAGAAATTAGATAGAAAAGACGACGTTTATACGCTTTACAAAGGGACTACACAAAGAAAGATATAAAAACAAGAGTCTCGTACGACAAATTAGTGTTTGAAAACGGTTCCATACATCGTGAACGGGCCTCTCTCCCGCTCGTGGAGGAGTTATTGGAGAAAAAGTCCCCCTCAGACAAAATGGACTCACCCGTTATCCCAGGTGAAGCAGCTCAAGATGACGGAATGACATATGTAGCTACCGCGGCGAAAGTCAAATCAATTACTGATGTCAGAAAATTCTCAAAAACAATTTTGCGAGATCCCCAGCATACAAAGGCGCTGTACAATACTCTCGTGTTTAGATATCGAGACCGAGACGGAAAGCTACATGACGGCTATGATGACGGGTATAATACCGGAGTGGGTCAGCGAGTACTAAATCAATTTCAGGAGAACGCGACGGAGGACTGTGCTGTGATCGTCACTGTTTGGGGTTCAAACCGCGCTCTAGGGTGGAAGCGTTTCCAGCTTTGTGTGAACGCGGCTAAATCTGCTGTGGAAAGCATGTGATTCTCCCTGTGTAAGACAGTCTTTATGATGATGATTGGTGACACTGACAGGTATAGTCATAAGTATACATATCTGGTGAAATATTCATATCACTGTCTCTTTGGATGAACTATTACCGATTTACACTATATGTGTAGATATTGCTTCTTCATAAACTCACACGTCAAGTTTGTAACACACTCAACCTTTTGAGCCAATAAGATCTGTGCCTACTTTAAAAAAAAGCTGAATTCGTATAGAGATACATGTAGAGACCATGCACATGTACCAGTCTATTACGTGGTTCATTCCAGTGTATATCGTTTGTACCAATCCTGCAATGGTGACAGTAATACTAAAACTGGAACTTGACGAGGTGACTTCGAGTCTGAACCATCATCACATCGATATTTATTGACTTTTGAATTAAGAATATGAACATTGAATAATATATATTATTTATCAGCGTGGATCTTTATACCTATCGCACATACGGGCTCAAATTAATCACACATATAAGTATATAAATAATACATATATTCATAAATCTTTTTTGTACATAGAATATATATTTTTTGTAACTTGATCATGCCTTTACCTAATATGATGCAATGTTGAGCAAGTGGCAGCCTCTAGCTGAATACGCCGAACATCACTGTTGATCATGCATTGATTGTTTGTGCAGCGCGTTAGTGCTACATGTAAGTGTAGCTTCGGGGGTGGTGATCTATTCATGTTCAAGTTTTATTTGTATTTTTTATTTATTCATTTTTTTCGTATTTTATTTTATTTATTTATTTTTGTTCATTTTTTCTCATCTATATTTTTCATCTGCCCTTTTGTTATTATTATTATTATTTTTTTTAACAAAGAGTACAAGTGTGCCACTGGGACTATGTATGTGCATGCGCCTATGATAACGTATATAACTATGTCCATTTTTTTTTTTTTTTTTTTTCTATCCCCCCCATAAGCAGTAAACAGCATTAACTTATTGAAAGACATCGCATATCATGTTTGTACATACTGTACTGTGATGTACTAAATGGGCTATTTTCCAACTTATAATTAATAAAAAGGAACGCCGGAATCGGTCCTGTAAGTGACTATGTTGACTAAGTGTTCTCATAACATGTATGTAGGTGAGTGTGCGTGTGTGTGTGTAGGTTCCGGTATCTGTGTGAATTATGTTGACTACATGAAAACACCTGTATTCTTTATTTTGGAATTTTAATCTATGCTGAATTGCCGTTGGTATATTTGTTATCAAAGCTTTACCAATATACACATTGTTGCCTACCCAGAGCTTTTTCTGGCATCAAGGTTGGTTTTTCTGTATTGGTACCAGTAGAGTCTGAACCCAAGAACTTATCCCTTATTAACAATGGCTGACACCGTCAACATTGTTTCCATGAACTGTCGGGGATTGGCTGACAAGAAAAATAGGAAAGCTGTTTTCCATTACTTTAAAAAGAAAAACTTTTCCATTATCTGCCTACAGGACACGCACAGTGACAAGGACTATGATATTAAGCAAGACTGGGATCATTATGCCTGGGTAAGCCCCTTCTCGTCTAGATCACGCGGTGTAATAATAATTTTGATTATAAAGTTAAAAATGTAGATATAGACTCTCAAGGAAACTATATAATTTTGAATATTGAGATTTCTGAAGTTCCAGTCACATTGGTTAGTCTATATGGCCCGAATACGGACAAACCTGCATTTTATAATACTATCAACAGAAAAATAGAGAACATCGGGAACCCATCAGTGATAATATGCGGCGATTGGAACCTTGTTCTAAATCCATCGATTGATACCTATAACTACAAACATATAAACAACCCGAATGCCAGACAAACTGTACTATACACCATGAAGGATAATGACTATATCGATGTCTGGAGAATCTTACATGAATCAGATAGAAGATATACGTGGAGGCGCAAGAACCCCAGACAACAGGCAAGATTAGATTTGTTTGTCGTTAGCACGGATATATTTAACATAACAACTGATGCCCAAATTTTACCGGGATACAAAACTGATCATTCGGCTATAACAACGAAATGCAAATTTACAAACTCCGATCACGGTAGAGGCTATTGGAAATTAAACTGTTCCTTGTTGAAGGACAAATCTTACTTAGATTTGGTAAAGTCAATAATCAATGAAACAACGGAGGAATATTTGTCATTACCATTTGAACGTGAATATCTAGCTAACATACCCAAAGAAGATATTCAACTTTGTATAAATGACCAACTTTTCCTGGATACAATGCTTATGAAAATTAGGGGGGCAACAATAAAATATTCTTCAATTAAAAAGAAAAAGGAAGAAAAGAAACAGCTCGACTTGGAAAATGAAATAGAAGAAATGGAAAAGGAAATTCAAGAAAACTACTTAAATATTTCTGATGAAGTCTTGGAAAGGCTGAAAACTAGTAAAATAGATCTCCAATTACTCGGAAACAAACATATGGATGGTATAATAGCACGGACGAAGGCGAAAAATATCGAATCCAGAAAAAAAAAAATATTTTTTAGGGCTTGAAAAAAGAAATTACACTAACAAGTTAATTAGTAAACTAACACTCGATGACGGAAAGGACATTCATAGTTCAAAAGAGATTTTAAATGCACAAAAACAATTTTATAGCAATTTATATTCTAAACCTTCCGAGTCTGAAGAGCATACCGCCGAATTCCTAAAAAATGTTGAACTAAATAAATTAAGTGACACGGATTCGATTAAGTTAGAAGGTTCAATTACGCTCACAGAACTTAGTAATGCACTAAAACAAAATGAAAAATGGAAAGAGTCCTGGGCTCGATGGCTTCCCCGCAGACTTTTACAAAGTTTTTTGGAAAGATATTGGTCATTTTGTTCTGAGGTCCATTAACTATGGGTTCGAAAGGGGGGAATTATCAATAACACAGAAACAAGGGGTAATCACTTGTCTTCCTAAACCAAATAAGGTCAGAAACTTTCTGAAGAACTGGCGTCCTATAACGCTTTTAAATGTGAATTACAAATTAATAAGTTCTTCTATTGCTAATAGATTGAAAACAGTATTAGATATTTTGATCCACGAGGACCAGAAGGGGTTTATACCAGGACGGTATATAGGTGATAACATTCGTCTCATCTATGACATACTTTTTGAGACAAAAGATAGAAATATACCTGGCTTACTTCTATCGATAGACTTCGAAAAGGCTTTTGATTCTGTTTCTTGGAACTTCATCAGCGAACTACTAAAAACCCTAAATTTCGGCGAAACTTTCCAAAAATGGATAAAAATGTTTTATACAGATATAAATACTTGTGTTATACAAAATGGAAATATGTCACAATTTTTCTCCATAAACTGTGGCTGTAGGCAAGGTGACCCAATTTCACCATATATTTTTCTCTTATGTGCAGATGTCCTTGGCAGTTTAATCAGGAACAATGACAAAATAAAAGGGATAGACATAGCAGGAACAATTTTCAAGATCAGCCAATATGCTGATGATACACAACTAATCCTTGACGGTTCTGAAGAGTCTTTGAGAGAAGCTCTTAAATGCTTAAAAATATTTTATCAATTTTCTGGACTAAAAATAAACACAGAAAAAACAAAAGCTATATGGATAGGTTCTGTATCTGGTGCTGATTTAAAACTTTGTACTGAGGTGAGTCTCGACTGGGTAAATGATTTCACGCTACTGGGCATAAACTTTTCCACAGTTAGATTTTACGATATATGGAAAATCAATTACCTTGCCAGAGTAGAAGATCTTAAAAAAGAACTGCAGAAGTGGAGATTACGAAACTTGACACTATTAGGAAAAATTACGGTCATAAAATCCCTTGCCATGTCCAAACTGATGCACTTTTTTCTTGCTTTGCCAAACCCCCCGGATCATGTCATAGTTGATATAAATTCTTTACTTTTCAAATTCCTATGGAACAATGGGCCAGACAGAATTAGAAGAGTTAAACTTACTCGCGACTATGAATTTGGTGGACTTAGGATGTTAAATTTACTTCCTTTTATACAGTCGCTAAAAGTTTCCTGGGTAAGAAGGCTCGTCCTAAAAACTCATAACTGGAATAAACTTTTCGATCCGGATTGCTACGACGCCATCTGCACCTTAGGAGCAGAATGCATTAATAATATCATGAAAAATATTAAAAACCCATTTTGGTTAGATACCTTGAAAGCATGGCAGACTTTGCAGCGGAAATTAAAGCCAGAAAAAATTGATTTAATAAATGACCCATTATGGTATAATCCAAATTTCGCTCATCCAAACTTTTTTATAGAAAACTGGTATACGAGAAAAGTTAGATATGTTCGAGATTTACTAGGAAGTGATGGTGATTTATTAGGATTTACTGAATTTAAAATGAAGTATAATATCAAAGGCACTTTCATGGATTTTAATAGATTGGTAAAGAGCATCCCAAAACAATGGTTGGATACGTGCAAATGTAGGGATGTTGATATGCAGTTGTTTAATCCTGTAATCTCCTTCCATTTCCGCATATTGGCGAAGCAGGAAAAGGGTTGTAGATGTTTTTATGATATTCTTAACTCCGAATCGGTGGCAATTCCGATCGCCATGGAAAGATGGGAAGAGTTCTTGAACATGAGAAATAAGGTTAATTGGAAAAAGGTTTTTTCCTCAACATTTCACTGTACAAATTATACAAAACTAAAGGATATACAATATAAAATATTACATAGGATTGTCCCCACGAAATCTTTCCTTACAAAAATTGGGCTTATCAGTGACAACAAATGTGACTTCTGTGGAAATGAAACCGAAACTATAGAACACTTACTGACTGAATGCTCAGTAGTGAAAAAGCTCTGGGTAGACTTGCACGAATGGCTTGCACGTATTGGCAAACTGAGGGGGTCCATAACTGTGGATAAAATTATACTTGGTTGGGATAAAGACCAATGTATCTTAAATACATTCATGGCGTTAACCAAACTCTACATAATCAAAAACAAGGGACGAAACACGGGTCTCCATATTTATGTTTTATTACATCGATTTAATAGCCAATATATTGCAGAAAAGTTAATTGCCATGACGTCACATTCTATGGACCGCTTCAGAAACAAATGGTGCCTATTTATAGACTATTTTCAAGCCATGTGATGTGACATCACATTGGGTGTTTTGAAAATACATTAGATAGTAGCATATTCCACCATATTGGCTTTCCGCGTAAATTATATATGGCGTGAACAGAATAAATGTTGAGAGTGAGTGAGTATATATATATATATGTATATATATTGCTTTCTGGTAGTTTAATGGTATCAAAAATCGGAAGCCTTTTGTATTTACTCTGCAACGTAATTTTGCTTCCATTTTGAGATATTGCATGTATATGTATATACCATGTCTGTTAGTAATAATAAAAAAAAAGATAATAAAAAAAAAAAAAAAGTATCTATCTGGCGTCTGGGAAAAGACAATATATTCAATATTTAGCACCTTTATAATATCATATAATTAGAAAAGATTCGCACTCAAATATGTAGCTGGCATCTAGGAAAAGACAATATATTCAATATTTAGCACTTTTATACTAAATAAGAAGAGATTCGCAGTTAAATATCCACAAGACCCGTTTCGGAGAAAAGACAATATATTCGATATTTAACACTTTTATAATCTACTATAATTAGAAGAGATTCGCATCAAAATATCTGTAACACCGTGTCGGAGAAAGGACAATATATTCAATATTTAGCACCTTTATATTATCATCTAATTAGAATATATTCGCATTTAAATATGTAGGTGACGTTTGAGAGCAGACAATATATTGAGTATTTAGCACTTTGATAATATCCTCTAATAAGAAGAGATTCGCAGTTAAGTATCTATCAGGCGTCTGGGAAAAGACAATATATTCAATATTTAGCACCTTTATAATATCATATAATTAGAAAAGATTCGCAGTTAAATATGTAGCTGGCGTCTGGGAAAGACAATATATTCAATATTTAGCACTTTGATAATATCATATAATTAGAAGAGATTCGCAGTTAAATATCCACAAGACCCTTTTCGGAGAAAAGACAATATATTCAATATTTAGCACTTTTATAATCTAATATAATTAGAAGAGATTCGCATCAAATATCTGTAACACCGTGTCGGAGAAAGGACAATATATTCAATATTTAGCACCTTTATAATATCATCTAATTAGAATATATTCGCATTTAAATATGTAGGTGACGTTTGAGAGCAGACAATATATTGAATATTTAGTACTTTGATAATATCATCTCATTAGAAGAGATTCGCAGTTAAGTATCTATCTGGCGTCTGGGAAAGACAATATATTTAATATTTAGCACTTTGATAATATCATAATTAGAAAAGATTCAGTTAAATATGTAGCTGGCGTCTGGGAAAGACAATATATTCAATATTGAGCACTTTGATAATATCATATAATTAGAAGAGATTCGCAGTTAAGTATCTATCTGGCGTCTGGGAAAAGACAATATATTCAATATTTAGCACCTTTATAATATCATATAATTAGAAAAGATTCGCACTTAAATATATAGCTGGCGTCTGGGGAAGACAATATATTCACCAGTCCTTGCAATATTGAAAATATGTAGCATTTGTGCTAATTATACAATATATTTTCTTTAAGGAGAGGCAATCGGACAATTTGGAGCTGCGATTTAGAAGAAATATTCAATATTTATCATGGCTGCAATTTAGAAGATATATTCAATATTTAGCATTTGTGCTAATTATACAATATATTTTCTTTCGGGAGAGGCAGTCCGACAATTTGCGTTTGCGAGTTATCATGAATATTGAATATTTCTTCTGGCTGCAATTTAGAAAGAAATATTGAATATTTAGCATTTGTGCTAATTATACAATATATTTCATTTGGGAAAAGGCAAGTCGAAGTGCTAACTAGCAGTAATCCTAGAAATTATCTTCAAAGTAGCACACCCCTTTCTAAATATCACTGATTTTAGAAACTATTTGCGAAGTAGCAGATCTGCTAAATAGCATGCGAGACAATAATAACCATTCCTGCACCTTAATGTCAACTTCCGGGTGTCATTGATTGGCAGTTAATCATCCTTGAAAGGAATGGTCAGTGTTACATATGCTTTAATTCTTTTTGAAATATTTGACTTTGTGAAATACACAAGTTAGTTACAACACTTCTGTCGTCTCCCCCCGCCCCACACACACTTCAACCCATCCCCAGGAGCTGGTTGTGATTTTCTGTGGACTTATTTCTCTCTTTAGTATGTTTATTAGACAGATAATATAATGGATTTTCTTTTTCTTCTGTTTCAGCAAAACACTGACGATAAGAGGGACAAATAAACTGATCATTGCGATCACTGGTTGCAGACTGTGAGAGACCAGCATGTGTTCGCTGATATTGCTGACCATTTATGAACACTGGATCTCAATGGCGTTCAAATGCAATGACAATCCAAGTGTGAGATGAGAGTATATTCCTGCAAGTCTTTGGAAGCATTTGGACAGAAGCATACCCTGTGATAAGACGATATTGTCATCATGTCTCGCCAGCATCATGGACAACTTGGCAGAGAAACGAGCATTCAGGCCAGACATTAGATTCGTCGGCTTAATACACGTTACTATTCCATGTTTACTCGAGTTTTGGTGATATTAATCCCACGCGAAATGGGTCTGGAATTATTTTTCTGGACAAATAGGCCCTACTGATTTGAGACATATATTGTAAAGTAGTTATGTGAATGAACGACTCAATGAAGATATGACCATTGCTGTCTTCCCAAAGTTACGAGATATCATACACCAAGAACAGATATTTGATAGTTCTGGTGGTAGACCTAATAGAATAGGTACTGCGAATAAAATAATCCAATATAAAATGACCTACTATTAGACCAGAATAGGCGAGAGATGCATATTTCAGCAGATCTTAGTAAATACCTTTTTTCATATTCTGTTTTAAAACCCATTATATTGCTGAGCTTGAATGAAGCTCTTCATTTTCTGAACAGTCGGCATAACTGCTTGAGGCTGGATAGGATAAATACGATACGGAGTCCTGTGGAACAACGTTCAAACGGCCCCTATCCACGGGTTATGAAACCTCGGCTAGAATCAGAGATCTGTTGACTGATATATCGCACGCTTTTAATCGTGACTAGAGTGACATAGATAGCCAATCACGGTTCAAATTAACTAACTTTTCAGCAGTAAATATATGCAGGAACTACAGTTATTGGCAATCGCCAATGAAGGACTCCATTGTGAAAGTCTTTTGGTCTTGTTTTACGAAAGACCCTTTCAATGTTCCGATCAGCATTTGGGTCACAATAAATTGAAACTCAAAGGCCACAATCAGATACGCGGACCCCCAGCGATTGTAACATTTGGTTTTACAGTCCGAGCTGCATGACCTCCGATTTTTTTATGTTGTTGTGATCTACTGGTCTCCCGATTTAACAGCATTTCGTTGCAAGAACGTTTCAGAAGATAATCCAAAACGGTCTTCCAATTTCCGCCAGAATGGCTACGTTGAATGTGTTGGCAATCGGTGGTTGCTTTTAATTTCTGTCGGTGACCGGGGATTGTTCCACGAAACTTGCGTAAGTTACGATCGACGTAAGGGCTTACACCTGCGTTTCGCTCACGCTACGCCCGGCTCTACACGCGTTTCACGAACCTGACGCAAGGCAGACGTTATTACATATCCATTTACGCAATGCGTAAGTTCCAGATTTTCGCCTCTGCAATAAATATCACTTGGAATTTAGGTTTAATTAGTATTGGATACAAGGGTTCGACCAGTGTGCTATAATCATAGCCTACAATGGACTTTGTAAATATTTAACCTCGATAATTACACGTCAGAGCAATCTGCGTTTGAGGCTAAGGATCGTAACTCTTGTATTCGCTCTTTTGTGAAAGGAGGTGCGAAATACTGCACATTGTCTTTGGGAGATCGTATGCTGGGGAGAGAAAAAGTGAAAGAACGACCATTTTCTGACTCCAAAAGTATTGTACATTTTATAAGATACATAAAATTGGACAACTGCGTGATTAGATTAATCTACTACAGGTATGGTTGCATGCAAGCGAAGTTGCGCTCACGCTTAGCATACTCTCGGGCAGACTTAAAGTTACGCAATAACTTACGGCTTTGCGTAACTTTAAAGGCTTTGTGACACGGGTCGGCGTAGCTACGCTCACGCTAAGTATGATTTCCGCAAGGACTTAGGCTTACGCACAGTTCGTGCAATGGTTCCCAGAGCGGTGCTGTGCGTATTATAAATATATATATCGACTGAATGCACTAACGGTGTTTGGAGATTATTGTGACTGCTGGGAACTAATTGTCAATATTGTTAAAACGAAAATTGTTATATTTTGTAAACGTCGAAAAAAAAGATTTACCAACATTTCACTTTAAATGTCACAAACTTTATATTCTTGATGAATTTTGCTATCTTGGTAGGCCTATTAAGCTGAGATACACTGGCAGTTTCTTAACAGTCTCTTGGTGAATGTTGGCTGGTAGCTGCCACTCTCTCAAACGGCGATGGAACAAATGCATTATGTACTGGTTGGATCGTCTTTACAATCACGGATGATGCTCTGGTGGATGTTATGTTATCCAGACAGGGAATTGATTACTTGAACCTCAAACGAAGTAGACTATACGTCAGATATAAAGTAGTACAAAGATAGGGGTTCCTTGTCGACAAATGAGGCCCCATCAACATGATCAACCTGTTGTTAGTCGATGTTGTCGCAAGTGGACGTCGCATTGCACTTCCAATAACGCTAGCTTTCCCTTCAAAGCGTACTTTCAAACAGTTGTGAATTTCGGAGTAGAGATGAAAACAACTTTGAACGCAACTATTTTATAAGCGCAGTGGTGATCATTTAGAAGCAAGGATCTCGCATTCGGGGCAAAATGCCAGTTTGATGTTAAGACATGTCGCGATGAAGGAGAGCAGACTTTGAAATGGAAGATCGCATTTAACAAGATGTACTCATCAAGATCATTATTTGCTCAATGGTACCTATTTTGATGTAAACGTGAAGTTTTACCGGTCCAACGAATGTTGACCTTCATGTACATCCTCCCCACAGCGCATGCTCCATTTCACAGGCTCATTTATCATCCCTGCCTCCAATAGCGATCTTTACTACGTTGCTATGGCGTACAGGGGAAAACCAACGTACGCATGCACGGTTCAGTTTGAATCCCGCCGAACAACTCCTTCAGTTTTGCACATGAGCGAACTACTTTTCATATGCTCTGTCCAGATAAACCGGGAAAATAATCTCCAGTTAATTCTTTTTAACGCTAGATCAACGGAGGTATTATGCAGACTTGAAAAGTAATCGAAATGTTCGACAAACATCTATTTTACTATATATGATGTCACTTCCGGCGATGTGCGCGCGGCCGGGAATCCTGTCCAAAAATCTGACTGGTGGCTATATCTATTATTAGACCCCCAGCGAGGTGGTTGCTTCATGTCAGCCGAGGACAATCCAGCATATAAACTCGTTATGGAGGACATCAATTTACTTCAAAATGTTGGAAACGAGATTATATTGGGACACGTCAAAGCTCCGAAATAGACGTTCGCAAAATATCCCTTTACCTGGAGGGACAGCGAATGCCGACCGAGCAGGTTATGTACAATATAATAATAATATGTTTCAATTCACAGCTATAATCGGATTTATCACCTTTATAACCCGCGAATAGAGACGAAGGAAGCAAGACGACCCCAACGAAGTTTCGCTGGCAAGCTGACTTACCGAAATCAGGGTAATTTGGCCTCATGGTCATGGTTTTCCATGTCGGAATCCTACTCTCTCGAAGAGAAGCCTGGTGACCCCCCATTTTTATTTGATTTTCCGATTCAACATTATCTCAGAAAACTATTGCGTCAGGTTACATTTCAACTTCTTAGAAAATATTAGCTTTTTCTATCAAAATAGAGATATTAGCTTTTCCTATAAAATAGAGGCATTTTCACATAATTCCTATCTAACCTCATATATTAGAGTATGGTTCAGCCATCATAGTAGATCATAAATTCCTCTATTATGCAAAATAGAGCCCGGAGTAGTAGGGAAAGGACGGCACAGGCCCCTTTTTCCAGGGAGGTAACTCTTTGTTCCTTTTTTTCGCCAGGGGGCGCCGCCAGTCCCGTATGACGCCACTTCCGGTCTGGGTGAATGGAGCGTGACCTGGGAACATGATAGAATATGTACTGACCTGTCTGTGGGGTTTTTTCCACAATGTCGTTCACCTCCGTGTCTTTTCGGGTACGTCCGTTGTAGGGTTTTTCCACAATGTCGTTCACCTCCGTGTCTCTTCGGTCAGGTCCGTGTCTCACCATCGGATTTATACGATATACAGGCCTGTATGGGGTATGGGGATGGTCATTTTTGAACATGATACATGTACTGACCTGTCTGTGGGTTTTTTCCCGCCAGAATTTCGCTGTCGTCTGCTTGAGGTTGTCACGTGCCGAACACCTGGCTCCCCGAAATGCAACAATGTTGCACGTTCGTTACAATGTTGCGGCGACCGTGAACACCTGGTCTGGCGTCTGCGTGGGTGAGCTCACGTGCCGAACACCTGGCTTCACGAGATCAAGGCATGTCCAGACTTGTTCTGGGTTGTACAGTTCTGCCATGCAGAGAATGGGTACCAGGAATGCATATTAAATCTGTAGACAAAGTGTATGAAAATAGACGTTTTGGGGTCTAGGTGGGCCACTAGTGAGTCGATGGAGCCATATGAGGTATCCATGTGAAGCATGGGGCTGGGCGTGGGGTTGAAATATCGTCATTCTGCGCATGCGCGGTAGACAAAGTGGGTGGAAATAGCCGTTTTCGGGTCTAGGTGGGCCACTAATGGACCGATGGGGTCGAGTGAGGTATCAATGTGAAGCCTATGTGAGGGGGCATCCCACTGGGTTGATATGGGGTCGGAATATCGTCATTCTGCGCATGCGCAATAGACAAAGGGTATGAAAACAGACGTTTTGGCATCTAGGTGGGCCACTAATGAGCCGATGGAGTTGAGTGAGGTATCAATGTGAAGCATATGTGAGGGGGCATCCGATTGGACTAGTGTCTCGGCCGTTGTCCACATTCTGCGCATGCGCAGACAGGGAATTCTGGGAAAAGGGTGTGGAAATACGTTTTAGGGTTTAGGTGAGCCCCTAATGATCCTATGGTGTCGTATGAGGTTTTATTTTGAAGCTGTCGGGAGGGAGCATCCGCCTGGGCTAGTGTGTCGTTCGTTTTCAATAGTCTGCGCATGCGCAGTCTGGCCGTAGTATAGAAATAGACTTGTTGGGATTTAGGTGGGCCACTAGTGGGCCGATTGGATCGAGTGAGGTATCAATGTAAAGCATACGTGTGGGAGTATCCAATGGGCTGGGTGAAACGTAGAACTGACGTCATTCTGCGCATGCGCAGTAGAGAAAATGTATGGAAATAGACGTTCTGGGGCCTAGGCGAGCTACTTTTGGGTCGATGGAGTCGAGTGAGGTATCCATGTGAAGCCTATGTGAGGGAGCAACCGCCTGGAGTAGTGTCTCGGGCGTTGTCCACATTCTGCGCATGCGCAGACAGGGAATTGTGGGAAACGGGTATGGATATATACGTTTTTGCGGTCTAGGCGGGCCACTAATGGTCTGATGGAGTCGAGTGAGGTATCGAAGTGAAGCATTCGTGAAGGGGCATCCCGCCAGAATTTCGCTGACGTCTGCGCCTGCATCCGGGTATGCATGAGGGTCTGTGTGAAAGGGGTGTGACCTGGGAACATGATAGGAATGCATGTACTGACCTGTCTGTGGGGTTTTTCCCGGCCCGGCCGGGCCCGCCCCAGTCCGGGCCGGCCCGCCCCGGCCGCAGCGCGCGGCTTACTCCGGCCGCAGCGCGCGCGCGCGTCATCACCGGCAGTGCGCGGATGAATGTCGGGTCAAAAGGTCAAAGGTCACATCCAGGTCAAAAGATCCAAGGTCTTCCTTTCGGCAAGGTTCGGCAACAATGTTGCGGCATCGATATACAGAGCTTGAACCCAAAAAGGGGATTGTAAATTAACCTGGGAAGGATGGGCAGTTCCATTTGGACCTTATCTGCATAAACGTGCAGGAAAACCTCGGGGGTCAAGCTGAGATACACCAGTATTATATGCTCCGTCATGGTCAGTACGTGAATGGTACCAGATTTGCTCTCGTATTTATAGGGAGAACCCCGTGAGATCACAGGATCGGGTGGTCAAAGTCTAGCCGGGGAATCAATGGCATCGTCGTCTGGTTCATTGCTAGACATTCGTTCATTGGGTTCTGCCGCCGCTTCTCTCAGGGCACGAGCCCACTCCAACTCGTCTGATGACCGCTCGTCCGGTGTAAACAGCTGGTCCAAGATAGGCATCACTTTCTCGAAGGCTGTCCACAAATCGGGGTCTAGGGTGAAGCCTCGCGTAGGGTCTTGATAACGGCCCAGGCGTGGGAAGAAGGGTCCACGGTGTACGTAGATGGCATTGTCTATGTGGATGAGGTGTCCGTCGAGCTCGCCGCTCAACACCCGTTTAAATTTGGTCCAGCCGTCACGGTGTAGCGTAACCGTATTGGATACGGTCTCAGCAGGCGACCAGCAAACACCTCCACGTTCTTCCACGAGGGTGACTTTATCTTCATAGACGTGTAACCCCACCCGGGGTGTAAGGGGAAGGATGGCTCGTAGAACTGGTGGCATGGTTGACCCAATGACGATCGTTGAATGACGCACACTGTGTCTGACCCTCGTATTTATAGTCATGTCCCACTGTCAATGCCACAGCGCCAGGGTCAATAGGGCACAGACCATGACTAGGCCAACCAGCCGTCGCTGATTCCGGCGTGAGCGCTCGTGGTCCATAGCCCGAGCATCAAGGATGGCTGTCATAGTCCAGTAGTGGTGAGTGATGGCACACCTCTCCATCGAGTGCACTCTGTCGAGGACCGCTTCTGTGAACTCGTTCAGGATCTGGCGTCGCCCCTCGTTGTCGTCGCCATCTGAAAACATGGACCGAACCACTGCTCGGTAACCCGTGAGCGAATTAACCACGGTCGCATGCTGTAAAATGCGAGTCGCATAGGGACGGGTGTCCGTCATGGCTCTCAAACCGTAGGAATGGAGGTGTAGGATCCAGAGAGACGTGGTTTATAGACCATGTCACACATGCGCGCCTAGACGTAGCTCTACGGGTGTAGTCCGTGATACGTACTATTCTGATGGGTTAGTCCAAAAAAGAGAGCAACAACAACAACAAAGATTACAGCGCCGGAGGATCCCCTGGAAAATCTGCTCCGCGTCTCATGGTATAGCTCCTGTGAGGCAGGTTCAGGCTGGTGAGGCAAGCTCGGGCTGGTCAGGTCAAGCAGCCCAATGAATGCAGCATTGCCCTAAACATTCCCACTTTTATACACCTACATAGAAGTACCCGGATGTAGGCGCGGGCGTAGGCGAAAGGCTTCTAGTACCCGGATGTAGGCGCAGACGTGAGCGGAATTCTAGTACACGTCCATTGGTTCTTTTATCGATCACTCATTGGCTCATTTTCTCGACCGCTGATTGGTCCAAATGGACCTGCCCATCCTTCCCAGGTTAATTTACAATCCCCTTTTTGGGTTCAAGCTCTGTATATCGATGCCGCAACCATTCTTGCCGAACCTTGCCGAAAGGGAGACCTTTTGACCTGGATGTGACCTTTGACCTTTTGACCCGACATTCATCCGCGCACTGCCGGTGATGACGCGCGCGCGCGTGTGTGGCCGGAGAACCCGCGCGCGCGCGCGCGCTGCGGCCTGGGCGGGCCGGGCCAGGCCGGGAAAAACCCCACAGACAGGTCAGTACATGCATTCCTATCATGTTCCCAGGTCACACCCCATTCACACAGACCCTCATGCATACCCGGATGCAGGCGCAGACGTCAGCGAAATTCTGGCGGGATGCCCCTTCACGAATGCTTCACTTCGATACCTCACTCGACTCCATCAGACCATTAGTGGCCCACCTAGACCGCAAAAACGTATATTTCCATACCCGTTTCCCGCAATTCCCTGTCTGCGTATGCGCAGAATGTGGACAACCTCCGAGACACTACTCCAGGCGGTTGCTCCCTCACATAGGCTTCACATGGATACCTCACTCGACCCCATCGACCCAAAAGTAGCTCGCCTAGGCCCCAGAACGTCTATTTTCATACACTTTCTCTACTGCGCATGCGCAGAATGACGTCAGTTCCACGTCACACCCAGCACGTTGAATACTCCCTCACGTATGCTTTACATTGATACCTCACTCGATCCAATCGGCTCACTAGTGGCCCACCTAAACCCCAACACGTCTATTTCTATACTACGGCCAGACTGCGCATGCGCAGACTATTGACAACGAACGACACACTAGCCCAGGCGGATGCTCCCTCCCGACAGCTTCAAAATAAAACCTCATACGACACCATAGGATCATTAGGGGCTCACCTAAATCCTAAAACGTCTATTTCCACACCCTTTTCCCAGAATTCCCTGTCTGCGCATGCGCAGAATGTTGACAATGGCCGAGACACTAGTCCAATCGGATGCCCCCTCACAAATGCTTCACACTGATACCTCACTCAATTCCATCGGCTCATTAGTGGCTCACCTAGATCCCAAAACGTCTATTTTCATACCCTTTGTCTATTGCGCATGCGCAGAATGACGATATTCCGACCCCACATCCACCCAGTTGGATGCCCCCTCACATAGGCTTCACATTGATACCTCACTCTACCCCATCGGTCCATTAGTCGCCCACCTAGACCCCAAAATGGCTATTTCCACACACTTTGTCTACCGCGCATGCGCAGAATGACGATATTCAATCCCACGCCCAGCCCGTCGGATGCGCCTTTACGAATGCTTCACATTGATACCTCATATGGCTCCATCAACTCACTAGTGGCCCACCTAGACCCCAAAACGTTTATTTCCATACACTTTGTCTACAGATTTAATATGCATTCCTAGTACCCATTCTCTGCATGGCAGAACTGTACAACCCAGAACCAGTCTGGACATGCCTTGATCTCGTGAAGCCAGGTGTTCGGCACGTGAGCTCACCCACGCAGACGCCAGACCAGGTGTTCACGGTCGCCGAAACATTGTAGCGAACGTGCAACATTGTTGCAATTCGGGGAGCCAGGTGTTCGGCACGTGACAACCTCAAGCAGACGACAGCGAAATTCTGGCGGGAAAAACCCCACAGACAGGTCAGTACATGTCGTATCATGTTCAAAAATGACCATCCCCATACCCCATACAGGCCTGTATATTGTATAAATCCGATGGTGAGACACGGACCTGACCGAAGAGACACGGAGGTGAACGACATTGTGGAAAAACCCTACAACGGACGTACCCGAAAAGACACGGTGGTGAACGACATTGTGGAACAAAACCCACAGACAGGTCAGTACATATCCTATCATGTTCCCAGGTCACGCTCCATTCACCCAGACCGGAAGTGACATCATACGGGACTGGTGGCGCCCCCTGGCGGAAAAAAGAACCAAGAGTTACCTCCCTGGAAAAAGGGACCTGTGCCGTCCTTTCCCTACTACTGCCCGATGGCCCTGAATTTTATCCTTTATTTCGACTGTTGAAGGCCTGCGCTGCATGCAAATGACTTGTCTATATATATGACATATAATATTACTTAACTTGTGTCTACACGATTGATATATTATTAACTGGCTTGTGTCTATATGCCTACAGTAGAATGGGTCGACTGCGCATGCGCGATGAGTAGTGAGGTGTGGCGCGGGATAGGGTGGGGCGAGAGACCTGGGGTTTTCGCTACCTGAGATTCCATGGCCAGGCTTGCACCCTACAGTAGAATGGGTCGACGACTGCGCATGCGCGATGAGTAGTAAGCGAGGAGTAGTATAGAAAGGGCACGCCATCTGCCTATCCCTATAAACTAACCCATGGGGGTGAATGAACCCATGGGGGTGAAAGAGCCACGGAAGTGAATGAGCACTCGTTTATATAACTAGCCTATTTGATTTTCCGATTCAACATTATCTCAGAAAACTATTGCGTCAGTTTCAAGTTAGAGAAAATGACATTTCAACTTCTTAGAAAATATCAGCTTTTTCTATAAAACTAGAGGCATTTTCAAATAATTCCTATCTAATCTCGTATATTAGAGTATGGTTCAGCCATTATAGTAGATCATATAAATTCCTCTATTATGCAAAATAGAACCCGGTGACAGTAGTAGGTAGCAATGATTTCGAGCCGTATTTTCCAGGGAAATAACTCTAATTTGTGGAGGTCATGTGGAGGAGAGGTCCAGTGCACTATAGTTCCGACAGAATGACCAAAAAGCTACCTCCAACACAGGAGAGTTGCAGGAAATGTATTCATCCGCGGTGATGCGGTCTGGCGGTGATGCGGTTGCGGGAAAAAGCTTCCGCTGAGAAAAAAAAGTCCCCAGACTTCAAATACGCTGCATGGTCCGATTGGGTCGAGTGAGGTGTCAAAGTGAAGCATTCGTGAAGGGGCATCCAGTCATGGGTGGGTGTATGTAAAATTAGGATTTTTTCCCGAAACTATAAAAAGCGGAACACGGACTTTACCCCTAAAATAGGGGGAAACACCTATCAACCCTAGCCAAAAGGGCTAATATCGGTCCCCGGGCTTATTGGGACCTGCCTATCAAGTCATTGGGGTGGGTGCATGTAAAATTAGGATTTTTCCCCGAAAATATAAAAAGCGGAACACGGACTTTACCCCTAAAATAGGGGAAAACCCCTATCAACCCTAGCCAAAAGAGCTAATATCGGTCCCCGGGCTTATCGGGGCCTGCCTATCAAGTCAATGGAGTGGGTGCATGTAAAATTATGATTTTTTTCCGAAAATATAAAAAGCGGAACACGGACTTTACCCCTAAACTAGGGGGAAACCCGTATCACCTCCATAGGGGTCTGTATTATACAATATAAGGGAAAATGCCTGTATGGGGATGGTCAATTTTTTTCGTGGGCTTTACTATGGCTTGTGGGGTCTTGTTTTTCACGTCTCGCCGAGAAAAACACAATGGGAGGGGTCCCTGAGGGAATCGGTGAAATGTTTGGGAAAAGTCACCGGGGTCTGTATATAGGCTCATACTGGCTATATGGGGGAAGGGGTGGTCATTTTTTTGTGGGTGTTACTATGGGTTGTGGGATCTCGTTTTTCTCGTCTCGCCGAGAAAAACACAATGGGAGGGGTCCCGGAGCGAATCGGTGAAATTTTTGGGAAAAGTCACCGAGGTCTGTATATAGGCTCCTATAGCTTCACACTGGCTATATGGGGATATAGGTTCAACCTGGGAAATTCACACACGTTCATTGTGATATGGGTTGTTTGGATTTGTTTTTCACGTCTCGTCATTTAGAACACGATGGGAAGGGTCTCGGAGTGCAACGGTGAAATTTTTGGAAAAGTACCATACAGCCCATATAGTCCCATACTGGCTATATGGGGGTATAGGTTCAACCTGGGAAATTCACACACGTTCATTGTGATATGGGTTGTTTGGATTTGTTTTTCACGTCTCGTCATTTAGAACACGATGGGAAGGGTTTCCAAGCGAAACGATGAAATTTTTGCATGGCTATGGGGTATAGGCCCATACGGGGTGGACGTTTTGGGGTCTAGGTGAGCCCCTAATGATCCTATGGTGTCGTATGAGGTCTTATTTTGAAGCTCTCTTGGAGGAACATCCGCCTGGGCTAATAGTTCGTCCATTTTCAATATTCTGCGCATGCGCAGTCTGGCCCATAGTATAGAAAGCAGACATTTTGGGGGGTATGTGGGTGTGTTTTTGGGGTAGAGATGGACCGCTATGGGTCCGAATGGGTCGTGGAAGGTGTCAAAGTGAAGCTTGTGTGGGGTAGTCAGAATGGCGTGTTTTTAAATACAAGTCCCGTCAATCTGCGCATGCGCAGTTGGTTGTAGTAAGTAAAGTGGCCATTTTGGGGCAGTGCGGGAAGGTATTTGGTGTCGAGATGGACCTTCCTTGGTCCGAATGCGTCCTGGGAGGTGTCATTTTGTAGCTCTCGGGGCGTAGACCCCGATTTGAGGGATGTTCACGTCATCTGTGACGTCATTGGTGACGTCATCAGTACGAGTAGTAGCCAAAGTGAACATTGTGGGGCAGGGAAGGAAGGTATTTGGGGTAGAGATGGACCATCCTTGGTCCGAATGCGTCCTGGGAGGTGTCATGTTGTAGCTCTCGGGGTGTACAGCCCCATTTGAGAGATGTTCCCTCCTTGGTCCGAATGTGTCGTGTGGGGTGTCATTTTGTAGCTCTCGGGGTGTAGATCCCGATTTGAGGAATGTTCACAGCATCTTGACGTCATCGGTGACGTCATCAGTACGAGTAGTAGCGAAAGTGGGAATTTTGGGGCAGTGAAGGAAGGTATTTGGTGTAGAGATGGACCATCCTTGGTCCGAATGCGTCCTGTGGGGTGTCAGTGTCCTGTATTGTACCATATTTGTCCTGTATTATACAATACATGTTCTGTATTATACCAAATCTGTGCTGTATTATACAGTATCTGTCCTGCATTATACCAAATCTGTGCTGTATTATACCACATGTTTCCTGTATTGTACGATATATGTCCTGTATTATACATTATATGTTCTGTATTATACAATTATTATTTAACGCACCGTCACATTAGGTACAAGTGTTTACTGAGCTCAAGTCAACGATCAGCATGTAGACATAGAGAGTATGTGCGGCATGTTATGGTATTCATCAGTGCACGGGTGACGCATTCAACCGATGGCGGTGGTCGGTCAGCTTGGTAAGGAAAAACGTGACATTGGTTACCCTCTCTACCACCCATTGTGTGTTGCGGCGTTGACGATGTGCCCATCTCAAGGCATCACCGGTGTCCAGTATCTCCAGCATCGCCTCTAGTGACCTCCGCTTAATGATGGTGAACGGCTGCTGGTCAGACACATAGATATTATTGCCGGGCGTACGACTCGAAACCGTAACGCTGGGGTCCGGCTGGATATCCAGGCTCTTCTGAACTGTGGGTATAGGCAGTGAGCGTTCGTCTCCCCGGGCTTATCTTCACTGAGTCTGACCTTCCGCGGCTCCTCTTCAGTAGGAAGTTGTCGCTCATGCCATGATACCGGGGCATGAACCAAACGTTGGTGTCGCAGCAACTGACTGGTCAGTTTGAAAAGCCGACCACAATCCTCGCATGGACGCTTGGGTGGCCCATGAATTGAACGTTCATGGCGCAGTAAAGCATCTTCCCGATTAAATGACCGTGCGCAGGTTAAACAAGTATACAGTCCGTCGTTGTGGGCGGCCGTGTCGTGGCGACGTAAATTGTCTAGACGAGTAAACTGCTTCTGGCAAGTTGTGCGAGTGAACATCTTGGTGGTTGATAGAGTGTCTGATGAAACGGCCAGGCCGCTTTCCTTTTATAGCACGCTAGCTGGAGATCTATTTTTAGCACACTCAGTTCAACTACCCCAAGTCGAGGACCGAGATGTACTGGTGTACGACTGAGCCGCATTGATGGTTTTTCATGAGCCACATTGCGTACGTGTGTGTGTTTGTGTTTGAGTCCAATCGTGCACCATGTCGAATTACGTTCTCTCCGAAAACTTCCTCTCATCGCATCAATATGCTCAGATCCATTCAATATAAACACAACCAAGAGACATCAACACCAACAGGCACATTGCGTAATACACGTTTTATTATCCTCACAGCACCACCACCACCACTACCACCACCACCACCACCACCACCTAGCGTTGCCGCCGTCAACGATCAGCGTATAGACATATAGAGTATGTATGGCATGTTATGGTATTCATCAGTGCATGGGTGAAGCATTCAGCCTATGGTGTAGTCCGTCAGCTTGGTGACGAAAAACGTGACATTGGTCATCCTCTCTACGACCCACTGGATGTTGGGGCCATTCCAAGGGATCCACGGTGTCCAGTTTCTCCAGCATCGTCTCTAGCGACGTCTTATCCGTGATGGTAAAGGGTTGGTCAAATACCCGGATGCTACTGCTCGGGTAAAAGTATCGGACTTGGTCTGTCTCCTTATGCTGTAGCACATAACCAAACGCCAGATTCAACTTGAAGGTCGTACTTTGATCGTTGAAGATGGCTTCCACGTAGCTGCGTAGATGGGCGAGGTAGGTCAGTCGGAAATTGTAGATATCTTGAATAGGGCGATGACGGTGGAGGCAGTGCCGGATCATGGGCCAATGGCGCCGATAGATGTCACTCACTGGATGATCGTCGTGTAACAGATCGCTAGGAACATGTATGGGTTCGTCCGCGAAGTGTACTTTGCCCTCTACGTCGTACAAAATCTGGCTCAAGGTCTTGTCGTCGGAATTTGACTGTTGAATTAGGGCGACATCATCATCGGCCCTCATGCGATGGGTGGGAGTTCCCTCTGTCTCGATACTGGTGGCTACGGGCTTCTCTACCAGCAAACGTGGCTGCGGAACAGGGTGTCGTGTGCGTTGGTGTCGCAGCAACTGAGTGGTCAGTTTGAAAAGCCGACCACATTTTTCGCATGGGCGCTTGGGTGGCCCATGAATTGAACGTTTATGGCGCTGTAAATGATCCGGGCGCTGAAACGACAGTGTACATATCGTACAGCTATCCCGGGCGGTTCCGTCGTGCTTGATAGCCTCATGGCGGCGCAAGTCGTGCAGACGAGTGAATGATTTGGAGCACGTAGTACAAGTGAACATCTTGGTGGTTGACAGAGTATCTGATGAAACGGCCAGGCCGCTTCCCTTTTGTAGCACGCTAGCTGGTGATCTATTTTTAGCACACTCAGTTCAACTACTCCCAAGTCGAGGCCCAAGATGTACTGGTGTACAACTGAACCGCGTTGCGCGCGCGCGTGTGTATGTATGTATGGGTAGTGGATTTTACATCCGGGACCTTGCCAACATCCGGGTTTTCCAGTGGGTTTTTTCCCTCGTCCCCCCATCTTCCATACGGGTACTGTGGTTTCACATCCGGGTCCGCATCTTACCTCCGGGGTTTTCCATGTTTACTGTCACGTGTTCGGAACCGGAAGTTGTTACAAGACAGGTGGCGCCCCGAGCTCAATAATTTGCATATGACCTCTGTGAGGTCACTTCCGCTTCCGTTCACGTGACCGGAACTGACCTTTGACCCTGCGCGCAATTTTATCCGGTATTGTTAGCGCGCGCAGGGTCAAAGGTCAGTTCCGGTCGCGTGAACGGAAGCGGAAGTGACCTCACAGAGGTCATATGCAAATTATTGCGGTCAACAGGTTTCCAAATGCTCTTGCAGAATACCGGATGATAATGGTGCGCATGGGTCAAAGGTCACTTCCGTTCAATATGGTTCATCAGAGATACTCAAACTTCTTATCAATACATCTACAATACAGTTAGTGAGGCAGGTCTAATATTTCTTCTCTTTCCTGTTTGACCAGTGTTTGCTGGTGTAGCCCTGTTTGACCAGTGTTTGGTGGTATAGCCCTGGTTTGACCAGTGTTTGGCGGTAAAGCCCTGTTTGACCAGTGTTTGGTGGTTTAGCCCTGTTCGACCAGTGTTTGGTAGTATAGCCCTGTTTGACCAGTGTTTGACCGCATAGCCCTGTTTGACCAGTGTTTGGTTGTGTAGCCCTCTTTGACCAGTGTTTACACACCGCTCCAAGAGATCCGAGCTTCAAGAGCTCCGGAGCTCGGGGCGCCACCTGTCTTGTAACAACTTCCGGTTCCGAACACGTGACAGTAAACATGGAAAACCCCGGAGGGAAGATGCGGACCCGGATGTGAAACCACAGTACCCGTATGGAAGATGGGGGGACGAGGGAAAAAACCCACTGGAAAACCCGGATGTTGGCAAGGTCCCGGATGTAAAATCCACTACCCATACATACATACACACGCGCGCGCGCAACGCGGTTCAGTTGTACACCAGTACATCTTGGGCCTCGACTTGGGAGTAGTTGAACTGAATGTGCTAAAAATAGATCACCAGCTAGCGTGCTATAAAAGGGAAGCGGCCTGGCCGTTTCAGCAGATACTCTTGTCAACCACCAAGATGTTCACTTGTACTACGTGCTCCAAATCATTCACTCGTCTGCACGGCTTGCGCCGCCATGAGGCTATCAAGCACGACGGAACCGCCCGGTATAGCTGTACGATATGTACACTGTCGTTTCAGCGCCCGGATCATTTACAGCGCCATAAACGTTCAATTCATGGGCCACCCAAGCGTCCATGCGAAAAATGTGGTCGGCTTTTCAAACTGACCACTCAGTTGCTGCGACACCAACGCACACAACACCCTGTTCCGCAGCCACGTTTGTTAGTAGAGAAGCCTGTAGCCACCAGTATCGAGACAGAGGGAACTCCCACCCATCGCATGAGGGCCGATGATGATGATGTCGCCCTAATTCAACAGTCAAATTCCGACGACAAGACCTTGAGTGTGCTAAAAATAGATCACCAGCTAGCGTGCTATAAAAGGAAAGCGGCCTGGCCGTTTCATCAGACACTCTGTCAACCACCAAGATGTTCACTCGCACAACTTGCCAGAAGCAGTTTACTCGTCTAGACAATTTACGTCGCCACGACACGGCCGCCCACAACGACGGACTGTATACTTGTATAACCTGCGCACGGTCATTTAATCGGGAAGATGCTTTACTGCGCCATGGACGTTCAATTCATGGGCCACCCAAGCGTCCATGCGAGGATTGTGATCGGCTTTTCAAACTGACCAGTCAGTTGCTGCGACACCAACGTTTGATTCATGCCCCGGTACCATGGCATGAGCGACAACTTTCTACTGAAGAGGAGCCGCGGAAGGTCAGACCCAGTGAAGATAAGCCCGGGGAGACGAACGGCACTGGTGATGCGATGAAGGAGAGCCCGCCTATACCCACAGTTCAGAAGAGCCTGGATATCCAGCCGGACCCCAGCGTTACGGTTTCGGGTCATACGCCTGACAACATCGAACATTTTCTGGGCGATCTCTTACAGGACAACCATCCAGTGAGTGACATCGATCGGCGCCATTGGTCCATGACACGGCACTGTTTCCACCCTCATGGCCCTATTCAAGATATTTACAATTTCCCACTGACCAACCTCACCCATCTACGCAGCTACGTGGAAGCCATCTTCAAAGATCAAACTACGGCCTTCAAATTGAATGTCGCTTTCGGGTACATCTTACGTCACAACAAGACGGACCAGTTACGGTATTATTATCCCGGCAATAATATCTGTGTCTGACCAGCCGTTCACCATCATTAACCGGAGGCCACTAGAGACGATGCTGGAGACACTAGACACCGTGGATGCCTTGAGATGGGCACATCGTCAACGCCGCAACACACAATGGGTGGTAGAGAGGGTAACCAATGTCACGTTTTTCCTTACCAAGCTGACCGACCACCGCCATCGGTTGAATGCGTCACCCGTGTACTGATGAATACCATAACATGCCGCACATACTCTCTATGTCTACATGCTGATCGTTGACTTGAGCTCAGTAAACACTTGTACCTAATGTGAAGGTGCGTTAAATAATAAAACATGGTGTTTGATATTTCAATTTGTTTTGCTGTGAACATACTAAACATACCCAGGGCGGCTCCCCCAGCCTGGGTATGATGTAACATTGGGGATAATAAACTATATAAACATTGCTGAACTTGTTGTTATTCACGACAACCGCTATCCGATTGTATAATACAGAACATATAATGTATAATACAGGACATATATGGTACAATACAGGAAACCTGTGGTATAATACAGCACAGATTTGGTATAATACAGGACAGATACTGTATAATAGAGCACAGATTTGGTATAATACAGAACATATATTGTATAATACAGGACAAATATGGTACAATACAGGCCAATGACACCCCACAGGACGCATTCGGACCAAGGATGGTCCATCTCTACACCAAATACCTTCCTTCACTGCCCCAAAATTCCCACTTTCGCTACTACTCGTACTGATGACGTCACCGATGACGTCAAAGATGCTGTGAACATTCCTCAAATCGGGGTCTACACCCCGAGAGCTACAAAATGACACCCCACACGACACATTCGGACCAAGGAGGGTCCATCTCTACACCAAATACCTTCCTGCACTTTCCTAAAATGCCCACTTTCGCTACTACTCGTACTGATGACGTCACCGATGACGTCACAGATAACGGGAACATTACCTCAAATGGGGCTGTACACCCCGAGAGCTACAACATGACCCCTCCCTGGACGCATTCGGACCAAGGATGGTCCATCTCTACCCCAAATATCTTCCTTCCCTGCCCCAAAATGTTCACTTTGGCTACTACTCGTACTGATGACGTCACCAATGACGTCACAGATGACGTGAACATCCCTCAAATCGGGGTCTACACCCCGGGAGCTACAAAATGACACCTCCCAGGACGCATTCGGACCAAGGATGGTCCATCTAGACACCAAATACCTTCCCGCACTGCCCCAAAATGGCCACATTACTTACTACAACCAACTGCGCATGCGCAGATTGACGCGACTTGCATTTAAAAACACGCCATTCTGACTCTACCCCACACAAGCTTCACTTTGACACCTTCCACGACCCATTCGGACCCATAGCGGTCCATCTCTACCCCAAACACACACCCACATACCCCCAAAAATGCCTGCTTTCTATACTACGGGCCAGACTGCGCATGCGCAGAATATTGAAAACGGACGAACTGTTCGTCTAGTCGGATGCTCCTCCACGAGAGCTTCAAAATAAGACCTCATACGACACCATAGGATCATTAGGGGCTCACCTAGACCCCAAAACGTCCACCCCATATGGGCCTATACCCCATAACCATGCAAAAGTTTCACCTTTTCGCTTGGAAACCCTTCCCATTGTCTTCTAAATGACGAGACGTGAAAAACAAATCCAAACAACCCATATCACAATGAACGTGTGTGAATTTCCCAGGTTGAACCTATACCCCCATATAGCCAGTATGGAGCTATATGAGCCTATATACAGACCTCGATGACTTTTCCCAAACATTTCACCGATTCGCTCAGGGACCCCTCCCATTGTGTTTTTCTCGGCGAGACGTGAAAAACAAGACCCCACAAGCCATAGTAAAGCCCACGAAAAAAATTGACCATCCCCATACCCCATACAGGCATTTTCCCTTATATTGTATAATACAGACCCATATGGAGGTGATACGGGTTTTCCCCTAGCTTAGGGGTAAAGTCCGTGTTCCGCTTTTTATATTTTCGGAAAAAAATCCCAATTTTACATGCACCCACCCCATTGACTTGATAGGCAGGCCCCGATAAGCCCGGGGACCGATATTAGCCCTTTTGGCTAGAGTTGATAGGAGTTTTCCCTATTTTAGGGATAAAGTCCGTGTTCCGCTTTTTATATTTTCGGAAAAAAATCCTAATTTTACATGCATCCACCCCATTGACTTGATAGGCAGGCCCCGATAAGCCCGGGGACCGCTATTAGCCCTTTTAGCTAGAGTTGATAGGAGTTTTCCCTATTTTAGGGGTAAAGTCCGTGTTCCGCTTTTTATATTTTCGGGGGAAAATCCTAATTTTACATGCACCCACCCCATTGACTTGATAGGCAGGTCCCAATAAGCCCGGGGACCGATATTAGCCCTTTTGCTAGGGTTGATAGGTGTTTTCCCCTATTTTAAGGGTAAAGTCCGTGTTCCGCTTTTTATAGTTTCGGAAAAAAATCCTAATTTTACATACACCCACCCATGACTGGATGCCCCTTCACGAATGCTTCACTTTGATACCTCACTCGACCCAATCGGACCACGCAGCGTATTTGAAGTCTGGGGACTACTTTTTCTCCGCGGAAGCTTTTTCCCGCGAGCGCATCACCGCGGATAAATAGATTCCCTGCAACAATTGGAACTCTCCTGTGTTGGAGGTAGCTTTTTGGTCATTCTGCCGGAACTATAGTGCACTTGACCTCTCCTCCACGTGACCTCCACAAATTAGTTATTTCCCTAGAAAATACGGCTCGAAATCATTGCTACCTACTACTGGTGACCCTGAATTTTATGACTGTTGAAGGCCTACGCTACATGTAAATGACTCGTCTATTTACAAAGCTAGCTTGTGTCTACATATTTATATAACTAGCTTGTGTCTATATGAGATTTTCATAAGTAACTTGTGTCTATATTTATATTGTTATCTAGTGACCATGTGATATTTATATAACTAGCTTGTATATATATATAATATTTACTTGTGTCTACATGATATATTATTAACTGTTTATATGTCATTTATATAACTAGCTTGTGTCTATATGACATTTGTGTAACTAGCTCGCGTCTATATATATTCATATAACTACATGTAGCTTGAGTCTACATTATATTTATATAACTAACTTTTGTATATATGATATTTTTATAACTAGCTTATGTCCATATATTTACATAACTAAATTGTGTCTACATGGTATTTATATAGATATCTAGTGCCTACCTGATATTTATATAACTAGCTTGCGTCTATATATAATATTGTTTTAACTAACTTATATATGCCTGCTTGGATTAGATGCTGATCAGGTCTTGAGAATGAACCTAAACCCTGATGACGTATTATATCTTTCAATCACGTGATGAATTGTGCATTCATCCTCTGCATGACAGGTTATCGCTTATCTAGAAATCTAGCATCGCTTATGTAACACGAAATTAATTAAATTGTCAAGGCACAGCACATGTGTCGGAAGGCGTGAAGTCCTCTAACCCGATACACCAAATAATTATAGCATGCTGTGCCAGTCCAGGGTCCTCACGTTAGAAATTCGATGTCGTGTTACATGACGGAGGTAACATGATAATTTAATTGACTTAAACCCTGATGACGTATTGTATCTCTTTCACGTACGTGGTGAATTGTGCATTCATTGATCTGCACGACAAGTGATCACGTACCCAGAAATCTAGCGAAAACTGATTAAATTGTCAACGCACAGTACATGTGCCGCAAGGCGTGAAGTCCTATATGTAACCTGATACATCAAATTATAGCCTGCTCTTCCAACTGGCCCAGTCCAGGGATCTCGCGCTGGCAATTATGTTGATGTCATGTTACATGGGGGATGTGACGTGAATTGTATTACGATCCCCACCTGCCATTCAATTGTCATGGATGTTGGGGGCCTGAATTGCCTCATGGTATAGAAGTGGAAAACGTCATCAGGCTTCGGCCCTATAAGGTATTATGGGCGATGACTGGCTACTGAACGTCAGATCAGATCTGACGCTTGTTTATCTATAGAAATTTTGTAACATTTCTCACCCATAAGCACACCTCATAATCAACATGCATTGGTAAAAAATGAGATGGAACCATCAAGGAACAACATCTCCGTTTACAGTCTAGCAGATCAACTTCAAACCACAGGGACAAGATATCGGTTTCATCTATATAATACATCATTGTTTACATATGCTTGACCACAGTTCTATTATACAGACTCACGCCCCTATACACCACCACCTGTTCTAAGTTCTAACTAAAACATAAATGTCGGGTCAACATCCTTTAGCAGAATAGTTGAACTACGCTTCTTAGTCTCGATTATGGTTCAGACAGCCGTCCGAGAAACAAGATGGCGCCTGTACTATTGTGACGTATACAGAAGACAAATGAATGGTCTGCCCTAAATATTGGTATTGTAGTAACCGCAACCCTTCTTTTACATCGGACAGCTACGGCTGTAGCGGCTGCTGCCTCGGTCCCTTCTTCATTTACATTGGACACGAAGAGGCTCCTTGTCCCATCCACGCCGGAAAGATTAGCTTTATTTTCTCTAAAGATATCCGGCATACCCATCTCTGCCAAAACAGAACTCAGTTCGAAATATTGCTCGAGACGGAACCTAGGTAGGAATACATCGACGGTTTGCCAGACACACGGGACGGTAATGGTCCTAACAAGGACCTGATTAGCTGAACTTCGACCTCTGATAGTCCGCCAACGTCTTCTGGGAGCATTATGATCATACTGAGTTCATGGCTGACGTAAGGTAACAAGAGGATCTTACAGTTGAGTTCAGACAAAAATCCGTAAGAAAATTTCGCCTTTTGGTGCATCATTTGGACAAGAACCTCTTTCTCTTTTGTAATATAGAATGGCTTTTCCGAAGTACCAGACCTCTCAAACTTCCTCTTCCAATCGCCTTTGAAATATACCGCATTGACCAAAACCATGGCTGTTTCGGGGACTATCAAGTTCTTTATTCTTTTCTCAGTGACTTCTTCAACCCAACCATTGATTGATTTTCTGGCAGTTTCCTTGTTACTGCTAAAATCCACAACAGTGATCGTTGAATTATAGGAAGCGGCGACGACTTCAAGAAAGTTCTGGAGTAACTTGTATCTTTTATCGACGTACATCCCGTTAGCAGTTTTCAGCATGTATGTGGAAGCTCCTTCTTTCAATTTTAGCAGCAACTCACTGAAGGCCGTGTGTGTCGAAATACCCAGTGATCCGAGCTTCAACACTGTTTCCAACTGAGTTGCAGTTGCTTGTCTCGCACCTGCATCTACCATTCTAAAGACGGTGAACACTGATGGGCGAGAAAAAGAGGTTACCGGTACCTCCCCTCCCTTCCACAGAAAACTCAGAGAGTGCATTAACCAGTACACGGAGGTCTTCATGCAAGTTCGGATTGGAAACGCGATTTGACGCCATCTTGTTTTTGCACAAAACCAGATATTGTGATAGCGAGTCTATCTCGATAGCCGCCTTTCAAACATAAATGCCAGCAGTGGTAATACGCAAAAAGCGCGGGTTAACAGTGTTATGTTCATCACCTGAACACTTTTATTGAATATTTGAACCGCGTGTATATATCTAGATTAATGCCTCCTTGTACAGAGCTAATCCTACAACGATTGGGGAATGATACAGTATCCGATACTCTCACACTTCTTACAACTGGTCAATTTCTTATGAAATCTAACCAAGCAGACCACCCATTTATATCATTCAAACGAAATGATTGATTCTCCTGGTCAGTTACATAAAGCTAAATGCGCATGCATTTTGTAAACATTTGTCCTTGCAGCAAAGGACATTTGTCCTTGCAGCAAAGGGTCGAACAAAGGTTCGACCCTTAGAGAATATTCCTATTATCTTCGTAGCCTGTTTCATTCGAGTTGATGGTGATCTGAAAAAGAGAATGGATATCAATATGATAATATCGGGATACTAGAAAAAATTCACATCATTTTAGGGAGACACTTCTAATACGATGAGTACAACTAGTCCCATGGGCATATTAGGATAGGTGGTATACAGAAGAGGAAACAAGTGTTTTAAGTTTTTAAAGATCAAATCATCAGAGACGGCACTGAACTGACTAAACCAGGCAAATCATTGTGCTCTTCGAAATGTCAGAGTTCATTCATCCCTATCAACGAGCACTAGCATGCTGGCCTGGAGAGCATGACATTTGCCATATTCAAGAGTCTGGAAGCTCACAAGTAAAACAGCTATAAAGCTTTCAATAAACGCAGAAGTCATCACATTGGGCATGCCGAATCGTACCACCTAACGTAGATTTACAACTTCCGTGAGGGCGTGAAAAAATAAGTTGATGAGCAAGTTCAGCAAGAGCAGGTGAAGATTTGATGTTATCACCTCTCAAGGGAGACGATCAGGCCTTATGTCCTTAAATCTACACTCATTGCATACCATGCATTGCGTGGCCATCGCCATTTAAAGATGAGGAAATATGATGATGGTTCTATCCTATCGTCTTTGAATGGTGATGCCGTCCTCACCTATTGTCAGAGGCTATCACTATTTTTCGGTTGTGATGTGACCCTATCGCCAGCGACACCAAACACACTGTATTTCGCTTCCATTCAAGTTGTGGGTAAAACGGGTATGACGAGAGCAGAAACACAATTTGATTGGTTTAATTATTCCATTGGGTGACGGGGGAACCAAACCAAAAAATCAATGGATCTGAACCCTGATGACGTATTATATCTCTTTCAATCACGTGATAAATTGTGCATTAATTCATGTACAGGACAGGTGATCACTTATCTAGAAATCTACGGTAGTATCGCTTATGAAACACGAAAGCAATTCAATTGTCAACGCGCAGTACACGCGCCGCACGACGTGAAGCTTGCTCTTCCGACTGTGCCAGTCCAGGGACCTCGCGCTGGCAATTAAGTTGATGTCGCGTTACATGAGGGAGGGGACAGGCTAATTGAATTGTACAGCGATCCCCATCAGCCATTTGATTGTCATGGAGGTTGGGGCACGCATTGCATCAAGGAATAGAAGTGGATTTATTTGTCATGGATGTTGGGGGATTAATTTATCAGGTTTCTGGCCTATAGTCTCATAAGTCGGTATACCTAAAGTTCGAACATCACGTTTTTTTGCTCGACCTGCAAATCGAAAAATGCGTAGTAGTCGGGGCTGTTAGGGCATAAAAGGGACTGTTTGGTTCAGATTCTTCCAAAAGCACCAAATTTGGCCCATATGTCGCCCATACAATACCTTTTCGATTTTTGACGGGCGCCAAGGTAGTCGCCCCCTGGGGCCGCCATATTGGCGACATTCATTATGGCCGCCACCCGGGTTAGCGGTCAGTCAATAAAATGGCTAGAATCATGAATAATACAACTTTTTAGTGGTTATCGGAGTCGGGAAATCTGATTCTGATCTTATTTCAACGATTTGAGGTCAAGGTCACCCTAAAGGTCATTTTTGGGTCAAATTCGTCATTTTTAGTGGTTTTTAGTCGAGATATACAAACTAACTCATTTTATCGATTTTCAGGGTTGAGTAACCCGAATCTGGCCATATTTTGACAATTTGAGGCAATATTGCATGTGAGGTTCATGACAGATGTCCCCCGAAACAGAGGTCAACCGGAGGTCAATTATAGGAAACATCAAAAGGGCTAGAATCACAAATAATACCGTAGGGATTTGCGGCATCGGAGAATTAGATTCTGACCTTATTTTGACGATTTGAGGTCATGGTCACCTCATTTGAGAATTAAAGGTCAAAGATCAACAGTTGCTACTAAAAACAATCGAAAGAAGATTATTCAGGAACAAATGTTACTAAAATACTTCGGAGATGACATCTGCTGACAAAATGCTATAACTATGCCGCTACGTGCATTTAAATGTTCAAAATACAAAACAAAGACCGCTTAAGCAACAGTATACCAATGATTACTTTTACTACCTATGCATTCTGGCTTGCGCTCTATGATGCCAGCAATAAATAATACTTGTCATCATCGCCCTAGTTATTAACGCACCCGCCTACGCATTTGCAGAGGGTCATGTATCGGACATCGGCACAGTTGCATTTGCACCTTCCCGTGCATGCCTTGAGTCCGCCTCAGTGCATGAGAATGGCATATGCCATAGAAGTGTCGCTGAGAGTGGTCCATAGCGGTTGCCATGTACTGGTGCAATCTTTGTGCCAGCTCCACTCACTGAAATCAGGGATTCCCTGCTGGAGTGAAGCGACTCCAGTAGAAACTCGCTTACAGCAGCGCTCGCTTCACATGCTGCAAAAGCGCGGCTTGGGAGGTGGGATGTTTTCCAGCGATCTGGTTGCAGTAGTGAAGAGGTGATGCTTGGCCTCATTGACACCGGCTGCATCACATCCCTTGCTGTACATGAGTACGATGAAGCGTTCTATAAGCTCCATATGCACGGACTCGAGAGTGTCAGAATCATGCGTGAGAGCAACTAGTGTGTCGGTGGGGTCCGATATGCTTGTACAGGCTGCCCAGGCGGTCTTTTTGCCACATCCAAGAAACTGTGAAGTCGTCTTGCACCCCGTTAAGCTGTGAAAGAGACGTAGTGCCACGGACTTTGACGGACCAAGATCGGAACAGATGGTTTGGACTGGAATGCCACAATACTTTTTCCTGAATGCCTAAAATCCCGAAGTATGAATGGATCAGCGGCTTCTTAAAAGATGTTAACAAAAAGGAGCCGTTCTCATTCATCAGCACACAGATGTCCAAGACTGACATGAGCGGAAAGCGCCTTCTGTGTACCCGTTTTGAGTCCGTGTTCTTCAAAAGGCGTTATGACCTCACAATACTTCAACCGTGCAACCATTCCGAGGCGGACACTAGGGTCCTCCTGCATCTAGCACATGCCACGGAGAAGGGTCATACAACAGCCTATGTTCGCACGATGGACAGCGATGTCCGGTCTTTGACGACCCTCGGTCTATCGGAACTCTTGGTGGACTTCGATACTGGAAAGAAATATTGTGACATTCAGTCCATACCGTTTGTTCCGATCTCGGTCCGTCAAATCCTTGGCACTACCCCTCTTCCACAGCCTTACTGGGTGCGACCCGACTTCACAGTTCCTTGATAGCGCAAGCCAGAAGGTATTGATACCAATAATCATTGGTATATTGTTGCTAAAGCGGTCTTTGTATTGTATTTCGAACATTTAAATACACATAGCGGCGTAGCGGCATAGTTATAGCATTTTCTCAGCAGATGTCATCTCCGGAGTATTTTAATATAATTTGTTCCTGAATACTCTTCGTTCGATTGTTCTTAGTGGTAACTGTTGATCTTTGACCTTTGACCCCAAAATGGGTTGACCTCAAATCTTCAAAATAGGATCAGAATCGGAGAATGCCACAAACCTCTATGGTATTATTTGTGGTTCTTTTGGTGTTATACCTACAATTGACCTCTGGTTCGGATGACCTCTATCGCGACTCTCAAATGAAATATTGCCCCGAATCGCCAAAATAAGGCCAGATTCGGGTTACTCAAACCTGGAAACCAATAGAATGAGGCAGTTTATATATCTTGCCCCAAAACCACTGATAATGGCGAATTTGTCCCCAAAATGCCCTTTAGGGTGACCTTAAAGGTTACCTTGACCTAAAATCGTTGAAATAAGATCACAATCAGATTCTCCGACCCCAAAAACCACTAAAAAGTGCTATTATTCACATTTCTAGCCCTTTTAGTTATTCAACTATAACCAGGATGGCGACCATATTGAATTTCGCCGAATATGGCGGCCCTAGGGGCGCCCGTCTTGGCGCCCGTCAAAACTCGAAATAGTATGGTATGGGCGACATATGGGCCAAATTTGGTGCTTTTGGAAGAATGTGAACCAAAATATCCCTAACAGCCCCGACTATAGTCGCTTCATCCCGCCACCAGACTAACTGGGAATGTAATTTTTGTTATGTGGATTGCTTGGGCACTTAGCGAAAATTAATGCATTTTAAAAAATATAACAGAAACTTCAGGAGCAGAGGATAAATTAAATTTTCGAAAAGAAATCCGGTAGTTTTTCATTGACTTCTGGAGAACACTCATTGAAGCTTTTGTGAAGGTCCATTGCATGGACAACCACTGTCTATCGATTTATACCTAATATATTCCCATTCATTCAGCAACAGTATTAATAGAAACATACTTAGATCTAGTAGCTACAATTCCTCTTTGGGCGTGGTCACAGTTTTTTCTGGTTGGGAGAAGCGCCCCAGAAACAAAATGGCGCCCGTCTTGTTGTGTCGTATAAAAAACAGGAAGGGGTGGTCAGCCGTGAACTGTTGTGGTAGCATGGCCATTTGTTGGTACATCACCACGGCTGTAGCGGCAGCTTCAGTTCCCTCCTCGTTCACCTCAACGAATGCCTTGTGAATGACATTTGAGACGTACAGGTTCTTTGTACCATCGATACCGGAGAGATCCGCTTTCCCTGCTGTGAATAGATCCAGCATGCCCAGACTACCGAGTAACTCGCTCAACTCTGCTCCCTCTTCAAGCTTAAATTTTGGTAATGTCACCTCCACGCTCTGAAGTGTAACAAAACTATTGACCGACTGCAATATCGCTGGCGTGATGCTCTCTTCAAGCCTTGTCAGACCATCTGCTTTTCTTGGCAGCATTATGATCATACTGAGGTCCTTTTGCACGTAAGGTAGTTCCAAGATCTGACAGTCTAGTTCAGCCAAACGACCAAGAGGGAACTTAGCCTTCTGAATCATCATGTCTACCTCGATTTCCTTCTTACTAGAGATCTGGAATGGTTTGGAATGTGTGACTTCAGCCTGGAACTTTCTTTCCCAATTCCCCTTGAAATAGATCGCGTTCACGAGCACGACGGCTGTTTCTGGTGTGAGTATTCCAGGAGAAATTAAATCTTTTATTTTCTTGGCTGTCTCCGCTTCAACCCATTGGTTGATACTCTTTCTAGCACCTTCTGTGTCGTCTTCAAAATTGACACTGGAGACCTGAGACATGTAAGACGACTTCATCAGATCGCTGAACTTTTCAAGAAGTTTGAATTTCTCGTCCACATAAACTCTATTTGCCGCACTCAGCACGTACTGAGCATTATCTTTGTTTAAGCCTCCAAGAAGCTTGTTGAAAGCGGAATGTACCTCATTTCCTAAAGATTGGAACTTAAGTACGTCACCCATCTGTGCTGCAGTGTTATTCTGGGCTCCGGCGTAAGTCATTCCTAGTGCTGTGCAGATACTTATCGGAGAGAAGAAGAGATTTCCGCCTGGGTTTTTCTTGCTAAGTTGATCGTAGATATCAAGAGAGAATCCCGCCATGCTCCGTACCAGATCGCTGACCTCTTTGGACACTGGCGAAGTAGGACCGCTTTCTGTCGTCTGCTGCTGTGATGCCATACTGTCAACTACAAGGAGATGAAACAGTTAGACTACGTTAACTGCCCGAGACGTGCTGGCCAACAGCCTCCACCGGTTAGTAAAAGTTCGATATTGATTGAATTGGTGCCGACAGCTGTTGCATGATTTAAGCATCTTTTCTCGCATTCAGCTTTCACCATATCTGTCGAAGGTTTAGAAGCAAGCGTCAGTGGAAAGAAGCAGGTATATATGTGACAACTGGCGAGATTCGAAAGTTCTGAAATGGAAGGATAAAAGAAAACTCAGACAATTAGTGTAAAAATAGGCTCTTCAAGGATCGAGATGGAGTTGTCGGAGTATCGGATTGTGGATTGTCGGGTTCTAGTTAGTCAAATTACTTCATTTATACGACTGCCATGTCATGTTTATCCCACTGCTTTTTAAAGAATCCTATGCCATGCTTGATCACGTGACAGTTTAGCCTATGGATAAAATAATTTACCGTGGCCATTTTACTCCAATCGGTATATCAGTGTAGATATATACTATATAGTCATGTATGTATGGGATACCTCCCTCTCAGATTGTCCCCCTAAGCCCCCCTCCCCCTCCCCCCAAAGTACACAACTTCTGCCCTTGTATAAACAACCCATACTTTATCAAGGAGGGATCCTGTGATCTTTATCATGTGAAACAGTCTAAAATTCACGTATTTTGGTTGAGAATATCGAAGTTTCTGACCGCGGGGTCGATATATTCTTCATCTCCAAGATTCAATATCCCACAAACTCTATACAAGGAACTCGGCTGAACGCGATTTTAAACCTTAATTCTCTCTCATTCTCTCTACAAGGGACTCGCTTTAGCAAATCCTCGAATTCCTGCTGTCATTTGCCATAGCATTCGGTAATTCTCTGTGGAATGGGCTCGATTTTGTCTTCGAGAGACCTGGTGTAGTGTATCTCGTTACTATTGAGATGGCCCCTTATGTGCCTTGGTAATTTTAGAATGGTCCCTCAAGCCACCACGTGGACACTGGGATGTAAATGGCCGCCGACCTGTAAATGAGCTGAGCAGTAAAGTTTATTCTGCAAACACAAAAGGACTTTGTGTGAATACGTTACATTTGGCGACGAGGATAAATCGGAGATTGTCTGAACTTAAAGTTTCACTGAAATTTATGAACGAACATTGGACTCAGTACACCGAGCGTCTCGCCCAGTATTTCATCGCCAACGAGATCGAAGATGCTGGAAAACAGCGTGCTATACTGTTGAGCGTGTGTGGTACAAAAACGTACGGGCTTATGCGTAGTTTGGTGTCCCCAGACAAGCCCTCGGACAGAACTTTCACACAGTTATCAGCGGCGGCGGAAGCTCCCAAAAACTGGGGGGGGGGGGGCTCGACTATCATAGCACTTTAGGCGAGGGTCCAGGGGCCACCTAGGCCCCGGAAGCTCCGCGCTCCTAGATGGCTGTAGACGCATTCTGACCGATTTTCGGCATATAAAACGACATATCATCACTATATAATCAACTGCATTTTGAGATTGTTTTTGTGATTTTTCTCGTCATTTAAAAGAAAAATTGAGTTGATAACTTTTGAATGTAAAACGAGTACTTTTCCTTTCCCAAAATTCGAACAATACGCAGTGATCTCGAAGAAATTAACATTTCAGCAGAGGGCTGGAGAGCGCTAACACGTTTGGAGAGAAAAGTATGAACACAAAAAAGAAATAATATGAACGCAATTTTGATTTTTAAATTTGATAATCAGCTAATCGTCCAACAAAGCTAATGCAATTTCTATGTAAATTAACATCTAAAACAGTTATTGGTCATTGCGAACGGAACAGAAGAATGAGCAAATCAGAGCACTTTAAACCAAACAGCAACGTGCCGCTCCAGTGCAAATTCGCCGCGCCGTGAAAACCTAGCCTACAGGGCGGCGCGAAGCGCCTCGGAAAAAAAACTTGGCCTGTATATCTGGTCACATTAGGACCGGAATCATGAAAAAGTCACCCAGCTTTTGTTGAAACTGGGGGGGGGGCTGAGCCCCCACCCTCTAGCGCCCCCCCCCCCCCTTCCGCCGCCCCTGGTTATGTGAACTTATTCAAGAACATCACCACCCGAAGCCTTCCCCGATCGTACAGCGCTTCAAATTCAACTCGGAGTTTCGAAAATCAGGTCAGTCAATTTCTAATTTTATTGCCGATCTAAGACATTTGGCTGAACACTGTGAATTTGGAGCGACATTAGAGGAAATGCTGCGTGACCGATTAGTTTGCGGTGTGCAAGACGATCGTATTCAGCGCAGGTTATTGTCAGAAATAGATCTTACTTTTGCTAAAGCTATGGATATAGCCCAGGGAATGGAAATTGCGGCAAAACATGCTTCAGACATTCAAACTCTAAAAGCCTCCCAGCCTAATTTCCTGCAAGGGAAGGAGGAAGAGAAAGTAAATCAAGTACAACACCAAAACAACCACAGAAAATTTAATGCTAACAAAATTAGTAGTGTAAAAAGGTCAGATCTCAGTGGTTTTTGTGGTGGTGGTCAACACTCAAAGGAAAGTTACCAGTCGAGTTTGGCTCCTTGTTTCCGGTGTAGCAGTAGATTTCATTCGTCAGATGAATGTCGTTTTAAGGACGCGGAGTGCCATTCATTACAAGCGTCTAGTCCGTCATTCATAATCCAGCCGTCGTCCATTAGAGAATATCCGCGTCCATAATCCAAAGACCTATTCCATTTTCCACATAACAGTATTAGCACCAAATTCAAAAAGGCAATCATAGTATACATAAACATAGGCTTGTTTCCTGCAAGAGAGAAGCGGTCAACAGTTTTCAATGATGCCGGCAAGACATCATGATGTTCCAAAAAATATCAAATCCGTATCGCTGATCAGTATTCTTAATCCATAATATTCGTTATAGAGTCGTCATCTAAAAAAAAGATGTATCTCAGTCACGCTTTGATTGTGACTGTTCATATGAGTACCATGAGGATCTTGAAGCACATGGGTTCATAAGGCCCCTAGCCCCGGGTTAAGCGGAATTAGACACAAGTTACGAAACGTAGCGCCATAGATCTTGCACGCTACGTTCGTATTTTGCTATCAGCATGCGATATGTATCGCCAAATTTGAGAAACTTTGAGTGGAGGCGCTTGGTGGAATAGCCCCGTTTTATAAGTTTCTGCAACAATGTTTTGTGACGTTGATTAAAATCATCACATTTAACACAGGACCTAGCAAATGCTACTAAGCGAGATATGTATACGCCATATGCAGGTCCCACTGGAATATTACTATCCAGATAGGGATAATTTACGATGTCGAAATTGTAATCATCTCTTTTGTCATAAAGTCGACGAGAGAGAATGCCCGCTTCATTTTTATAGAGATAGAGATCTAAATAAGATGTGCCTGTAGGGCTATCTGTAGTTTCCTTCAAATCCAGTGAAGGTGGATATATATATCCTTCATTGCGTCATTTATATAGCGATTATCCACAGCGAGAAGATCGTCTATATAGCGTTTGGTGAATGAGAAGGAACGGGCTTTGAATGGATCGGTTTTTGAAAGCGCCAGCATATAGTCATATTCATAAGAGAACAGATACAGGTCAGCCAACAGGGGTGCACAATTAGTACCTATTGGAATACCTATATGCTGCTGATATATTGTGTTGCCAAATTTCACATAGATATTTTTAATGAGAAATTCAAGCAACTCTATAAACAAAGAAATATCCCATGAATGATATCTCTTGTATGTAGTCGAGCTAAAGAATGCTTTATGGCTTCCGACATTAATATATCTACGATCAGTTTTCTTGAACACAGATACTATTAATGAACTTAGACGGTCAATAAGGTCCTGATGAGGGATTGTAGTATAGAGAGTCGAGAAATCCCATGCGGATACATGTCTGTACGGTATGTGACCTTTAGCATCAAGTTCTTCCGTAAGACATTTTGAGTTTTTCAATATCCACATACATTCAATGCCAGAGTTCTTAGAAATAGTGGCGCAATACCTTTCCCAAAATGCTTTTACCTCCTGAAGGGCCCTCGTCAATAGGGTTGAAAGAAGCTTGGTGGTGCAGCTTCTAGAACCAGCTATGAATCTAGCTTTGTATGGTGATTTATGCATTTTGGGAGTCCAGTATATTTTTGGTATGTCGTTATGATTGGTTGGAAGACAAAGACCTCTTTCCCTGAGAAACTTTGTGTGATTGTTAAATAAATCTTCCAGAGTAAATGCAGTTTGGGAGTAAGTAGACGTATTGGATGAAGATATGTCTACACTCAATTCTTTAACCAGCACCTGGTAATAGTAATATTTACATATGAATATTATATTATTCGGAGCTTTGTCGGCTGGGACTATGACGAATTTACTCTGGAGATTTGTCATGCAAAAGGTCACATCTCAAAAATGTGTACTCAGAAAAGGTGGAATAGGGAAAAAGTTGTGCAGGATAACAGTGCAGAAGATACATGAGGGCGGGGAAAAACCGCGTACGTCCGTTAGTAGCCGATTTCTGTGTTAATGGAAAATCTGTTAAGATGCGGATCGATACAGGTGCATCAGTTTCCATTGTAAGCATGGTAACATACAAAAATGTGTTTTGTGAATCACCAGCTATGACAAAATCGACTGCACAGTTACGCACATACACAGGTGAGAACATCAACGTCACCGGCACGGTTGATGTTGAAGTGGAGTATAAAATTCAGACGTCCAAAGTCCAGCTTGATGTTGTTGAGGGAAATGGCCCAGACTTAGTAGGTCGCGACTGGCTGAAGATCTTTCGGTTAAATTGGACGGAGATTTGTCATGTGAGTGACACGCCCTCACATGTGCCAATAATCGAAAGATACCCTGGAGTGTTCCGTGATGGGCTTGAAAAGGTTAAAAATATGACAGCAAAAATTCATGTCGATCCTACAGCCCAGCCAAAGTTCTTTAAACCGCGACCAGTGCCGTACGCAATGAGGTCAAAGGTCGACGCCGAGTTGGATCGCCTCCAACAGGAAGGAATTATTGAACCGGTAGAATTTTCAGACTGGGCAGCACCCATCGTGCCGGTTCTGAAGAGTGATGGTCGAATACGAATACGTGGTGACTACAAAGTCACAGTAAATCAGGTAGCAAAGTTGGACACCTACCCGATTCCACGGATTCAGGATCTTTATGCCAATTTGAGTGGAGGGAAAACATTCACCAAAACTGACTTAAGTAGTGCTTACCTGAGAGTTACCCCTGGATGAGCAGTCAAAGAAGTATACCATCATAAATACACATCGTGGATTATTTTTTTACAACCGACTTCCGTTTGGAATTTCGTCCTCCCCGTCAATCTTCCAAAGGAGCATGGACACCTTGCTACAGGGTATTCCACACGTCTGCGCTTACCAGGATGATATTTTGGTGACAGGTGTGACTCAAGCGACCCATGTGAGAAATTTGGAAATGGTTCTCAAGCGATTGTAGGATGCTGGCATGTGTGCCAAAGTGGAAAAGTGTGTCTTTCAAGCGAAAGAAGTTATCTATCTTGGGCATAGAATCGACTTTGAAGGCTTGCATCCCGTGGAAGAGAAAGTGCGTGCAATAATGGAAGCCCCGATTCCAAAGAACGTCACACAGCTCAAGTCGTATCTTGGACTCTTGAACTATTATGGTCGTTTTCTTCCCAATCTGTCGACAGTTTTGGCTCCCCTATATCTTCTGTTGGGGAAAACAGGCAAGTGGCACTGGGGTCAAATGCAAGCTGAGGCTTTCCAGGCATCGAAGGACCTATTAAAATTCCTTCAAAGTTCTCGTTCAATATGATTCAGACAAGGATCTGTTACTGGCCTGTGATGCTTCCCCATATGGCATTGGGGCAGTACTGTCGCACAGAATGGATGATGGATCAGAAAAGCCCATCGCTTTCATGTCGCGTACCCTAGCTCCCGCTGAACAGAACTATTCACAACTAGAGAAAGAGGGACTCCCAGTTATCTTTGGAGTCAAAGGGTTCCATGCTTACCTGTTTGGCAGACACTTTGAGATCACAAGCGATCACAAGCCACTGCAAACTTTATTTGGTGAAACCAAAGGCGTTCCAATCCTTGCTTCGTCTAGGATTCAGCGATGGGCACTAACCCTGTCCGCCTATGACTATTCATTCACATACAAACCTGGCTTGGAAATGTGCCACGCTGATGCCATGAGTCGTTTGCCTCTGAGAGAGAAACAAAGAGTGCCAACACCGGGCGATACTGTGCTACTTATGGAATTTCTAGACGCCTCACCTGTAACGGCCAAAGAGATCAAAAGATGGACAGACAGTGATCCATTGTTGACGCATGTACGACGTCTTATCATGAATGGATGGCCACCGTCTGTAGAACCGTACTTTGTACGTAAATTGGAGTTAAGCGTGCACGATGGAGTGATACTGTGGGGATGTAGAGTCGTGGTTCCCCCACAAGGTAGATCTCGAGTTCTAGAGATGCTACATGAGTCGCACCCAGGAATTGTGCGAATGAAGGCGTTTTCGCGCAGCTATGTATGGTGGCCACACCTGGACAGGGATATTGAAAATGTGGTTCGCAGATGTGACTCGCGTCAAGTAAATGCTAAGTTACCAACAGCAGCCCCGATGCATCCTTGGGAATGGCCCACCAGGCCATGGGATCGCGTACATATTGATCATGTTGGCCCGTTTATGAATAGGACATTCCTGATCATAACTGATGCGTACTCCAAATGGATGGAGGTATTCCCAGTCTCATCGACATTATCAGAAGTAAGCATCAGCAAGCTAAGGATCTCATTTTCCACACATGACCTACCGAGTACGCTCGTATCTGAGAACGGTTCGTCGTTCACGAGTGCTGAATTGTGTGAATTTACACGTGTAAATGGGATCACTCACCTCACTTCCGCTCCTTACCATCCGGGCTCAAATGGTCTTGCAGGACGGTCAGTGCAAACATTTAAGGACGGAATGAGAAACTGGGTATTAAGGGGAGCTTGGAATCCAGAGTATCGCGATTTTTGTTCAAGTACCGTGTGACACCGCACTTAACGACTGGGAAGTCTCCTGCAGAACTTCTTATGGGAAGGAGATTGAGAACACACTTGGATTTGTTACAACCTGATGAAAGTGCCAAAGTTCGAAGGGTACATGCCAAACAAAAACTTTGGCACGATACGCATGTAAGAGACAGACACCTAGATATAGGAGACCAGGTTTTTGTCAAAAATTTTGGATCTGGTGCACGTTGGCTAAAAAGGCACTATTGTGGAGAAGTATGGCTCTCTGTCTGTCGTTAAACTGACAGATGGTCGTATCGTTCGACGTCATGGTGATCACGTGAGATTATCTTCGGAAGATTCGAACAACGATACAGTGATTCACCCACCCATTGTTGAAATGGAGAACTCTCATGTTAACCGTTCGCTACCCATGCCACAGAATAGTGAGCCTGTTGACTTTCCACAAATGAGTTCTTCCACGCAACTTGCAGATGTTCAGGTACAGGGAGATGTACCGATTACCAGTTCATCGGATGTAACTTTGCGTCGTTCAGATCGAATCCGAAAGGCACCTGATCGCTTGGACTTGTGAATAGGTTGTGAAAACGTTTGGGTGATATTAGTATCCAAATGTTGACTTGCATCCTAACTACCCAAAGTAACATTTCCCAAGAGATTTTACTCAATTCATACGAGTCAACCTTTTCAGAATATAAAGCCGGTATTAATTGTGTTCAGTTTGTTAATTGATAAAATGTTACATTGTTTTGTTTTGAGGCGTGCCTAGATTAAGTCTAAAGAGTGGTGCATCCATCCAGCTTAAATATGAGGGAATGTAGTGTATCTCGTTACTATTGAGATGGCCCCTTATGTGCCTTGGTAATTTTAGAATGGTCCCTCAAGCCACCACGTGATCACTGGATGTAAATGGCCGCCGACCTGTAAATGTATTCTGAGCTGAGCAGTAAAGTTTATTCTGCAAACACATAAGGACTTTGTGTGAATACGTTACACCTGGCCCACACATATTTTGATCAACATCGCAAACGTAATATTTTCTTCACTCGACACACTTATGATATAAGTCAAAACGATATATATCTCAAATTAGTTAGGGTTTCCATTAATTTACCTACGAGGGTCAATAGATTTCCGCTCAACAAAGGACATGTGTAATACTATCATCGCCACCGCCAACATCACACCGTCGCATTAATCATATGCATTTCATAAACCGATTTTGTGAACATTGTAAACTGAATGCTGTGTTCCAAATTTAAATATCGGTATATATTCTGAATAGAGTGGAATTTATATGAATGAATTGTCTGGGAAATTGTGATAATGTATATAATACTGAAATGTCAGATAATCAATTGATCAATGTGTTACACTATTTCTGCAGATTGAGTAGTTCTTCTCTCTGCTGTTTCGAATATTTCGTATATTATGCGAGTGAGTGAGTGAGTGAACAGGGTTTAACGTTGCTTTCAACATTTTTTTCAGCTATATCACGACGGGGAATGGAAGGGAGGGGCGGGAGTACCTACTTGTAACCGAGCAGATCTAATGCTGCCATTTTTATAGTGTTGTCCCACTGAAATATCTTGCCGTAGGCAGACATGACACCCCACTCAGTCACATTATACTGACACCGAGCGAACCAGTCCTTCGTAATCGAGGAAGCAACGAATTCCATTTTTCAAGTCTTAGGTATGACCCGGCCTGGGATCGAACCCATTACCTACCGCTTACGAGGTCGACGCTCTTACCATTAGACCACCGCAGCGCGGTGTATATTATGCGATCATCATATACATTGTAAGAGTTTTTTTATCTTCTAGATTCTCAGTTGCTAAATATATGCATACTTTCGGGTTGGTGATAAGGGATAAGGGATGCGCGATGAATGGTATTTATATGGCATGAATTCGATTTAGCTATGTCATACATGCTTCCACCTCGAGTGTAAATCGAAAACCAAGTTACCTCTCCTTATTCCAGTCTCCCAATAGCCAATCTTAAGAAATTAATATCTTATCAGCGCTCCCTCACTGCATATGTCGCTGTTGGATCTGACTTGTCTTGCACTAAACATGACATATCTTCAAACTCAATGGAAAGGGCAGTTGAAGACGCAGGCTTTTTGTTGGCTTAGCCGGATACGTGCACAATGTGGTCGAATATAGTTTGATGTAACCGCTGGTGTGAGTTTGTTCCATAATACAGGGTACATGTATAGGCTCAGAGACTGATGGTACCGCTATCTAACTACAACCGTTGTCAAAGTGAAGAGGTCATGAGGCTAGTAAAATTGCTGCGTATTTAAACGCGAAAATTGATTGATGGAAGTCAGATTTTATAGCGACATTTACGTCCGGAAGCATTGATAGGTTATTAATTTATTTAACATTGCCCAATAGCACTGATGTGAATGCAAGGCTACACAGTATACATCTGATCAAACATGGCAGTCGCTTAAATGGAGTAATTTGATTGGTTGACTAGAACCACACATCCACGCAAATCCCACATCCTCACAACTCTGATCTAGTCTGGCGCAGGAGTCCTATTTTTACACTACTCAGGCGCATAATTACTTAGATGAAGAACAAGCGACGTAGAACTTCTTTTTGTGTCACACATAATTCAGTACCAATTAAGCATGTGGTCTGGGGCCAATATAGGTACGGCGTTCTACATTATTATACAACGCACGTTTAACGTATAGGGCTATCCGTACCCAAGACAAACATCAACGCCGTATATTTACACCCACTTTACACGCGACAAAAAAAGGAACAGACATATGGCAATAAGTTGTCTAAATTGACTCTACAAGAAAAAGTCAATCTAAAATGCAGTAAGCTGTTTAGGTGACACTTTTATAGGACCTATCCCAGATGTATCATCTGCACCTGCTCAACCTGTATATGGTATACGTTGTATAGGTCTTGCTAATGAGACACATAATTGATCTGACAAAGTAGAAGATCGAAGAAACATTTTTTCCCGAACACACAGACACGCTTTGGGTGAACAGAACAACTTTCAGACCCTATGAAATAAATGGTATGCCTCTGCACGGTGACCATATTTTGGCGCGCGGAAACATTTGGTCTGCAATTTTATGTTTTCAACAGAATTTTGTTAAATCCTACACAATGGTCCGATATTTCATGAAGATAATTGAAATATACCTAAGATCTCTCTAAGTTTATATACCTGAAAAAAAAACAAAAACAAATATCATTACGAATGACGTTACGATTCACTATGTGAGTGTATTCAGAAAATCCTATTGGTTGGTTGGTTGGTTGGTTTGATTGAGCACTCCATCGTATTACAATGGGCACTGGTCATACAGACTATACCGTCCAACCCGTTCCCCCATACCGCCCTACACATGCTCCCTCATACTAATGACGCATAGCCATCGGTAATGCGAATTCGTCAAAGAATGTTATTGATCTCGTGAAAATCTTCAAGGCGTTCAAGAATATAGGCCCATGGCAGGCCAAAATTTCATTTCTAATGTAAATTTTCTCCTCTATAACTCTATCATAAATCCTCATTTGCATAGATGACGAAAATAGTTTCTCAATATCTCATATTTTGCATACAATACTTTCAACAATTGTAGGCGCCCATTTGATTAAAATCACTGTCATTGTTGTGTATATAAGCTGAAATTCAGTTACCATAGCAACAATGATCAGCTTTCTTTCTCTGAATTTTCGAAATGTCTGCATATTAAAAACGCAAATGTTAGATTTAACATCTAGAGGGTTGGAGGAGGGAAAACATTTTGAAAGTGTTGTTTCGCCACTTTTAAGTGTTGGATACAACAGCTTAAAATGTTGCATTTAACACTTAAAAGTGGTGAATATTACACTTTCTAAATATTTTCCCTCCTCCAACCCTCTAGATGTTAAATCTAACATTTGCCTTTTTAGAGAGTGCAAAAATAAGAAAATTCATATTTCGGGAAATTTAAAAATCAATTTCAAATAAATTTCCCATCACAAAATGGGCCCCTACATTGGACATACTTCCCAACTAGTCAAACGATTTATCAATACAAGATATTAGTGTACGTTCCACCTTCCTAAATAATAATAATCTCAAACTGTGAGCCAGCCAAGGATGAGTGAATACGCATGTGCCGTGTCCCTCTTTCAGAGGTTTGCCATACAGGGGCACTATTAATCATAAGAAAAATAAGTATAGAAAATAAGACTTCCACTGGAATCTTAAGTCATGTTTTAATAAATCCACCCTTTCATAAAATTAGAAATTACAATCCATAGAAACCAGTTGTCATGGTAACCATTTCGGCATAAATTATTTTAAATTTGCAGCACAGTTTTACGTGGCCAATTGCAGTAAGGAGTGGCCAGGTTGAAAAAATATCAGCCTGTTGTTAAGAAGGATATATATTATAATATCTTTGATCACAACTGGAGATGGAAAATTTTGGTGATATTTCCTCCAACTTCGACTGGAATTGTTCACAGCAACAAGCTACGATTTATTTTTCAATGTCTATTTCTCCAGCGTGGAAACAGACACTGCGTAATATCCATTTGGGAGTCCAGGTTATAAACATCCTTATCCCTATATAAAATTAATTATACCTTTGTGGACCTTTTCTTGAAACTATAGCTGTGTGAAGGTAATTCCGAGAGCATAACAAATGTTGAACTTTATTATCAAGGGTTTGTTCAGCCAACTTTATGAACAGTTCCCCTGCCGTTTAATGGAGATGGTGTCAAATTATGTGAAAAGAAAAGATCAGTGAGTTAATTTACAACTGCAAGAATAACTAATCCTGTTGTGCTAAACTGGTTCAACGGGTTTTTAAATGTTTCACTATACATGTGAATGCCCGACAAAGAAGATAAACATAGGCTTGCGTAGTGCAGAACCTATACACTCCGAATAATCAGCTAAGCTCGTAGCTTAACCTATGTGACCACATGCATGTGTGGTACACGTTGGTCCTAGGCATAGTCATTCTTCAGTTACGTTATTCACAGTGTATAACCCTGTCCGGCTGGGATTTATTTATGACGAGCCATCTGTGCCCATTTTTGACGTGATCGCACAGAGTCGACACGTCTGCTGAGATGGAGGTTGAGCATTTTACAATTTTCTGCGTGTTACACATCACTTTATGGAAGAAACTGAATGATATAATGTTCTAGATTTATTTTGGCAGATCCTGTGTCAAATTCAACTCCATAGATCATCTCGTTTTCATCATAATCGTGTTCATGTTAGAAATTTATCAAAACTCTGTCGAATTTTACAATTAAGAAGTTGATTGTTCTTGTGGTATAGGATTTCACATTTTGGTCTGTATATTATAAAAAACTAGAATGGTAGTTAATCAAATATGACTGGTACAGAGGAGATAAATATAAGTATTAAGAGGCGAATATTTAGAAACAAATGTTCATATCCTGAAATGAGACTGTCCGTATTTTTGTCGAGGGGATTTCTTCGACTGTGCGCGTTTTTGATGAGTTCCTGTGCGCATTTTTGGCGTGCATAGCAAAAAACGAAGTGCAATTACTGTGCACATATACTATAGCAATGTCTAATCGGCACTGATACTAAAGTCTGTCCATTTTAATTAGTCGTCTACTTTGGAGCTTGTCAAAAATCAGCAGTTAACTCCGCATAAATTTTCTTTTTTGCAAGGTGTAGAACAAATTGAACTCTACAAAATGACTACCATTACTACTTGATATCGATAATATATCACGCTTGAAATAACTGTGATTCTCCCCATACAAAACTCCAGTACATTTGTTTCATGTACCGGGCCTCAATTACATAGAGAGGCGTCATAATGTATTCATACTCACTGGCACAAAGGTCATTGATTCCGTATTAAGGAATAACAGGCGGTCCGTTGAAGTGTCGCTTATATATACAGGCCCGCGAAACAAGACTTTTGGGGGGGGAGGGGGGTGTGGGCGGTGGTATTAGGGTGAAGTGTCGAAATATGGGTTCTCTATATATAACCCCATGCTTTATATAAATCAACATATGTTGATATAAAGCATGGGGTTATATATAGAGAACCCATATTTCGACACTTCACCCTAATACCACCGCCCACACCCCCAAAACTCTTGTTTTGCGGGCCTGTGCTTATATACCATGCCCAGTGAAATTGCTGAATGATAAAACGCACACACCTCTATGAGGTCCCGTACACGGCATTGTTGACCTTTGTGCTAATAAACATGAATACATTATGACGTCTCTCTATGTAATTGAGGCCCGGCACATGAAACAACTGTACTGCAGTTTTATATGGGGAGAATCACAAAGTTATTTCAAGCGTGATATATTATCGATATCAAGGAGCAATGGTATTCATTTTGTAGAGTCCAGTTTGTTCTACATGTGGCAAAAAAGAAAATTTATGCAAAGACATCTATTGATTTTTGACAAGCTCCAAAGTAGACGACTATTAAAATGGACAGACTTTAGTGTTCATGTGTAGGGCCGAATAATGACTTAATTATTCCAGTGGATTTCATATCTCAGAACCCACACTACGTACGGCGCCATGATCCGTTTCATTTTCTATGTCTTATAGTTTTCAAATTGTTTTAAGAATACCAGAGGAAGAATCATTCCAAGAAATATTCGTAGGCCCACAACCAGTCCGCGGAAGATCCCCGAGGAAATCCGCAAAGCTCGCAAAGCCTAACATACATGTATTTCACTGCCATAAATGTAACTTTTTAACCAAATGGAGGTTCAACCTCCAGCGGCACAGGGGCGTACATACTGAAGCATCGTACGGAATCGTACCGATATCGGAAATTGTCACTGAATTTCCGATATCGGAAATTGCAATTCTAGTTTTCGTAAAGCTTCCAGAGCTTTCATTTTCGATATCGGAAAGTCAGTGACAATTTCTGATATGGGAAATTCTATTTCCAATATCGGAAATTGAATTCCCGATATCGGAAATTCTATTTCTGATATCGAAAATTAGAATTTCCGATATCGGGAATTCAATTTCCGATATCGGAAATAGAATTTCCGATATCGGAAATTCGGAATAAAAAGCACTTTGGATTGCCATACTTTAAGTGTGTCGACAGGGACAACACTTAAAGTGATCGTAAACCTTAAAGTAAAGTTTCCATCAAATGAAAGACCACTGCGAGCAGTGTCGGAAAATATTTATTTAATTTTTTTACGATTTTATTACACAGAGTAAACTGCAATTAAATCATGGTATTCTACGGTGGTCTGTTGCAATCATATTTAGGTCCAGTGACGTCACACTGCCTTAATACATGTATTTCAAACTTTGTGTGCACTTTCCAGTGCTTGATTCAAGCTTAAGGTATGTATACTTTGAGTTTCAACACAGACTCACTGTTCCAATGTGTATGTTCCAAAATCTGGGAAATTAAATGCAAGATTCAAATTGGCTTGACACTCTGAGTCACCAACTCCCAGATTTTGGTGAAACATGCACATTGGAACAGTGAGTCTGTGTTGAAACTCAAAGTATACACACCTTAAGCTTGAATCAAGCACTGGAAAGTGCATACAAAGTTTGAAATATATGTATTAAGGCAGTGTGACGTCACTGGACCTAAATATGATTGCAACAGACCACCATAGAATACCATGCTTTACTTGCAGTTTACTCTGTGTAATAAAATCGTAAAAAATAAAATAAATATTTTCCCACACTGTTTGCAATGGTCTCTCATTTGATGAAAACTTTACTTGATTTATTTGATGGGAACTTTACTTTACTTACGATCACTTTAAAGAGCAGTCCCTGTGGGCACACTTAAAGGGTTATTTCAACACTTTACGAATAAGTTTCAACACTTTAGTTTTAAGCGTGTAGGTACACCAAGTGTCTCAAAATGTTCCAGTGGAGATCATCTATGTCGTACGACCGCAATAATGTAAAATACAACATCTAGACTGACAAGTTGCTTTGCTTTTGAGATTTGGATTTTGTTTTTTATATCATTGCAAATTCTGAATATACCAAAACTACAGTGCTTACAAAAGGAACAAAGAAGTGATTCAAAAATTATCATGCAGACTGTACCCGGCCGGTGTAGTATTTTTTTTTTTTTTTTTTTTTTTACAAATTGTATTCCTTGCCAATGTCTCAGTATGTACGAAATATTGACGTTAAGGACGCGCCAGAAATCGTCCCCAGTTTGAGGTGCCAAAAATAATCCTTCCCAAAAATAAAATATTACCTATTAAAGAAACATTTTGACGGGCATAAAGATCCACATTTTGTTATACACAGAATAATTCCAAGACATTGAGTATCACGGTTCTCGAAGGACAGGGCCCTGAAGTATTACTGCAAAATCGCTGATTTTAGGTGAAGACGTCTAATTCTCTCTGTAAATATATTCATTTTACATTCGAACATAACAGAACTTGCCCCGGTCCGCAGCTACATACTTGAACAATCTCTTGGAACTTGATCAATCTATTGAGACAAAGCATAACACTAATCCTGCATGGGTATGAATTGCACGAAAGTAACTACGTATACACCAATTCACGGCCTTATCTGAAAATCATGATACTCGCTGGCTTGGAGTATACATTTGTATCAAAATCTATTTTTTTCCATAGGTCATATTTTTCATATGTTCCTAGCTCCAATCACATCCTTTGGGTGGTACGCCATAGTAATATCGAAGGTTTAAATTTACGGGTATATGTATATTCATATTTTGATGAATGCATATTTATTTTGGGCGTCCTCGCAAATTCTACCTGTTAAAACATGTATAAATTTACATTTTTGTTTAATATCCTGCAACACCAGGTTCAGGATATGTGGTACCGTATTTCTTGCCAATCTCAATATTTCTATATGCCGGTATTGGCGAAAATGTTATATTTCGTAATTTCTGCGTGCATGTAAAAAAAAATTTTTATATGTTGTGCAGGACGGAATGTGTTCTCTCAATTTCGGTGTCGCCGGATGAAAATTTAATTACATGATTTATATTTACCGGTACATTTTTTCCATATCTTGCAGAAGCAAATTCGGAAATTGCCGTACCTCGTGCCAATCTCGATATATTGGCACAATTTTGGATCTTGAATTTTCACCTTTGTAAAATGTTTAATTTGGATTGTGAAAGCATACATTTTCGGATATAAATTGCCTTCTATCTTAAATTCCAAGTTCGGAATGTACCGTACTTGTCAATCCAGTGGTTTTCTCGATTACAACTTAGGTGTCGACGTACTTGCTCAAGTTATACAGGCAATTTGTATACAGGTTTTCGTATTTTAAATGCCGACTGGATGCGTTGACTTCATCTAAAATCCAAGTTTAGATCAATGAAATCTGCATGTTATGCATGAAAGTCGTAGCCAGTTCCAAACATTAGATGATTAAGTTTCGTTGTGATGTAAGGCACTGGCAAACTGAAATCACAATAATTGCACCTGTATAGAGGAGATCCAAATTAGTTATCTTCTCCATAGTGTATACCTGCTTTTAGCCAGGAAAAAGAAGGAGAATGAGTGTAAAATGCAAGAGAAATTGGTGTCTTGCATCGTGACAAATTTTTGGGCAATCATCTTTGCCCTGAAAGGGGCATCGATGTTGTCACTACTGTCTTTCCTTTGTTGGACGATTCATATTTCAGAAGGAGAGTGATATGTGCACAAATAACATCCATATTGTGCATGGAAAATTGGGTAGCACGTCGAAAAGTCGTACAGCGCGATTTTCTACCTCTTCACAAAGGCGCACTGTGTCACATCGAAAAGGGGCACAGTAGCAGTTATGAGTGCGCTTTGCATTTCGACCTCTGCTGAGAACGTGGAAGAAAATTACACGCTTATTTCTACATATTAGTAATGAGAACTAATACATGAATAAATATATGTCTTTTATGTACTTATAAAAGGGATATTATATGGAGAAATATTCCATCCTTTCACAAAATTTGTTATATTTTCTTACCTCACTATCGCTAGAGTGAAAGCATGCGACACTATAATAGCTGTTTTTGTCTGAATTTATTCCCATTACCTTGATTATTCAGTTATGGTCAAGAGTTGTCGCCAACACATGATGGTCTCTTGTGCTTGTCTTCCTATCGCCTTGAAATGTTGCCAAGATGACAATTGTTTTTGTGTGTCATCAACGATTGCGTCAGGAAGACGTACAGTTTCATCGTCATAAATATATCACAGGCGGACAGGCTTACACACTGTGTTATTGATATTTTTTATTTACGGACGGACGGCAATTGCCCTACCTAACCTGTATCATACATGCACGTGGTCACATAGTTTTGTATTGTACTCTGCCCTTTACCAGGTGTTTGGTACAATAAACTTGAACTTAGCTAATTAAAAATCAGTGAGATTGCTCGATTTTTTAAAAAAAATTCTGAGTCACCACGTCAAACTGTATCAATTTGTCGAATATTGCTCGTCACCAATGACTTTGCACCAAAGAGCATCAAATAGCCATACAGACTACAGATAGCGTTAAGCTACACAGCCCTGGAAGCATGCACCGTAGAAAACTGGGTGACCGGCGAGAGATTCAGCACACACTGTGGTGTGTGATATGGTGACACTGACAGATAGTGAGACACGCCTTAAAACCACAACAGCAACCACCACCCAAGAATATATACCGTTGGAAATATACATATATATAAACACGAACATTCCAAAGTTCACCAGAGCGTTACCTTTCAAACTGTCAAAGTCTCTGAACTTTCACTGCAGTGGCTGCACTTACGTGATCAGGAGCCGGTGTGCAATCCGTTTGTTTACAAATGCGGAAGTAACTGGGAGCAAAAACCTCATGGATCTGCGTCTGAAGGCTTGGCTACTCGATCAATTTCAATTTCTTTTATTTCATTGTCACCCTTGTTCGTTTGTCATTGACCGCATATTAATTGAATGGATTAACGTTATTGAAACTTACAATATCTCAAAGATTATATTGATGCACTTTGTCCGTTGTATCCCTCAATATTATTTATCGCTTAGTTATGTCTATCAGTTGGTATCACAGGTGAAAGTGCACGGAGGCGGTTCGGGCTAAAATCTAGCCTTCCTTCTATCAATTTGTCGTCTGATGATACCAGAGGCGGTCCTCATTCACGGTGTTCACCAGGATGAGTATAGATATTACATCAAATCTCGTTTTTATTCACCACATCGGCAAATCTAAATCTATATGATGAGTTTAATTTTTGTTTAAACAAAATATGCATGTGCTATATTGGCCTTTTTAATTCAGTTTTATATTTTTTTACCTCCGTCTATCAGACGGAGGTCTAGGAGCGCAACGTGAAATCTCCCGCCAAATAATTGTCATATGGGGAACCCACGACTCATGGTATTTCCAATAGGGATCGTCATGGTTCCCGACGAAATATTGAATCTTTTCTTTGGACACAAATGAATACTTACGTCACAAAAGGTGTGTATCCTTTGCAGCGCTTCCACCGGGTCTCTTTATTCGAGGGTACTAAATTCGCGCGTGTACTTATAGCTTCGCGCTGGTACAGATGGCCGGTGGGTATGCGACGAAGACAAACCTGCGCTTTCATAAAAAGTAAATTTTCACGAAAGAAAAACTCGCATTCCAGATAGTATAATTGGAAACTTCCTCGAGAATCTCTGAATCGGCAAAAAGATAAAGGACGAGTGTCATTCACCAGGATGCGAGTCGGAAGTGAGAAGTCAAATTCAAAGTCAGAGGTCAAAAACGTAAAACTCCGAAGAACTCTCTCGGCTTTTTCTTTTCTTTTTTTTTAGTTGGGGGGTGAGGGTTGGGGAGATAGCGACTGAAAAAATATATCTTCCCATGCTTCAATCGTTATCTCAATCTCACGTTCGGCTATTTCCGTATTGGCGGAACAAGCCTCTCACATAGAACGCACAAATCCCCACTGGTGGGGAGCGTATGACGATCACGCATTGAGCCGGCTAAGAAATAGTGCCTTTGATAATCGAGAGATCCGGGTGCATTTTATTGTGAAATTCAGTTAATTTTAACCAAACGAACATAACTCATTCAAATTATACAAAACTATTTCTATGTTTAGTTGAATAATAGCAATCTATCACCAGAACTCAGCAACTGGGCTAATTTCCGCCAATACGGAAATAGACGAATGCGAGATTGGTTCCGCCGAAAATTAATTGTGTGCATGATAAGATAAGATTCTTTATTGCACTGAGCATCCCATTTGGGACAGAGTACAAAACATATAAAAAGTAGAATAAATAAGAAAGTAAACAAACAAGTGCGACGTTTCCGTTTCTGCTCCCAGAAATCCACTAGGCCAGAGGTCAGTTTTCGCAGCTAAAGTGAGTTCTGGGGCTAGATTGTCGTTATCTGTGAATCCGATCAACAACCTAGCCGGATAATCTGTCAAAAAATATCCGTCGTCTGGGTAAGGTTGAAGGGTCATGATCGGAAGCTCGAACTGTGATACAGGCAAAAACTGTTGTTGTTGTAGTCTGGAAAAATAACTCTGCCTCACGAGGCGCTCTCTCGGCTTTTTCTTTTCCTTTTGTTTGAAGATGGGGAGGGGGGAGATAGCGACTGGAAATATATATCTTCCCATGATACTTCAATCGTGCGCTCATGAATTCCACGGAAAAGCGGACATTGCTAAACAGCCCTTTTTCGCATAAAATTCACTCCACATTCTGTCGTAGACCCTATATTAGCATGCTGTCTGTTCTATTCGCTTCCTATGATCCCCGGGAACAAGCCAATAATAGAGAAGATGTGTTTTAATAGCGAAATATTTTTCCCGCAATTTTTTAACATGAAGAACGCGGGAAATTCTAAATTGTCAAAGAAGAAAAATTGCACTTTACTGAAAACTATACTATTTTGAAACATCTGCAGAAAAGATATGCATGTGGCGGGAGCTGTATATCTTAGTAAAAATAAGAGGTCAGAGTTTTAATTTTCTAAGTAGAAGAGATAAATTCACTCTAGGAATATTTTTTTGAAGAAAATGTGTAATTAATAAAGCACTTTTACCGATAAGATTTAAAAAGCGCACTCGTGATTCCATCACGATTTTTTGTCGATTCCGTCACGGACTAGATTTAACCCCTGGGATGATCCAGTCGCGTTTTTCTCACGATGAAAAAAATCTTATCATCCTTGGGTACTGTATGTTAGTAAGAGATGTCATATAAGAATAGTCAGATTGAAACAGAGCAGCAAAAAAATAGACAAGCAACACTAGTCAAGAGTCATGTCCGTTTCAGGTGATTCCGTCACGAACATTTCGAAGCATGATTTACTGAAAATGCTGGATCATCTGTAGATTTTTCATGGATCCGTAAACAGATGTCATATAGAATAGCAAACTAAACTTGAAACTACATGGGTATGACCACGGAACTTCCGAGTACATGACTTTGAATAAAGAAAAAGTCTTCCCAACGGTGATTCCGTCATGGTGGAATTCATGATCTGTGAATCCGATCAACAACCTAGCCGGACAATCTGTCAAAAATTATCCGTCGTCTGGGTAAGGTTGAAGGGTAATCGGAAGCTCGGACTGAGATACAGGCAAAAACTGTTGTTGTTGTAGTCTAGAAAAATAACTGGCATGCACTCTATGGAGAAGGGCCTCGTGAGACACAAAGTGCAATTTTTTGTTGTTGTTTATCTGCAAATCCGCTCAACTCGATGGGTATCTTTCACTTGTTCTCACAGTTGCCTGGCCTGTGTGATATTGGGTGGTCGAAGTCTACGTATAGCTTTTTTCAATAAATTATGGAAATTAATATAAACATATATTTTTTTAAATAGATTTTTTTATAAGTGTATTTCTCTTTCATCTTTGGCTCAATTAAAGTCATTCTCTAAAATGTGAAGCCGAGTTAATACAGTTTTTAATTATCTACCAAACCCTGTCCTCTATGACATAGAATAAAAGAGAAGTTGGGAATAGAACCGCTCAACACAGTCATTTCTAAACATCAAGTTGTACATAAGTATTTTTACTTACTCTGTACAAGCTGAGGGCATTTTTGTGGCTTTTGAAAATTTTGAGATTTTTGCGAGTCTGTCCATATTTAACTAAGCGACGTCCAAGCGAGCTAATGTACGCGCGTTATGATCATATCAAGTATGGTGCGGCTTGTGTTCAATGAGGCTTGGAATGTTTATACAATTAATTTTGTTCTCACTGTTACACAATAAATATTTGCTGCGTGGAATCCAGTCATTTGTTCCATAGGGGCAATATTCTCATCAGCCATCACCATTCAATGTGAATGTGATACATGTACAAGTCCATGGTCATTGATACAGTAAGGTGAAGGCGAAGGTGACCTGTAACACCAGTATACAAAATTATACCGAGCGCATTGAATCCTCATCATATGATGTTGAGACAGATCAGAACGAAGTGTCGGTAAAATCAGGTGTGTTTTCAAGAGCATTCTCTCATCAATGATGATGTTATACTGTACACATACAAAATATGAAGTGTTGCTGTGTTGGGCCTATAGCACAAAATCACAAGCAAGTTGGTACAACTAGGCACACAGGGTCTCATTTCTGTCGCTAACGTGTTGATTTGGGTGAGGGGATCCTCTCATGGGGAGGTGTGGGTGGGATGGGGCCTAATGTCTCAAGCACTTTTCCAGGTTTTCCATCAATATACTCTATTCCATACCCCAATATTTCAAGCACGTCAAATCAAACAAAAATTATTTGCTGGGAATGTGACTTTCACATCCCTGTCTGGACATGCTAGTGAGGAACCCTCAATCCCAGATTAATTACCATTGATGAAGCTAACGTCCAACAAATGCAAAATTGAGCTTGGCATCCGGCCGTATGTTATTCAGTGATGTATTACGCTACGGACTCTGTTGCCTCGACGGAGGTCTTTGCGCTCATCCAGCGCTTGTTATAGATAGGGTCGTTAGGATTTTATTACTATTAAATTAAGTGTGTTGGTCCGTATATATGCTCCCTTCCTTTTATGTCTCTAACCTCACCATGACATTAAATAACGCCTTTGGAGTTTGTTTTTTCTACATGTTTTTTAATCCATTACAAGTCCGTATAGTTGGATATTTTAAATCGATATTTATGTTGTACATCAAACTCAATGCAACGACCTGGCGCGCATAATTTTACCAAATTGAAAGCGCCACCCAAATTAAAAATTGATTGATTGATCAATTTGTCGTCGAGAACGAAAACGATAACTATGTTGTCGTGTTACGAGAAGAATGTCACAGAAATTGTGTATCGTAGGTAAGAGGAATGAAGCATACAACATAGTCCAAAATCTGTTTGGTGATCAACTTCCTGTCAATAATGCCTGCGGTTGATAGGAACGGTTGTGGCCAAAGTATCGTTACGGTGTGTGACAACAACAACAACAAAGAGGGATGGGCGGTGGGGTCGTGTGGCAGTGTGTGTGACCGACCGATTCCCACCCTGTAATAAAATAATTTGTTGTCACTTGAGCTCAGTTGAATCAGTTGTATTCAACTTCAAGCTTTGTGTATAAAGCTGTAAAATATATAGTCTCTTCAGTGTTGTGGCGTATCATTTACATTTTCATCATATTGTGGAAGTTGGAATTGCAACATTGTTACTCCGTGACACTGACATCACATTATGCATCATTGCTATCACATTGTGTAACATTGTTATCACATTGCCATAGCGTAGTCATCATGCACATTGTGTAACATTGTTATCACATTGTTTAACATTGTTATCACATTGCCATAACCTAGTCATCACATTGTGTAACATTGTTATCTCATTTTGTAAGATTAGTACATGTACGGGTACACTGCCATAACATTGTTATCACATTTTGTAGTATTGTTATCACATTACTATAACGTTGTTATCACATTACCATAACATTGCTATCACATTGTGTAACTTTTTTATCGCATTTTCATCACATTTTGTGGCATTGTTATCAATTGTGTAATATTGTTTTTAACATGTGTAATTTTGTTGTCACATTGTAATTGCATTTTGTAACAGTTATTACATTGACTTTTACGATATTTATACTTTCAATGTGTGTGATAAATACTGTGAAAGACCCCATGCATGCAATCCTGATGCAATCCACAATAATATTTTTGTTTCCGGTAACCCTAACTACCCATATATTTTGCAATCAATACAAAGGTTTGGGTACGCATTTTTTAAACTCTTTTTATTTCTATGTTTTTCAGCAGTACTCCATGAAATCCTACACATAAAGGTCAAAAATTGAAAAAAAACTAGAAGAAACGAGAGATCCTGAAGGATCTTGGCGCCCACCATTATCCGATAATTGTAAGCTAATGACAAGAGGATCTTTTTGTCCATTGTTACTAAGAACAAACGAATGATTCGCAATTTTGTTTGCAGAATTTCGAATGGAAGCGAAGACAAATCTCTTTGAAACTTTCGCATGAGCTATGAAACATACTTAAGATTTTATAATGAGGAACGAATGCTATTTCTGTTGTGTTTACTGGGCTAGTTTGAGTTATCTCTTTTAAGATACCATGCTCGAAAATAGTAAGACGGTACAAAATTTAATTCTGAAGAGATCCGGAATGTGCAGTAATGTTGAATCTTTAGTGTCTGAAACCTGATTATCTCTCTTGGATCGAAACACGCAGTAGTCTACAGTTGTCGAGATGTGAGGTTGTGTCACAAGAGTGACGTCCCTTCGTGTAGCCGACCCGTCGGCAGACGAAACAGTGGGGCAATTCACTTGCAATGGCATGGACTAAAGTAAACTGATTTAAAATGTGAAGAAATACATTTTAATTCGGAATCATTTGAACTCCTTGATATAGAAGGTGAAGGTATGGATATTCTCTATATAGTCAATATATAGAATATGCCCCACCGTTTGATCCGTTTACTCTTGTGATGCAACGTCACAACTCGGGAATACCGTTTTAATTTGAAGCGTAACTTCGATTTTCGAATCGGACCAAAAAATGTATCTTGCACAACTAGGCTACCAAATTTCAGAAAAAATCCATGAAGTATTTCCTGAGAATTCACGATAACAATGTTTCAAGGGGAAATTCAAGATGGTCACCTGGTGGCCATATTGGATTTTCGAATCGGACCAAAAACGGTATCTTGTGCAATTGGACGACATGTATACCAAACTTGAGAAACATTCATGCAGTACTTCCTGAGAAACCACGATAACAAAGTCACATGCAGAAATCCAAAATGGCCACCTGGTGGGCATATTACATTTTCAAACCAGACCGAAAAAGGTATCTTGCACAACTAGTCCCCAAAGGGAACCTGTGTACCAAATTTGAGAAAGATCCACGTAGTACTTCTGGAGAAATCACGATAAAGTTTCATGGGGAAATCCAAGATGGCCGCCTGGTGGCCATATCGGATTTTCGAATCGGACCAGAAAAGGTATCTTGCACAACTACACCCCAAGGGGAACCTGTGTACCAAATTTGAGAAAGATCCATACCGTAGTTCCTGAGAAATCGCGATAACAAGGTTTCATGGGGAAATCCAAGGTGGCCATATTGGATTTTCGAATCGGACCAGAAAAGGTCTCTTGCACAACTAGACCCCAAGGGAAACCTCTGTACCAAATTTGAGAAAGATCCATGCAGTACTTCCTGATAAATCGCGATAACAATGTTTCATGGGGAAATTCAAGATGGCCGCCTTGTGGTCATATTGGATTTTTGAATCGGACCAAAAAAGATATCTTGCACAACTAGACCCCAAGGGGAACCTGTGTACCAAATTTGAGAAAGATCCATTCTGTAGTTCCTGAGAAATCGCAATAACAATGTTTCGTGAGGAAATCCAAGATGGCTGCCTGGTGGCCATCTTGGATTTTCGAATCGGACCAAAAAAGGTATCTTGTGCAATTGGACGACATGTATACCAAATTTGAGAAACATTCATGCAGTACTTCCTGAGAAACCACGATAACAAAGTTACATGGGGAAATCCAAAATGGCCACCTGGTGGGCATATTACATTTTCAAATCAGACCGAAAAAGGTATCTTGCACAACTAGTCCCCAAAGGGAACCTGTGTACCAAATTTGAGAAAGATCCACGCAGTACTTCTGGAGAAATCACGATAAAGTTTCAAGGGGAAATCCAAGATGGCTGCCTGGTGGCCATATTGGATTTTCCAATCGGACCAGAAAAGGTCTCTTGCACAACTAGACCCCAAGGGGAACCCGTGTCCCAAATTTGAGAAAGATCCATGAAGTAGTTCCTGAAAAAGCGCGATAACAAGGTTTCATGAGGAAATCCAAGATGGCTGCCTGGTGGCCATATTGGATTTTCGAATCGGACCAAAAAAAGGTATCTTGCACAACTACACCCCAAGGGGAACCTGTGTACCAAATTTGACAAAGATCCATTCTGTAGTTCCTGAGAAATCGCAATAACAAAGTTTCATGAGGAAATCCAAGATGGTTGCCTGGTGGCCATATTGGATTTTCGAATCGGCACAGAAAAGGTATCTTGCACAACTAGACCCCAAGGGGAACCTGTGTACCAAATTTGACAAAGATCCATGCAGTAGTTCCTGAAAAATCGCGACAGGAAGGTTTCATGGGGAATCCAAAATGGCTGCCTGGTGGCCATATTGGATTTTCGAATAGGAACAGAAAAGGTCTCTTTCACAACTAGACCCCAAGGGGAACCTGTGTACCAAATTTGAGAAAGATCCATGGAATAGTTCCTGAAAAATCGCGATAACAAGGTTTCATGGGGAAATCCAAGATGGCTGCCTGGTGGCCATATTGGATTTTCGCATTGGACCAGAAAAGGTATTTTGCACAACTAGACCCCAAGGGGAACCTGTGTACCAAATTTGAGAAAGATCCATGCAGTTTTCCTGAGAAATCGCGAGAACAAGGTTTCATGGGGAAATCCAAGATGGCTGCCTGGTGGCCATATTGGATTTACCAATCGGACCAGAAAAGGTCTCTTGCACAACTAGACCCCAAGGGGAACCCGTGTCCCAAATTTGAGAAAGATCCATGAAGTAGTACCTGAAAATGCGCGATAACAAGGTTTCATGAGGAAATCCAAGATGGCTGCCTGGTGGCCATACTGGATTTTCGAATCGGACCAAAAAAGGTATCTTGCACAACTACACCCCAAGAGGAACCTGTGTACCAAATTTGAGAAAGATCCATGCAGTAGTTCCTGAGAAATCGCGATAACAAGGTTTCATGGGGAAATCAAAGATGGCTGCCTCGTGGCCATATTGGATTTTCGAATCGGATCAGGAAAGGTATCTTGCACGACTAGACCCCAAGGGGAACCTGTGTACCAAATTTTAGAAAGATCCATACCCTAGTTCCTGAGAAATCGCGATAACAAGGTTTCATGGGGAAATCCAAGATGGCCGCCTTGTGGCCATATTGGATTTTCGAATCGGACCAGAAAAGGTCTCTTGCACAACTAGGTCCCAAGGGAAACCTCTGTACCAAATTTGAGAAAGATCCATGCAGTACTTCCTGAGAAATCGCGATAACAAGGTTTCATGGGGAAATTCAAGATGGCCGCCTTGTGGTCATATTGGATTTTTGAATCGGACCAAAAAAGATATCTTGCACAACTAGACCCCAAGGGGAACCTGTGTACCAAATTTGAGAAAGATCCATTCTGTAGTTCCTGAGAAATCGCAATAACAAAGTTTCGTGAGGAAATCCAAGATGGCTGCCTGGTGGCCATATTGGATTTTCGAATCGGAACAGAAAAGGTATCTTGCACAACTATTCCCCAAGGGGAACCTGTGTGCCAAATTTGACAAAGATCCATGCAGTAGTTCCTGAAATATCGCGATAACAAGGTTTCATGGGGAAATCCAAGATGGCTGCCCGGTGGCCATATTGGATTTTCGAATCGGACCAGAAAAGGTCTCTTGCACAACTAGACCCCAAGGGGAACCTGTGTACCAAATTTGAGAAAGATCCATGAAGTAGTTCCTGAAAAATCGCGATAACAAGGTTTCATGGGGAAATCAAAGATGGCTGCCTAGTGGCCATCTTGGATTTTCGAATAGGACCAGAAAAGGTATCTTGCACAACCAGACCCCAAGGGGAACCTGTGTACCAAATTTGAGAAAGATCCATTCTGTAGTTCCTGACAAATCGCAATAACAAAGTTTCATGAGGAAATCCAAAATGGTTGCCTGGTGGCCATATTGGATTTTCGAATCGGCACAGAAAAGGTATCTTGCACAACTAGACCCCAAGGGAAACCTGTGTACCAAATTTGACAAAGATCCATGCAGTAGTTCCTGAAAAATCGCGACAGGAAGGTTTCATGGGGAATCCAAAATGGCTGCCTGGGTGGCCATATTGGATTTTCGAATAGGAACAGAAAAGGTCTCTTGCACAACTAGACCCCAAGGGGAACCTGTGTACCAAATTTGAGAAAGATCCATGGAATAGTTCCTGAAAAATCGCGATAACAAGGTTTCATGGGGAAATCCAAGATGGCTGCCTGGTGGCCATATTGGATTTTCGCATTGGACCAGAAAAGGTATTTTGTACAACTAGACCCCAAGGGGAACCTGTGTACCAAATTTGAGAAAGATCCATGCAGTTTTCCTGAGAAATCGCGAGAACAAGGTTTCATGGGGAAATCCAAGATGGCTGCCTGGTGGCCATATTGGATTTTCGAATCGGACCAGAAAAGGTCTCTTGCACAACTAGACCCCAAGGGGAACCCGTGTCCCAAATTTGAGAAAGATCCATGAAGTAGTTCCTGAAAAAGCGCGATAACAAGGTTTCATGAGGAAATCCAAGATGGCTGCCTGGTGGCCATATTGGATTTTCGAATCGGACCAAAAAAAGGTATCTTGCACAACTACACCCCAAGGGGAACCTGTGTACCAAATTTGAGAAAGATCCATGCAGTAGTTCCTGAGAAATCGCGATAACAAGGTTCCAGGGGGAAATCCAAGATGGCTGCCTGGTGGCCATATTGGATTTTCGAATCGGATCAGGAAAGGTATCTTGCACGACTAGACCCCAAGGGGAACCTGTGTACCAAATTTTAGAAAGATCCATACCCTAGTTCCTGAGAAATCGCGATAACAAGGTTTCATGGGGAAATCCAAGATGGCCGCCTTGTGGCCATATTGGATTTTCGAATCGGACCAGAAAAGGTCTCTTGCACAACTAGATCCCAAGGGAAACCTCTGTACCAAATTTGAGAAAGATCCATGCAGTACTTCCTGAGAAATCGCGATAACAAGGTTTCATGGGGAAATTCAAGATGGCCGCCTTGTGGTCATATTGGATTTTTGAATCGGACCAAAAAAGATATCTTGCACAACTAGACCCCAAGGGGAACCTGTGTACCAAATTTGAGAAAGATCCATTCTGTAGTTCCTGAGAAATCGCAATAACAAAGTTTCGTGAGGAAATCCAAGATGGCTGCCTGGTGGCCATATTGGATTTTCGAATCGGAACAGAAAAGGTATCTTGCACAACCATTCCCCAAGGGGAACCTGTGTGCCAAATTTGACAAAGATCCATGCAGTAGTTCCTGAAATATCGCGATAACAAGGTTTCATGGGGAAATACAAGATGGCTGCCCGGTGACCATATTGGATTTTCGAATCGGACCAGAAAAGGTCTCTTGCACAACTAGACCCCAAGGGGAACCTATGTACCAAATTTGAGAAAGATCCATGAAGTAGTTCCTGAAAAATCGCGATAACAAGGTTTCATGGGGAAATCAAAGATGGCTGCCTGGTGGCCATATTGGATTTTCGAATAGGACCAGAAAAGGTATCTTGCACAACTAGACCCCAAGGGGAACCTGTGTACCAAATTTGAGAAAGATCCATTCTGCAGTTCCTGAGAAATCGCAATAACAAAGTTTCATGAGGAAATCCAAAATGGTTGGCTGGTGGCCATATTGGATTTTCGAATCGGACCAGAAAAGGTATCTTGCACAACTAGACCCCAAGGGGAACCTGTGTACCAAATTTGACAAAGATCCATGCAGCAGTTCCTGAAAAATCGCGACAATAAAGTTTCATGGGGAATCCAAAATGGCTGCCTGGTGGCCATATTGGATTTTCGAATCGGACCAGAAAAGGTCTCTTGCACAACTAGACCCCAAGGGGAACCTCTGTACCAAATTTGAGAAAGATCCATGCAGTACTTCCTGATAAATCGCGATAACAATGTTTCATGGGGAAATTCAAGATGGCCGCCTTGTGGTCATATTGGATTTTTGAATCGGACCAAAAAAGATATCTTGCACAACTAGACCCCAAGGGGAACCTGTGTACCAAATTTGAGAAAGATCCATTCTGTAGTTCCTGAGAAATCGCAATAACAAAGTTTCGTGAGGAAATCCAAGATGGCTGCCTGGTGGCCATATTGGATTTTCGAATCGGACCAAAAAAGGTATCTTGTGCAATTGGACGACATGTATACCAAATTTGAGAAAGATCCATGCAGTAGTTCCTGAGAAATCGCGATAACAAGTTTTCATGGGGAAACCAAAGATGGCTGCCTGGTGGCCATATTGGATTTTCGAATCGGATCAGGAAAGGTATCCTGCACGACTAGACCCCAAGGGGAACCTGTGTACCAAATTTTAGAAAGATCCATACCATAGTTCCTGAGAAATCGCGATAATAAGGTTTCATGGGGAAATCCAAGGTGGCCATATTGGATTTTCGAATCGGACCAGAAAAGGTCTCTTGCACAACTAGACCCCAAGGGAAACCTCTGTACCAAATTTGAGAAAGATCTATGCAGTACTTCCTGATAAATCGCGATAACAATGTTTCATGGGGAAATTCAAGATGGCCGCCTTGTGGTCATATTGGATTTTTGAATCGGACCAAAAAAGATATCTTGCACAACTAGACCCCAAGGGGAACCTGTGTACCAAATTTGAGAAAGATCCATTCTGTAGTTTCTGAGAAATCGCAATAACAAAGTTTCGTGAGGAAATCCAAGATGGCTGCCTGGTGGCCATATTGGATTTTCGAATCCGACCAAAAAAGGTATCTTGTGCAATTGGACGACATGTATACCAAATTTGAGAAACATTCATGCAGTACTTCCTGAGAAACCACGATAACAAAGTTACATGGGGAAATCCAAAATGGCCACCTGGTGGGCATATTACATTTTCAAATCAGACCGAAAAAGGTATCTTGCACAACTAGTCCCCAAAGGGAACCTGTGTACCAAATTTGAGAAAGATCCACGCAGTACTTCTGGAGAAATCACGATAAAGTTTCAAGGGGAAATCCAAGATGGCCGGCTGGTGGCCATATTGGATTTTCGAATCGGATCAGGAAAGGGATCTTGCACGACTAGACCCCAAGGGGAACCTGTGTACCAAATTTTAGAAAGATCCATACCCTAGTTCCTGAGAAATCGCGATAACAAGGTTTCATGGGGAAATCCAAGGTGGCCATATTGGATTTTCGAATCGGACCAGAAAAGGTCTCTTGCACAACTAGACCCCAAGGGGAACCAGTGTACCAAATATTAGAAAGATCCATGAGTAGTTCCTGAGAAATCTCAATAACAAAGTTTCATGGGGAAATCCAAGATGGCCGCCTTGTGGACATATTGGATTTTGGAATCGGACCAGGAAAGGCATCTTGCACAAGCAGACCACAAGGGGAACCTGTGTACCAAATTTGACAAAGATCCATTCTGTAGTTCCTGAGAAATCGCAATAACAAAGTTTCATGAGGAAATCCAAGATGGTTGCCTGGTGGCCATATTGGATTTTCGAATCGGCACAGAAAAGGTATCTTGCACAACTAGACCCCAAGGGGGACCTGTGTACCAAATTTGACAAAGATCCATGCAGCAGTTCCTGAAAAATCGGGACAATAAAGTTTCATGGGGAATCCAAAATGGCTGCCTGGTGGCCATATTGGATTTTCGAATCGGACCGGAAAAGATATCTTGCACAACTAGACCCCAAGGGGAACCTGGGTACCAAATTTGAGAAAGATCCATGGAATAGTTCCTGAAAAATCGCGATAACAAGGTTTCATGGGGAAATCCAAGATGGCTGCCTGGTGGCCATATTGGATTTTCGAATAGGACCAGAAAAGGTATCTTCCACAACTAGACCCCAAGGGGAACCTGTGTATCAAATTTGAGAAAGATCCATTCTGTAGTTCCTGAGAAATCGCAATAACAAAGTTTCATGAGGAAATCCAAGATGGTTGCCTGGTGGCCATATTGGATTTTCGAATCGGAACAGAAAAGGTATCTTGCACAAATAGACCCCAAGCGGAACCTGAGTACCAAATTTGACAAAGATCCATGCAGTAGTTCCTGAAAAATCGCGACAACAAGGTTTCATGGGGAATCCAAAATGGCTGCCTGATGGCCATATTCGATTTTCGAATCGAACCAGAAAAGGTCTCTTGCACAACTAGACCCCAAGGGGAACCTGTGTACCAAATTTGAGAAAGATCCATGGAATAGTTCCTGAAAAATCGCGATAACAAGGTTTCATGGGGAAATCCAAGATGGCTGCCTGGTGGCCATATTGGATTTTCGAATTGGACCAGAAAAGGTATCTTGCACAACTAGACCCCAAGGGGAACCTGTGTACTAAATTTGAGAAAGACCCATGCAGTTTTGCTGAGAAATCGCGATAACAAGGTTTCATGGGGAAATCCAAGATGGCTGCCTTGTGGCCATATTGGATTTTGCAATCGGACCAGAAAAGGTCTCTTGCACAACTAGACCCCAAGGGGAACCCGTGTCCCAAATTTGAGAAAGATCCATGAAGTAGTTCCTGAAAAAGCGCGATAACAAGGTTTCATGAGGAAATCCAAGATGGCTGCCTGGTGGCCATATTGGATTTTCGAATCGGACCCAAAAAGGTATCTTGCACAACTACACCCCAAGGGGAACCTGTGTACCAAATTTGAGAAAGATCCATGCAGTAGTTCCTGAGAAATCGCGATAACAAGGTTTCATGGGGAAATCCAAGATGGCTGCCTGGTGGCCATATTGGATTTTCGAATCGGATCAGGAAAGGTATCTTGCACGACTAGAACCCAAGGGGAACCTGTGTACCAAATTTTAGAAAGATCCATACCCTAGTTCCTGAGAAATCGCGATAACAAGGTTTCATGGGGAAATCCAAGATGGCCGCCTTGTGGCCATATTGGATTTTCGAATCGGACCAGAAAAGGTCTCTTGCACAACTAGACCCCAAGGGAAACCTCTGTACCAAATTTGAGAAAGATCCATGCAGTACTTCCTGAGAAATCGCGATAGCAAGGTTTCATGGGGAAATTCAAGATGGCCGCCTTGTGGTCATATTGGATTTTTGAATCGGACCAAAAAAGATATCTTGCACAACTAGACCCCAAGGGGAACCTGTGTACCAAATTTGAGAAAGATCCATTCTGTAGTGCCTGAGAAATCGCAATAACAAATTTCGTGAGGAAATCCAAGATGGCTGCCTGGTGGCCATATTGGATTTTCGAATCGGAACAGAAAAGGTATCTTGCACAACTATTCCCCAAGGGGAACCTGTGTGCCAAATTTGACAAAGATCCATGCAGTAGTTCATGAAAAATCGCGATAATAAGCTTTCATGGGGGAATCCAAGATGGCTGCCTGGTGGCCATATTGGATTTTCGAATCGGACCAGAATAGGTCTCTTGCACAACTAGACCCCAAGGGGAACCTGTGTACCAAATTTGAGAAAGATCCATGAAGTAGTTCCTGAAAAATCGCGATAACAAGGTTTCATGGGGAAATCCAAGATGGCTGACTGGTGGCCATATTGGATTTTCGAATAGGACCAGAAAAGGTATCTTGCACAACTAGACCCCAAGGGGAACCTGTGTACCAAATTTGAGAAAGATCCATTCTGTAGTTCCTGAGAAATCGCAATAACAAAGTTTCGTGAGGAAATCCAAGATGGCTGCCTGGTGGCCATATTGGATTTTCGAATCGGAACAGAAAAGGTATCTTGCACAACTATTCCCCAAGGGGAACCTGTGTGCCAAATTTGACAAAGATCCATGCAGTAGTTCATGAAAAATCGCGATAACAAGATTTCATGGGGGAATCCAAGATGGCTGCCTGGTGGCCATATTGGATTTTCGAATCGGACCAGAAAAGGTATCTTGCACAACTAGCCGCCAAGGGGAACCTGTGTACCAAATTTGAGAAAGATCCATTCTGTAGTTCCTGAGAAATCGCAATAACAAAGTTTCGTGAGGAAATCCAAGATGGCTACCTGGTGGCCATATTGGATTTTCGAATCGGACCAAAAAAGGTATCTTGTGCAATTGGACGACATGTATACCAAATTTGAGAAACATTCATGCAGTACTTCCTGAGAAACCACGATAACAAAGTTACATGGGGAAATCCAAAATGGCCACCTGGTGGGCATATTACATTTTCAAATCAGACCGAAAAAGGTATCTTGCACAACTAGTCCCCAAAGGGAACCTGTGTACCAAATTTGAGAAAGATCCACGCAGTACTTCTGGAGAAATCACGATAAAGTTTCAAGGGGAAATCCAAGATGGCCGCCTGGTGGCCATATTGGATTTTCGAATCGGATCAGGAAAGGTATCTTGCACGACTAGACCCCAAGGGGAACCTGTGTACCAAATTTTAGAAAGATCCATACCCTAGTTCCTGAGAAATCGCGATAACAAGGTTTCATGGGGAATTCCAAGGTGGCCATATTGGATTTTCGAATCGGACCAGAAAAGGTCTCTTGCACAACTAGACCCCAAGGGAAACCTCTGTACCAAATTTGAGAAAGATCCATGCAGTACTTCCTGATAAATCGCGATAACAATGTTTCATGGGGAAATTCAAGATGGCCGCCTTGTGGTCATATTGGATTTTTGAATCGGACCAAAAAAGATATCTTGCACAACTAGACCCCAAGGGGAACCTGTGTACCAAATTTGAGAAAGATCCATTCTGTAGTTCCTGAGAAATCGCAATAACAAAGTTTCGTGAGGAAATCCAAGATGGCTGCCTGGTGGCCATATTGGATTTTCGAATCGGAACAGAAAAGGTATCTTGCACAACTATTCCCCAAGGGGAACCTGTGTGCCAAATTTGACAAAGATCCATGCAGTAGTTCATGAAAAATCGCGATAATAAGCTTTCATTGGGGAATCCAAGATGGCTGCCTGGTGGCCATATTGGATTTTCGAATCGGACCAGAATAGGTCTCTTGCACAACTAGACCCCAAGGGGAACCTGTGTACCAAATTTGAGAAAGATCCATGAAGTAGTTCCTGAAAAATCGCGATAACAAGGTTTCATGGAGAAATCCAAGATGGCTGACTGGTGGCCATACTGGATTTTCGAATAGGACCAGAAAAGGTATCTTGCACAACTAGACCCCAAGGGGAACCTGTGTACCAAATTTGAGAAAGATCCATTCTGTAGTTCCTGAGAAATCGCAATAACAAAGTTTCGTGAGGAAATCCAAGATGGCTGCCTGGTGGCCATATTGGATTTTCGAATCGGAACAGAAAAGGTATCTTGCACAACTATTCCCCAAGGGGAACCTGTGTGCCAAATTTGACAAAGATCCATGCAGTAGTTCATGAAAAATCGCGATAACAAGGTTTCATGGGGGAATCCAAGATGGCTGCCTGGTGGCCATATTGGATTTTCGAATCGGACCAGAAAAGGTATCTTGCACAACTAGCCGCCAAGGGGAACCTGTGTACCAAATTTGAGAAAGATCCATGCAGTAGTTCCTGAGAAATCGCGATAACAAGGTTTCATGGGGAAATCGAAGATAGCTGCCTGGTGGCCATATTGGATTTTCAAATCGGACCAGAAAAGATCTCTTGCACAACTAGACCCCAAGGGGAACCTGTGTACCAAATTTGAGAAAGATCCATGAAGTAGTTCCTGAAATATCGCGATAACAAGGTTTCATGGGGAAATCCAAGATGGCTGCCTGGTGGCCATATTGGATTTTCGAATCGGACCAGAAAAGGTCTCTTGCACAACTAGACCCCAAGGGGAACCTGTGTACCAAATTTGAGAAAGATCCATGAAATAGTTCCTGGAAAATCGCGATAACAAAGTTTCATGGGGACATCCAAGATGGCTGCCTGGTGGCCATATTGGATTTTCGAATAGGTCCAGAAAAGGTATCATGCCCAACTAGACCCCAAGGGGAACCTGTGTACCAAATTTGAGAAAGATCCATGGTGTAGTTCCTGAGAAATCGCGATAACAAAGTTTCATGGGGAAATCCAAGATGGCTGCCTGGTGGCCATATTGGATGTTCGAATCGGACCAGAAAAGGTATCTTGCACAACTAGACCCCAAGGGGAACCTGTGTACCAAATTTGATAAAGATCCATGCAGTAGTTCCTGAGAAATTGCGATAACAAGGTTTCATGGGGAAATCCAAGATGGCTGCCTGGTGGCCATATTGGATGTTCGAATCGGACCAGAAAAGGTATCTTGCACAGCTAGACCCCAAGGGAAACCTCTGTACCAAATTTGAGAAAGATCCATGCAGTACTTCCTGAGAAATCGCGATAACAAGGTTTCATGGGGAAATTCAAGATGGCCGCCTTGTGGTCATATTGGATTTTTGAATCGGACCAAAAAAGATATTTTGCACAACTAGACCCCAAGGGGAACCTGTGTACCAAATTTGAGAAAGATCCATTCTGTAGTTCCTGAGAAATCGCAATAACAAAGTTTCGTGAGGAAATCCAAGATGGCTGCCTGGTGGCCATATTGGATTTTCGAATCGGAACAGAAAAGGTATCTTGCACAGCTATTCCCCAAGGGGAACCTGTGTGCCAAATTTGACAAAGATCCATGCAGTAGTTCATGAAAAATCGCGATAATAAGCTTTCATGGGGGAATCCAAGATGGCTGCCTGGTGGCCATATTGGATTTTCGAATCGGACCAGAAAAGGTATCTTGCACAACTAGACCCCAAGGGGAACCTGTGTACCAAATTTGAGAAAGATCCATGTAGTATTTCCTGAGAAATCGCGATAACAAGGTTTCATGGGGAAATCGAAGATGGCTGCCTGGTGGCCATATTGGATTTTCGAATAGGACCAGAAAAGGTATCTTGCACAACTAGACCCCAAGGGGAACCTGTGTACCAAATTTGAGAAAGATCCATGAAGTAGTTCCTGAAAGATCACGATAACAAGGTTTCATGGGGAAATCCAAGATGGCTGCCTGGTGGCCATATTGGATTTCGAATAGCACCAGAAAAGGTATCTTGCACAACTAGACCCCAAGGGGAACATGTGTACCAAATTTGAGAAAGATCCATTCTGTAGTTCCTGAGAAATCGCAATAACAAAGTTTCGTGAGGAAATCCAAGATGGCTGCCTGGTGGCCATATTGGATTTTCGAATCGGAACAGAAAAGGTATCTTGCACAACTATTCCCCAAGGGGAACCTGTGTGCCAAATTTGACAAAGATCCATGCAGTAGTTCATGAAAAATCGCGATAACAAGGTTTCATGGGGGAATCCAAGATGGCTGCCTGGTGGCCATATTGGATTTTCGAATCGGACCAGAAAAGGTATCTTGCACAACTAGCCGCCAAGGGGAACCTGTGTACCAAATTTGAGAAAGATCCATGCAGTAGTTCCTGAGAAATCGCGATAACAAGGTTTCATGGGGAAATCGAAGATGGCTGCCTAGTGGCCATATTGGATTTTCAAATCGGACCAGAAAAGGTCTCTTGCACAACTAGACCCCAAGGGGAACCTGTGTACCAAATTTGAGAAAGATCCATGAAGTAGTTCCTGAAATATCGCGATAACAAGGTTTCATGGGGAAATCCAAGATGGCTGCCTGGTGGCCATATTGGATTTTCGAATCGGACCAGAAAAGGTCTCTTGCACAACTAGACCCCAAGGGGAACCTGTGTACCAAATTTGAGAAAGATCCATGAAATAGTTCCTGAAAAATCGCGATAACAAGGTTTCATGGGGAAATCGAAGATGGCTGCCTGGTGGCCATATTGAATTTTCGAATCGGACCAGAAAAGGTATCTTGCACAACTAGACCCCAAGGGGAACCTGTGTACCAAATTTGAGAAAGATCCATGCAGTAGTTCCTGAGAAATTGCAATAACAAGGTTTCATGGGGAAATCCAAGATGGCTGCCTGATGGCCATATTGGATTTTCGAATCGGACCAGAAAAGGTATCTTGCACAACTAGACCCCAAGGGGAACCTGTGTACCAAATTTGAGAAAGATCCATGCAGTAGTTCCTGAGAAATCGCGATAACAAGGTTTCATGGGGAAATCCAAGATGGCCGCCTTGTGGCCATATTGGATTTTCGAATCGGACCAGAAAAGGTATCTTGCACAACTAGACCCCAAGGAGAACCTGTGTACCAAATTTGAGAAAGATCCATACAGCAGTTCCTGAGAAATCGCGATAACAAGAAATTGTTTACGGACGGACCACGGACAAAAAGCGATTTGAACAGCCCACCATCTGGTGATGGTGGGCTAAAAAAAAACCGCCTACCTACCTACCTACCTACTTACCCAATTTTTCTTAAGTTGGTTAATGGAAACACAAATATTATTGTGGATGGCCTGCAGTGTAAACTTATCCTCAATAGGCCTGAAACCTGATGGCATTTTAATTCATTTCTATCCTGTGATGCAAATCCATGACAAATGGCTGGTGGGATCATAATAATGCTATTTAATTACCCTGCCACCTCCTTCTTGTAACACAACATCAATTTAATTTACCATGGACATGTAGGCTGACTATGTTTAATTATTAATTCTGGTTATTTACAGAGCAGATACAGTTGGTCAGATGTGATGGAGAAGATGTGGTGTGACCCATAGGAAGACATGTGATGAAAGCCTTGACTGGAGGATCTTGTGGAAACTTGGGTTATCTGAAGCAGTGACATAGATTGTATGTGTGTGTGTTTTATTGTACATCACTAGAACACACTGGTCAGCATGGCATCGTGGCGAATCTGTGCAGCTATCATTTGCACTTATGGCTTCTTTAAGGCGATGAGACCATCTGAGCCATTCCTCTCATCATACTTGACAGGGCCAGTGGTAAACCTCAATAGTTCTGCTGTGAACAACCAGATTTATCCGGTTTGGACGTACTCTTACCTCGTGGCCCTAGTGCCGGTATTCTTGTTGACAGATTTTCTACGCTACAAGCCGGTCATTGTTTTCGAGGGATTTGCGTTCATCGGGACTTGGCTAATGTTGTTGTTTGGGAGAAGCGTTCTGACCATGCAGTTCATGCAGATGCTCTATGCTATTTGCACGGCCACAGAGATCGCATATTACTCTTACGTCTACGCAGTCGTTGATCAGGAGCACTACCAGATTGTTGCAGGATATACGCGAAGTGCTATATTACTAGGAAAGTTCACTGCAGCTGTCCTGGGCCAAATTTTGATATCATTGGACGTAACCACTTTTTACGTTCTGAATTTCATCTCATTGGGCAGTGTTTCGGTTGCCACAGTCTTTTCCATCCTACTACCCAGTGTGCGTGGCTCAACATATTTTCAGACAGGTGGAGACAACACTATGGAATTAAGAAGCACTAGTCGGCTAAATGAGAAACAGGTAAATTTACGACAAGATGGAAACAGCAATGCAGGGTTTATCAGTAGTCAGAATCAGATCTCCAGCAATAATCAAACTGCAAATAACAAGCACGCCACATCAAGTCAGTCACAAACCAATAAGGATGTGACAGGAAATGGACCACATCTTGAGGAATCTGCGAGCAGCAGTGACGAGGGAAATTATTTCAATAGTTATCACCCCTTTCCAAGTGCTCACAGATATGCTGACATTGACACAAGTTCTCTGGCCTGGTCCACACAAAGTGACCGTTATTCCCAGTCCTCTGTCGGATCAAACTTAGATGGTCCCTCGGAAAGCATGAAAACTGCAACGGACTATCGATCCACGGCTCAGATAGGGGGAAATCTGTCCTGCTGTGGAATTGTTAAAAATGCAATCTTGAGCTTATGGAGAGACTTTCTGGCAACTTATAGCAAGAAGATTTTGTTGGTTTGGTCGGTCTGGTGGGCGATCGCCTCCTGTGGGAATTTTCAAGTGGGTAATTACATACAGAATTTGTGGGATGATATCAGCCCACACAGGGAGAACCCCCATGATGAATACAATGGTGCCATAGAAGCCGCAGCAACCTTATTAGGTATGATTCTTGTACATACTGTATACATTGTGGAAAATATTGCTGAAATGAACCAATCAGAGCTGACCTAGTGAGACCTGGAAATAAGCATGGGACATCCCCCCCCCCACCTCCTCCAATATATAAATAGACTGGTCTATCAGTGTTATTCAAGTCAACATGATCAAACTTATAATAATCAGGATGATAATGGAGTCTACCTATTTTATTTTATATGGAGGTTATTCTAGAATGTCATCAGGCTTTTTACAGGTTTGTATTTTGAGCCATTTTATATGCTAAATCTTGGTACATAGTACGTTTCCTTATGTACATCCATGCTCACCCCCTAATGCTATGATAGGGGAATTTTATTGATCTAGCGTAATTGGTAGGCAAAGAATTTACCCTTTCATGCCATGCATAAAACCTCCATGCAGTACAAAGCCTACTTGGCATTAAATGGAGGACTGGACATTGGTAAACAACCTGCCTAGCAGCCTGTCTTTGTCATGTCAGAGAATCCCTATCCTCGCTAAAACCAGGGGTATCTCTATCCTAGATATAGCCCCTGGTACGCTTGGGAAATGTATCGCGATCAACGACAACACAGCGGCATCCTCCACATATTGACCAATCAGATCACTTAAGCACCGCGACCATGACGACCGTGACAACAGATTCGAAAACACCATAGCTTGTGCGATACCCAGTGGCAGCTGATCATGCACCTTTTCAACAACCATGAACATTGATAAATATAAAGGAAACATAGGTTAAAACAAAATCTATTGGAAGAGAAAATAAACCCATTCATCTACCATCAAGCATCCAACAAGCCAGGCAAATGTAGAAAACACCGAAGCTTTAAAGGCGGTCCACGAAGTCAGTGTTTAATTGGGTTGAAACGCACGGATTTCTATAAAAATTTCACTGGTCTATCCACTAATATTTTATTGTTATGCGTGCTGGGATTAAATATTTTACATTCGGTATCAGCGAATAGTTTAGCAGCGAAAGTAAAACCCAAACGTATTATATACCATCAGCGCAGTTTTTCTAGGTCACGTAAATGGAGTGTGGGCGGAACGCGGTTTGCTACGCAAGTTGGTCAAGGGTACGCCTTTGGCTCGCAAATAGAAACCTTGACGTGGTGAAGATGGAGAATCCCTGGATGAAAAGAAAAACAAGAAATCTCTCTATACCTGAACAATATTAATATACATGTACACTTTCACCATTTTAACTGTATTATTATATTGTACATATATCATCATAACCATGGAATTCATGACAAACTAATTTGATGGAAGTTTTGTCATTAGGTGGTTTCAAATTTCAACTTTTTTCAGCTTGATTTGGATTTTTGTGCAGGAGCAATATGTTCCTTCTTGATTGGTCTCATTCCGGCGAATTGGACGGCATATGGGGAGTTACTCCTGGGCACTGTCTCCATACTGAACTGTGCCCTCATGGTCGTCATGGCTTACACCAAGGAAATATGGATTGCCTATATATTTTACATCATCTTCCGTGCTGCTTACCAACTTGTCATCACTGTAGCCACGTAAGTATATCAGCATGACCTAGCTGTACTTAATCCTAAATTAGTCTCGTAAATCTTTGTAATACTGCCAGTGTTTAATATCAACATATTTTTAGGGCATTCAAGGACTTCATTAGTTTATTTTTCTTTAAATTTGACCTATTTTATATATTGTGAGATGTGTCTAATTGACAACATATGTAGGTTTGACGGGAAGAGTTGTCTCCCCTGTAACACCTGTTCTTCTGGACAAAGAGTATGTTTATCATATTTTGTCCTCCAAAATCAAACTGCTGAAACTGAGTTGAACTAAGGGCTTTAGATTACTCAAATTTGGGCACACTCTCTATTCGGCATGGCAATTTTTTAGGCAGGGAAATGCGCCCAGATCAGTGAAAATGATTCCCTAAATTCTGGCAAAATGAGTAGAATTTGATTAAGATATGGTCAACATGAACATATCTGATTCTCAATGCAAAAAAAATATAAACAAAATAGTATTTTATTTTATTTATTTATTTTTTTTTTTGTGCTTTTTAATTTGGGCGCATCCTAATTTGGATCAAGGTGATAATCTGAATGGATTATTTAATGATTGGAGAGGGCTCATCCACATGAAATTTTCTGTTCAACTTGAAACTAACTTTATGATTGGGATCATCAAACTGGCAGTCATGTGAGGTCCACATTTTCCCTCCCTCGTTGAACATTTTGTTCTCCTAAAATGAATTTCTCCTTCTGCAGTTTTCAGATAGCCAAACATTTGGAGGTACAGAGGTATGGTTTAGTGTTTGGATTGAACACCTTCATGGCCTTGCTCCTTGAGACCATCCTTACTGCCATAGTTGTGGACAAGAGAGGGTTAAATCTCCCTGTGACTACCCAGGTATGATAATTAAATAGGCCTCCTTTAGTATCAACAATTACCAAGCGAAGTTCAGGTCTCATAACGAGGAGAGAAAAGAATTAATGAGCCTTCCACACATTAGAGAGACAACAATGGACTAGCTTTTCACAAAAATCTCTGGGTTGTCAAATTTACTACTATAAATATGCTAACAAGAGATCAGTTGCTAAAATTTCCACTTCATTCATATTTTACATATTTATAGGACTTTCTATCAGGGATTGTATAAGAGTGGAAATCAAGTTTATTTCATCTCGCAGCACTTTTTATTGCTGGGAGGTCGATATATATATTGGAACACATTTTAGGGGATACATTCTGCGCACTCCTTACAGTATTACCTGTATATGGATGGCGCTCAGTTTCCAGAAAGTCAGATCAGTAAACATTTATTTAAGACCTGGATAAATCAAAACTCACCATGAGGTACATATATGCTGTTTGATAATTTTAGACCATTTTTTTTTCAGTTTGCAGTAAATGGTGGATACTTTGGAGTAATGGGTCTGGTATTTTTTACTGCTGCTATCGTGAACATTTCCCGCCGTGGTTGTGTCAGTTGTCGTGCTGAAGATGAAGTTCCATTAGATGGAACCACTTGAGGATTGAACAGTTGTTACCCTTGCAGTATTCAATTATGATTGGTTTATATATATATATATTCTGGCTGGGTTCCTCCTAGTCCGAGCTTTGTATGATCCTTCATGCCAGACGATGGGTAATTTCTGAGAGTTTGTCTGGATAGGATCAGGGTTCTCTCCCATACAAAAAACGCAAAACTTCTATCTCATTCCAAATGGAAAACTGAGTCAGTTGTGGTTTCATCGAAGCAATTGAAATGAAAGTTAGGTTGTTTATACTGTAATAGATGAAGAACGGATCAGATCTTGTTAAATTTTGGCTGACAATGAAAGGAAATTCTTCATTACTAAATGTGTGTGAGTGTTGTAGAACGGTCGAAAATATTTTAAAAATAATTTTGACTGGGATGAGATAGCACGAACTCATGGTCGCTCCCATTTTGCTTTTTTTGTATGGGAGAGAACTCGGACGCTAGCCAGACAATCTCTCAGAAATTATCTGTCGTCCGGCATGAAGGGTAATAGGAAGCTCGGACTAGGTTTCTTCAAATACGGAAAAGAGAACCAGTACTGGCATACTAGTATAATATTGACATTTTTTTCTCTATATCACAAATTTCAATGTTGAAATGTCTGCATGTGGTCTTTTGGACGTTGTCTCAAAATTTGTTAGTTTTAGCTCAATTTTATGTGAATTAGCCTAGTTTTATGTGCACTATATGATTTATCCTTTTAATTTGGTGCTAACGTTATTATATGAATTAGGTCTTTGTATTATGGACGCGGAAATTCTTTAATGGGCGACGGCTGAATATTGAATGACGGACTAGACCCTTGTATTTGTAAAAATTATGATAATTTTATATATAGGATTTTGTACCTCGGCAAGTTATGTCCTTTGTACCCTGTTTGTTATTGAGCCCGTTGCTTTAGCTGCGGAAAGCTCGATATAGGTGCCACAATGATGTCTGTCTATCTGTGTGTCTATCTGCAGGACCAAGTAAATGTTAAAGTTTTATCCCAAGGCCTGTCCCGACCGCCGGACCCTCATATTTCAGATGCTTACATCGGGCTACACATATTGAACCCATCCACTACCCTCGTGGAGCATGTTCCACCCCTGGAACCCCAGGACCAAGTAAATGTTAAAGGTTTGGACTTAGAAAATTCCTGTCCACAGCTTCACCTTTGTCTCCTAAACTAAGGCCAGCCCGACCCCCCAAACTCTCATCTATTCCAAATGCTTACATCGGGCTACACATATTGAACCCATCCACTACCCTCAGGGTGCATGTCCCCACCCCTGGGACCCCAGGACCAAGTAAATGTTAAAGTTTTGGACTTAGAAAATTCCTGTCCACAGCTTCTCAGCTTCACCTATGTCTCCTAAACTAAGGCTAGCCCGACCCCCCAAACTCTCATCTATTCCAAATGCTTACATCTGGCTACATTTATTGAACCCATCCACTACCCTCGGGAGCAGGTCCCCATCCCTGTGGCACCGAGCCCCACCCCATATCTCCTAAAGTAAGCTTTGCCCGACCCCATACCCCCATATAGTTTGGGAGCTCAGATCATCCTGTACACTTATTCAACCCATCCACTAACCCCGGGAGCATGCCCCCACCCCTGGGGTACCGAGCCCCACCCTATATCTTCTAAACTAAGCATTGCCCGACCCCATACCATCATATTTTCTCACAGCTTTCATGATCCTACACTTATTCAACCCATGTGCTACCCATGGAAGCATGTTCCCACCTTCGGGGCACTGTGCCCCACCATCCATCACCTAAACTAAGCTTCGCCCGATCCTATATCCTTATATTTTCCTGAAGCTTACATCATACTACACTTATTCAATGCATTGCCCAACTCCATACCTCATATTTCAATTTCTAATTTTATATCTCTTATATGTGATACTAACCTGTTATTAGGCATGTGATGCAGTGTACATTGTTTATACAGGCATACATACCAAATCACATACAGTATATAATTCTTTTACAGTATTTACTAATAGTTTGATGACATTATTTTATTTCAGAAGTACAATATCAAAATAACCGGCGGGAGGAATCCCGCAATACCGAACCCTGTTAGTTTTTATTTCGTGTCGCCTTAAATGAAGGATGCCATTTCCTTAAATTTTGCTATCAAATTCTGGTGGACCCTAAAGCTAGTGAGTTTGAATCAGTTTGTGACGTCTCAGTCTTCACCAGTGCACATTATTATGGAGCATTACAGTATGATTGGACACAGTTGTCATTGTATTCTTTTATTTGCATACAAATGTAAAGGTTTACCGCAGTGCTGGTGTCCCATTGCATACTGGAAATGATAGATTTACTCCAACTATTGCATTGTTACTAGCTTTGCTTGTTCACATATCATCGCACAAAGTTACACCAAGAACGTGCTCCAAATTGCACACCTATTGTTCCTAACTATACATGAACATGTATTCATCAGATCTATGCAATGGGATGTGTAAGCTTACTTTCGAAAAAAAATGTAATCTTTATTGGTAGTTATATAATATAGTTCCTCCTTCAATCCAACCTCACCATCACTAATATAGAAATCATATTTCTTAATAAATGTATTATTTTAAATGATGTGCATTGCCAATGATGTGCAACCTCAAATGATGTGCCACCCTGAAGGGCTCGATCTTTTTGCAAAGCTGCGTGTTATTCAACTTGACCAATGGTTGAACCAACACCAGAAAACACTTTATCAAAAAATTCACAACCTACATGTATCTCGTACCCAATATTGTATTACTGCTAGTCAAACTGTAGTCTGAGTTTCTCAGCCACAGGATTCTGACAGATTGTTTGGTTGGTGCAGAGTTCTCTCCCTTCAAAACTTGCAAAATGCGAGTGACCATGGGAGACCACCTCCTCATCCCAATAAAAAAACTTTTAACTTGCATATATTTATTAATGAATAATTTCCCTCATTTGTCGGCCAAAATTGAACAAAATCTGTTTCATTCTTCTTGTATTAAAGTGTTAACATCTTCACTTTCATTTCATTTGCTTCAACGAAACCACAACAGACCCAGTTTACCATTTGGAATGAGGTAGAAGTTAAAAATGCTAAAACTTGTGAAGAATATGACGGATCTTGTTAAATGTGGTCTGATAATGAAAGGAAATTATTTATTGATGAATATATGCTAGTTAAGTGTTATAGAAGGGCCAAATACATTTTTTAGATAATTTTTACTGGGATGAGGTCGCACGACCCTGTGGTGGCTCCCATTTCTGACCCTAGACAGACAATCGGTCAGAAATTATCCATCGTGTGGCTGAAGGGTCATGGGAAACTCGGACTAGTCAAACCGGTAGAGGATATGGTTATTCCTGTGAAGTATCATAAGTGGTTGCCTATGATACTGGTAACTATTCTAACAGAGAAATCATGACCATTTGGGAGTGTCTAATATTGAGGATTACAAGGAAAAAATAATTTCAGAAATAAAGGCAGACCACTCTGTGGAATAAGGTTAGGTGCGACATTATACTTCAAACAACAACCCACCAACTATTCTGTGGAATGTTGTTGGTGTGCATGCAAATCAGAAATTGTTTTGTCCAGAATTGTTAACATCAATGGTTATTTTAGACAGTTGGTGTGAGAAAGTTTATACTTTAGGGCAAGGGCTATTGCACTACCAAAATTGATTATCAACATAGATTATAATAAAGGGTTGAAAACATATTTTTAACTTTGACAACCTTTCTCCCCTTTTTTGAAAAACTTGTACACTGATATTGGTACGATGATCCCGTCTCGGTTGGCATCGTGCCAATGTCCGTGGACGAGTTTATGTGGTCTCTCAAATGGAGAGTTACTCTGTCAGCTGAGCCAGGCTTTGGAAATACTTGGATTTAGGTCTATTTGTGTCGCTTTGTTAATCAATTTCACCACAAAAACAGCAGAACATAACTTGAGAAAGAAATTCCATTTTGTAATTGATTTTGTGTGTTTATTTGATTATATGAAGCAGACGACACCTTCCTCTCCCACATTGTAAAATAGAATCTCCCAATGAACACCGGCACTAAAACACTCAATAGTTGCATGGTTAGCAAGGTGTTATAGACACAAGCGTTATAGAATATCAGGTTTAGAAAGTATATGTTCACAAAATGTGGTGCTCGAATTGCAATGTGAAAATGGCCAGTAAATCTTAAGTGTAACACAGGCATTTTTATATTATTGATGAAGAGATAGCAATTCTTACATATTCTGTATTTGCTCAGTCATTTTACCCCTCAGTCAAAGTGGTCCGAGGGATATTGTTATTGTCTGCCCATCATATATGCTGTCACAATAACTTCTTGAAGGTTTCCATATCACCAGCTGATGATGCAGAATTCTATATTGAAGATAACCTGCATGGTCAAGTAAAGTGGTTTCCAGCTGCAGAAGAAGAGGTCTTGAAGGAGCATTGTTAGTTCTCCGAATTTCTTAATGTACACCACATATGCATGCGGTTATAACCAAAACCTGAATGAATTTTTAAGGCAAACTGAATACTAATTCACAAACAAAATAGGTAGTGTATTTTCAATTATTATGACAGACATGAACTCTGATAATGCTGGACCAGGTTATTTCTGTTTTCATTGGGAGAGCAATTCTATGCATTTGTGTGTGTGTTAGGCGGGTTGTGCTGCTTTACTTTTCAGACGTGCATGGTGACGAGATTGTTTCATTCATCCCTAAAGGCATGAATACATTTTTGGGATATTCAAGCACATATCATTGGGTGTTGCATTCCTTACCTTCCAGTGACAGGGAAACTGGAGGTGTTTAGTGAAACGTTCCATCGGGTTATGACCAGCTCATTTTGTAGATGCAACTCCTCCTTCCTCCAAATCCTTGTAGTTTCAACATTACGACATTCCCATTTCCTGTAATGAGTCCCCACCTAATTACAATGGTACTCTTCCGCTTGTGTATTTTATCTGATGCTTTTAAGAGTGAATTTCTCCAGCATCTTCCTGATATAACCGTCACAGTATTGGTCAGTGCTCCATAACGTCGTACACAATCTTAGACAGGGCTCGCTATGAAGATAAGTCTGTGAAGTCGTTTTTTACTCGCTGGCAATGGAAAACTTGTAGTCTCCATGAAGAATGTTATAGTGAAGACCATATTGCAGTGACTAATGTTAGATTAACACTAGCAAGTTTAACAGTTCATCTCTCATGGTGTAAACCTCTGCTAGGTGAACTGTCAACGTTCTCTAGAAAAGTTTACAATTTGATAATCAGGGTAGATTAACACTTGTCCGCGAGATTGAATGTTCCTCAGTACGTAACTGACATATTTTCAAACATTCCTCTTCAGTAACTGTATTGACTTATGACTGAATGATGTGTTAGAGGAGCTTGTGTTTCTGAAATGAGAGATCAAACACTGTTCGTATACTAATGAGACTGATAGATGACCTTATCTGATAATGACTCTCAAAACCTGTTTATCCTTGGTGACTAACTAATACAAGAGTTTCATGTTTGAGAGAATTATGAATAATAGAGTGAAATAGATTTTGGTGACATATTTAATACAATATGTTGATATCATTTAGGGAGGTTTTACAGATTTATGATGTGGTCTTGTACAAATATAGTTATCATTAGAGAGACCTCACGCGAGATCATTTCCAACTCCTTGCGAAATATAAAACAATAGGTACCGTATTGTAAGCCCCGATCACATGCACATGTATACACACTCATGTAAATTTGCCCAATGTGCAAAATAAAATACACGTGTACAAACTGCATGCACGCAACTGCACACGTGTGTATATTTGCATGGAGAGTAAATTTGCATCTGGTCCGAAGGTTGAGCCTAGTATATTTACACATGTGTAAATTTGCACTGTATCCAAATCTGGTCATGTGAACGCATAGCAAATATGAATACTATATATTTGGAGTAAAACAGATAATACTTTTTTAATGAATTGTTGAAAATATGTTTAGTGGAACATTTATGCCCCATGTCCCCATAAATTATCACCGCCAAATATAATATTTTTCATGACAATGAATTTTTCATCGTACCCCGCTTTTGGGCATGGCAATATTTGACCTTTGATATAGTGGCTCAAATATCAGTAGGCTTCTTTTGACTTACAAGAGTGAGCCACCTGTAAAATTGGATGAATGTAACTTGAATTATTGTGCATAATATGCTTAATTCTATTAAATTCAAGGTGACTGACGTTTGACCTTTGAACCGATACGTTCCATTATGATTTGTATCTTGTTTTACTTATACTCCTGTTATCCATGTGAACGCTTAGCAATTTTTTCATTTACACGTGTAAGTAAATATGCACACGTGCAAATAAACACACTCGAGTAAATTTTGTGTACGTGTTTTCGGCTGTAGTGTCAGAAATATAAAACCAGGACTTTTCATGTACATTTATTCAAGTGTCCATTAACTTTCTAATCCAGTTGTAAGTATATATACAAGTGCTCTTATTGTGTGAATAAATGCTAGGTGATGTGTGATGCTCGGTATGATTGACACGTCAGCGTATGTGATTGTGCGAAGATCGTCGGGAAAGTGACGGGGATTTGCATGTGACGTCTTTTATCGCATTTGCTTCAAGTGTTTGAGAAGAGGACGCAGGAATGGAGTCCATATTTCATTTGGTTTAAAATATTGATCTGCTATACGCTATATCAGAGTATATTGTTTTGTAGCTTGTCTATATAATATATGAATCGATTATACTGTTCTGTTTATGTGCACAACACATAAAGATATTACTTGTGAAATAAAATGTATGTACAAACGCTATTTTATAATATGTGTTGATGTATATATCATTCCCATTATGTCTCCCATTCCCATTATGTCTAGTATACTAGAAAATCCATCTTCACACGCCCAGGTCAACTCTAAATCCTCCGGCGCAGATCGATCGATACACTGGGTCGCGAGGATGTAGAAATCCATGCAGTCAGATGTCTGAATGCGTGCTCAATGCAAACGATGTTACATCGTAATTAGGTTACAAACTCTGACAATGGGAGAATGCAGCGTGCATGGTTACAACAGGACTATGTTATCTCCTTTAATAAACTGCTCAGGCCTAAGAAAGAATTCCACGCACGCACCTCAGTTCCTTGTCCATCTAACTATTTCCTTGTGCTCGGGGCCAATTCCGTGTACATGGACCAGAAATCCTGGCGGATTCCTTGCTCTGAAGGATTCCACGGCCGTGGACAAAGTTCCGTAAACTCACACCAGTTCTTCCCCGAAGTCGGTATATTGCTGGAAATTTGTCCGAGCGCATGGAACTCTGTACGCGGGTGTGGAATACTTCACGAGCGTAAGAAATGGATGGGGCGAGCGGAGCACCAGGATTTCTGGTCCATGCACACGGAATTGGCCCTGAGCACAGGGAAGTAGACAGATGGACAAGGAACTGGGGTGTATGGTGTTCTATTTGTGCCAAGTTTCCGTCGCCTTTTCAAAACGCGACGTCGCCTTTTGAAACGCGACGTCGCGTTTCGAAACGTGACGTCGCGTTTTTAAAACACGACGTCGCCTTTTGGAAAACACGACGTCGCCTTTTAAAACGCGACGTCGCGTTTCTTTCCAATGGTTTTGCATTGTAAAACTCGACACAACGGAACTCGACGTCGCGTTTTCAAAAGGCGACGTCGTGTTTCACCCACGTCTTGTTTGGCAATGTTAAAAGATAGGAAAGAACCGCGACGTCGTGTTTTTTAAAAGGCGACGTCGCGTTTTCAAAAGGCGACGTCGCGTTTCAAAACGCGTCGCCTTTTGAAACGCGACGTCGCCTTTCGAAACGCGACGTCGCCTTTCGAAACGCGACGTCGCCTTTTGAAACGCGACGTCGTGTTTCAAAAGGCGACGTCGCGTTTCGAAAGGCGACGTCGCGTTTCGAAAGGCGACGTTTCAAAAGGCGACGTCGCGTTTCGAATGGCGACGTCGCGTTTCAAAAGGCGACGTCGCGTTTCGAAAGGCGACGTCGAGTTTCAAAAGGCGACGCGTTTTGAAACGCGACGTCGCCTTTTGAAACGCGACGTCGCCTTTTGAAAACGCGACGTCGCCTTTTAAAAAACACGACGTCGCGTTTTAAAACGCGACGTCGTGTTTCTTTCCTATCTTTTAACATTGCCAAACAAGACGTGGGTGAAACACGACGTCGCCTTTTGAAAACGCGACGTCGAGTTCCGTTGTGTCGAGTTTTACAATGCAAAAACATAGGAAAGAAACGCGACGTCGCGTTTTAAAAGGCGACGTCGTCTTTTCCAAAAGGCGACGTCGTGTTTTAAAAACGAGACGGAAACTTGACACAAATAGAACACCATAGGGGTGCGTGCGTGAAATTGTTTCCTATGCCTGATAGCTGATAACGGTCTGATAACGTATAGTATTTAAATCGATTAGCAGATAACGGTCTGATAACGTCTAATATTTAAATCGATTATTTTCCAGAATAAAATACCAAATACCTCTCTCCATATCAGAAATGCGCGTATTTGCACTGACAACTACAGTGCTCGTATGAAAGATTACCTCATTATCAAATCATACTAATTTATCGTAGAATTTTGTCACATGACACACACTATTATATTACCTTCGGATCACTTAATTTTCACCTGTAAGCAGTACTATCGATACGATAAGTTCTTGCTATTCCAGAAAGGTTTAAGCTATTTGATCGTCATTCACGTATTTTGTAAAGCCTTTATGATATTGGGACATGAATACTCCTTGCACTGGACCCCACCAGGGCATAGACGCACACCTTTGTCAACCGATTTAGACATTGAAGGCATTTCAATAGGCGAGAGAATGGTGTCGTTTATCAGCCTGTATTGACTGAATTCTTCTTCACTTGTGCTTTCTAAATGACGTTTAACCCCTATTTCACTTCACAAAACTCACTCGTAGTAACATGTAAACATCTGATTTCAATCTACAGCACCAGTCTGTTCTCACAACAATGTAAACCCTGCCATGTAGTTAAGCCTAAGTACCGATACTCGTGTCCGTCCGAGGACAATTTATCCGCTCTATTTACACGATTTCGCGGGAAATTATACATTAACTATATTAATAATTATTATAGTTATGCATTTACACGCAGGACAAATCTATATAATATTTCATTATATAGGCCCAACTACGCGGAGTGACACAATTATGAATTCAACCGAAAGGCCCAAGCATGAAAATCAATGTTTTCTTGTGGAATCCAGTGGACTTGGTGAGGATTTCAGTTTACAGAAAATTTCTGCCAAGCACACGATTTCCTCAACTCTAATTTCATAACGTAATTTCTTCAGTGTGTTTTATTTCAATATAAAGTTCGGAAAGAAATGTTGTTTGAGGGAGTCTAACCCGCATTTTAAACAGAAGGTTTGAATATATGGTGCATTGAAAACAGTTAAACTAAAGGCTGTCAGTCAAGGTGGTTCCAAAATTAAGGTAGGTCCTCTTCCAATTTAAATTAACAAACAAAGGCATTTTGTCCGCAAGGTATTTTACTGGTCATTTTACTGCTTTTCTCTCAGTGCATCTGTCCGTCCGTCTGTGCGGATTTCGTGAGCTAACGGTTATAGATATATATTTGGTTGGGATGTGTTTACTAATGAGTTGACTTTCTGATTAAATAAGACTGATTTTTTTCGAGCAACATGGGCGTTGTCAATTCTTGTCCATTTCTGTTAAGCTTTGCTCATTTCCCACAGCCTAAACCTTTAAAGTTGCAAATTTATGAGAGAAAAAGACAACAAACTATGGACAGATCGCTTTCACCTATGATAATGAGCGCCGTCATTTTGGGGACTATATTTCTCCCTCGATTCCCTGCATCAGATTCAAGTATAACGAAAATCTACAAGAGATTGTCCAAGTCCAACGTGCAAACCCGGAACAATTAACTCGTATACGACTGGGTAATACATAGGGTCTTCGAATTCCGTTGTTAAATTCCACCAAAAGCCAACTCGTGGTTGAACTTTAGAACAAGTAAACCCAGTGTGTCAATGATTTTTACTTGTCAATTCGGACCGGTATCCAGCTTCTAACTTACAGCTGAACCAGCGCTAACAGAACACACCAATTCTGACCGGTATCCAGCTTCTAACTTACAGCTGAACCAGCGCTAACAGAACACACCAATTCTGACCGGTATCCGGCTTATAGCTGAACCAACATTAACAGAACACACCAATTCTGACCGGTAACCGGCTTATAGCTGAACCAGCACTAAAAGAACACACCATTTCTGACGTATAACCGGCTTAGAGCTGAACCAACACTAACTGAACACACCAATTCTGACCGGTAACTGGCTTACAGCTGAACCAACACTAACAGAACACACCAATTCTGATCGGTAACCAGCTTATAGCTCAAACAAAAGTAACAAAACACACCAATTCTGACCGGTAACCGGCTTATAGCTGAAACAAAACTAACAGAACACACCAGTTCTGACCGATAACCGGCTCATAGCTGAAACAAAACTAACAGAACACACCAATTCTGACCGGTAACTGGCTTATAGCTGAACCAGAACTAACAGAACATACCAATTCTGACCGGTAACCAGCTTATAGCTGAACCAACACCAACAGAACACACTAAGAGCACACACAAATTCTGACCGGTAACCGGCTTATAGCTGAACCAAAACTAACAGAACACACCAATTCTGACCGGTAACCAGCTTATAGCTGAAACAAAACTAACACAACACACCGATTCTGACCGGTAACCGGCTCATAGCTGAAACAAAACTAACAGAACACACCAATTCTGACTGGTAACCAGCTTATAACTGAAACAAAACTAACAGAACACACCAATTCTGACCGGTAACCGGCTCATAGCTGAAACAAACTAACAGAACACACCAATTCTGACTGGTAACAGGCTTATAGTGGAACCATAATTAACAGAACACACCAAATCTGACTGGTAACCAGCTTATAGCTGAACCAGCACCAACTGAACACACTGACAGCACACACCAATTCTGACCGGTAACCAGCTTATAACTGAAACAAAACTAACAGAACACAACAATTCTGACCTGTAACCGGCTCATAGTTGAAACAAAACTAACAGCACACACCAATTCTGACCGGTAACCAGCTTATTGCTGAACCAAAACTAACAGAACACACCAATTCTGACCGGTAACCGGTTTATAGCTAAACCAAAATTAACAGAACACACCACTACTGGCCGGTGACCGACTTAGAGCTGAACCAAAACTAACAGAACACACCAGGTTTGATCGGTAACCAGCTTATAACTGAAGCAAACCTAACAGAACACAACAATTCTGACCAGTAACCGGCTTATAGCTGAAAGAAAACTAACAGAACACACCAATTCTGACCAGTAACCAGCGTATAGCTAAACGAAAACTAACAGAACACAACAATTCTGACCGGTAGCCTCCTTATAGCTGAACAAAAACTAACAGAACACACCAATTCTTACCGGTGACCGGCTCATAGCTGGACCAATACTAACAGAACACACCAATTCTGACCGGTAACCAGCTTATAGCTGAAACAAAACTAACAGAACACACCCATTCTGACCGGTAACCGGCTCATAGCTGAACCAATACTAACAGAACACACCCATTCTGACCGGTAGCCAGCTTATAGCTGAACCAAAACACACCAATTCTGACCAGTAACCAGCTTATAGCTAAACGAAAACTAACAGAACACAACAATTCTGACCGGTAACCTCCTTATAGCTGAACAAAAACTAACAGAACACACCAATTCTTACCGGTAACCGGCTCATAGTTGAAACAAAACTAACAGCACACACCAATTCTGACCGGTAACCAGCTTATAGCTGAACCAAAACTAACAGAACACACCAATTCTGACCGGTAACCGGCTTATAGCTAAACCAAAATTAACAGAACACACCAATACTGGCCGGTGACCGACTTAGAGCTGAACCAAAGCTAACAGAACACACCAGGTTTGATCGATAACCAGCTTATAACTGAAGCAAACCTAACAGAACACAACAATTCTGACCAGTAACCGGCTTATAGCTGAAAGAAAACTAACAGAACACACCAATTCTGACCAGTAACCAGCTTATAGCTAAACGAAAACTAACAGAACACAACAATTCTGACCGGTAACCTCCTTATAGCTGAACAAAAACTAACAGAACACACCAATTCTTACCGGTAACCGGCTCATAGCTGAACCAATACTAACAGAACACACCAATTCTGACCGGTAACCAGCTTATAGCTGAACCAACACCGACAGAACACACTAACAGCACACACCAATTCTGACCAGTAACCAGCTTAAAGCTGAAACAAAACTAACAGAAGACACCAATTCTGACTGGTAAGCGGCTCATAGCTGAAACAAAACTAACAGAACACACCAATTCTGACCGGTAACCAGCTTATAGCAGAACCAAACTAGCAGAACACACCAATTCTGACCGGTAACCGGCTTCTAGCTAAACCAAAACTAACAGAACACACCACTTCTGACCGGTGACCGGCTTAGAGCTGAACCAAAACTAACAGAACACACCAATTCTGAGCGGTAACCAGCTTATAACTAAAGCAAACCTAACATAACACACCAATTTTGACCGGTTACCGGCTCATAGCTGAAACAAAACTAACAGAACACACCAAATCTGACCGGTAGCAAGCTTATAGCTGAACCAAAGCTAACAGAATACACCAATTCCGAGCGGTAACCAGCTTATAACTAAAACAAACCTAACAGAACACACCAATTCTGACCGGTAACCGGCTCATAGCTGGAACAAAACTAACAGAATACACCAATTCTGACCGGTAGCAAGCTTATAGCGGAACCAAAACTACCAGAACACACGAATTCTGACCGGTAACTAGCTTATAGCTAAACCAAAACTAACAGAACATATCATTTCTGACCGGTAACCGGCTAAGAGCTGAACCGAAACTAACAGAACACACCAATTCTGAGCGATAACCAACTTATAACTGAAACAAACCTAACAGAACACACCAATTCTGACCGGTAACCGGCTTATAGCTGAACCAAAACTAACAGAACAGATCCAATTCTGACCGGTAACCAGCTTATACCTGAAACAAAACTAACAGAACACACAATTCTAACTGGTAAGCGGCGCATAGCTGAAACAAAACTAACAGAACACACCAATTCTTACCGGTAACCGGCTCATAGCTGCACCAAAACTAACAGAACACACCAATTCTGACCGGTAGCCGACTTATAGCTGAACCAAAACTAACAGAACACACCAATTCTGAGCGGTAGCCAGCTTATAGCTGGAACAAAACTAACAGAAAACACCAAATCTGACCGGTACCCGGCGCATAGCTGAAACAAAACTAACAGAACACACCAAATCTGACCGGTAACCGGCGCATAGCTAAATCAAAACTAACAGAATACACCAATTCTGACCGGTAACCGGCTTAGAGCTGAACCGAAACTAACAGAACACACCACTTCTGAGCGGTAACCAGCTTATAACTTAAGCAAGCCTAACAGAACACACCAATTCTGACCGGTAACCGGCTCATAGCTAAGTCAAAACTAACAGAACACACCAAATCGGGCCGGTAACCGGTTTCTAGCTGAACCAAAACTAAAAGTACACACCTATTTCTGGCGGTAACCAGCTTATAGCTGAGCCAAAACTAACAGAACAGACCAATTAGGGCCGGTAACCATCTTATAGCTGAACCAAAATTAAGATATCACACTAATTTGGGCCGGTAACCAGCTTACAGCTTAACCACCAAAAAAACTAACGGAACACACCAATTCTGACCGGTGAACAGCTTATAGCTGAACCAAAATTAACAGAACGTATCATTTCTGACCGGTAACCAGCTACAGCTGAACCAAGACTAACAGAAAACACCAATTCTGACCGGTAACCAGCTTATAACTGAACCAAAACTAACACAACACACCAACACACAGCTTATAGCTGAACTAAACCAAACAGAACATCAAATCTGGTCGGTGAGCTTATAGCTGAACCAAGCTAAAAGAACACATCAATAATCAAAAATATGTGCTTGACAAATTTGCTATGGTTTGCCATCTAAAGTTTGATAATGTTTTTAATCTTTTTCTCGACTCCCAGATTGCTTTTGGAATCGGTTGCCGGTTAAATACGCTTCAAAGCGGCTGGCGTATACATCCAAGTCAGTTAAGCATTGGATTTGCTAATACACGACGAAACTTGATCGTCATGGATGCCGCTGTGGTTGAGCCCATACTGAGGGAGTGTAAACCGTTACTGTACCGGGAACTCGTTCTCTCACCGACCGTCATCGACATGTTGAAGAATGAAGACATAGTCACAGAGACAGCATGCAAGAAAATGAGCGTAAGTACCATTTGTTCCGAAAAATGAAACAAAGAAACCAACTACTTAAACCGGTGATGTATGTATCTAATATACCCGGACGAGGAACAGATAACCCTATAGTCAGCAGTCACAATAATTGGTTTCACGGACACAACATACATGTAGTTATCAAATGTCGGATCTGACGACTGCACCCTACAATGATACATGAAATCCTTACTGCTTGCATGGTCATTGTAGTTTTGCTATACTAGAATAGTACAATTTCTGAAGCTTTTTGCCGCATTGCGGTAGTCGTGGAAGTACCCATATTCCGTTATACCTGACTGTGATGCACTTTAAGGAACTCGTGACCCAATTCCATTTATTTTCGCGAGTATAAATCGATCATTTGAAAGCAGATCTTGAAATTGCAGTTTCGAAATCTTTCTTGTTGGCCAATAGTCGTTTGGTCAAATGAACTCCATATTCTTGTTTTCTTTATTTGCCGCGTCTGGCTTCCGTGCTATTCAGTCGGAGGGCTCGGAAGTGACAAGGTGTCACAAGAATGTCAGCATCAGTAGAATATGTTTAATCTTTGCAGGAAATGGATAGTCCGGGACAGATCACATATCTAATTGAAATCTTGAGGAAAAGAGGTGTCAGAACATTCAGAAGATTTCTACGTGTTCTCATGGAAACATTTCATAGTTCTCTTGCCGAGAATCTTATTTCCAAAGATCCCGAGAGGTTTTCTGACCTCCTTACTCCTGCAGGGGAGACTGATCTTGAACAGCCTCATCCTGAACCCGAAGAAGACAGAGGTCCGAAAACACTTCCGGCAAAGCCCGTTCCAGTCAAAATAGAGATACCGGAACCAGAATTTCATCCCAAGGAAAAGCAAGTCAAGCCGCAAGATCGAGAAAAATCGGATGTTGAGGATGACTTACGGGATCTTCGATCATATTTTGACCATCAACAGTCGAATACAGGAAGAGCTTTATCGGCGCTGAAACAAGAAGAAGTGGTCATCCGAGAGCTGCTGGACCAGAATGCGAAAGAACAAGACCAGTTCAGACAAAATCAAAGTTCCCTGGAGGAAATCGGTCGTCGTGTGCAACAAATTTCGATGAGAACAGGATCACTGGCCGACTCCAATCCCCGTTTATCTGTCAGCCATTATAGATTATCTCAGCTGAACAATCTGCCTTGGTCAGCCGGAAAAAGAGATTATTAAATATTAAACTCACAAATTGTTATCGTACTGCGATGAACTTCTAGCTTAGACCTCCGTAGCTTAAGAACATTATTTGAGTCACACAACGTTGTAGCATCTTCTGTTACAGGCGTATTCGACTTTGTGAGAAAAATCAAACAAAATTGGACACTGATATTTATTATACCCCATTACTTGGGGAAGTTGTCTCGAACGGATAATTCTCAAAGGTGACGCCCATCTGCAGATGTGCTTCCATTATTCGGCATTGGGCCTAGTTTCCTGAGCAGAAAAGGGCCGGTGTGGAGGCTAAGAATGTCCGCTGGCTATGAGTGTCCGGTTATTATCTTCTAACCCAGCTAGGACACTTTTCTACACATTGGGGACAAGTGTCCGTACTTGGTTATGAAAGTGAAAAGGGACCCAAATCGCCAGGACATTCTTATCCACACCTGGACAAGAGGCTGGTTTGACCGACCATCTTCAATATCGAAAGTTTGATTGTAACAGAGATAACAGAGATGCATATCGCACTATGACGAAGCCTCAATCCATGCATCCATGTAACATTGTCCATCGGCCTAGCCGAATAATTGTTTAAGTTTTAGGCACGGCATGATGATAAATGTGCGATATGGGGTCATTCACAATTCATGTTATTATGGGTTACATGGATGATCATATTAACTGTCATATTTCTCTTCAAGACAAGGTATTCCAGTTATTTGACAAGAGTTGGTTAATATTCAGAAGATATGTGAACATGTTAAAGCATATATCACAGTTTACGCTTATTGTATCAGCATTGACTTTCAGCTGAGGGCCCTTGTCTATTCGACACATTGCAGTAGTGTTTACTTCTACCATCAGTGGATTTGTTTAATCTAAAACAGCAGATAAAATAAAACCGTCCAGCATCTATTTTAAAAACAATTGCTGCAATATGTCAAATAGACAATTATCCTCACGCTGAAAGTCCAAGGTGATGCAACAAGAGCATGCACCGAGGGACCATCTATAAATTCCATCTGAAACCAGATTCTCCCCGTCATACACAGTAAGGAGTTTTTAACAATTGTATACCCAAACTTATACCTGTGTTTGGGGAGAGGGTGGGGGAGGGTATCACTGATATATCAGCCGTATATGTTCAGTAACATTGAAGCACCTTAGGCATAATAATTGTCAAGAAATAGTGACGAATGTTTATGGACAATTCCCAGGTAGTACATCATAAATATGATGCAAGTTCATATAATAGATAAATCTATATCCAATATCTTACTTCACAACCAGTGTCAGCATAATAAGTGTGAAGCCCCCGATGAAACCTGGCGAATACTTATCATTCTTGATATATTCTGCACATGATCAAAGACTTACGGTCGTCTCCAAATTACGACCATAAATCACAACTTTGAGGTAGACTGGCATGGGTAGACAACTTAAGGAAACATATTTGAAAATTTGGATGATTCGTTTTAATTTGGATGACATGTTTTCGGATGTTTTATTGGGTGTTTTATCTTGCTACCACTTATGCGAATGCACCTTCTTCAGTTTGTAGGTGTATTTCTAATTTAAACATTTCTATAGTTAACAGTATTTCTGGGGAGCTATTGGTCATATTATCAGTATCTACTACAATTGTACCGGTGTGATGGTTAAGAATGTCCTGATCAAGAGTGTACCTTCTCATACCATTACCCATAGAAACTAAGGAAGGACAATCATCTTTAAGGTGGAGATAAATGTCCTAGATGGGTTAGAAGATAGGAACCGGACCCTCTTAGCCAGCACCGGTTCTCTGGGTCACGTTCAGATGACATTTACAGGTGTGTTACAATGTGTATATTACGATCAGGATTATCGCTTGTTTTGCTTAATATTTAAAGCCGTTTTGGAATATAAACAGTTGTGATTCTCTATATATACGCACATTTTTAATCTAATCCTCTCGTGATCCTTCTCGTTCTCTTCCATATTCTTCACGCCACCTTATCAAACCACCACCTTGTTGAGTGGTTCGACCGATACCAACGATAACCCCAAAATTCCCCGACTTCACGCGAAAAATGTACTATATTTCCTGGAATAACTTGTTAGTTTCAGGCCCTCCGTTACACATACCCTCGTCATAGATCGCTCCCGCGGCTAATCGTTCCCCGTCGTTATTTATCCAACCCTCCCCCCCCCCTCCCCCTTATCTTTTCGCACTGGCTTCCGCTGATGCCCTTTCCGTCCCTTCGTTATTTCCGCCCCCTCGTTATTTATCCACACACTCTTTATTCTCTCCATTCCCTCTTTATCTATATCCACACCGTCTTGTGCCCTATCCATTCACTCGTTATCTTTCCACGCCCTCTATACTGTTCTTTCCATCCCCTCGTTATCGTTCCATACCCTCTGGTATCATTCCCATCCCCTCATTACCTATCCATGCCCTCTGCTATCCTTTCCATCCCCTCGTTATCTTTCCACGCTCTCTTATCTTCACAATCCCCTGTTATATTTCCGTTCCCTTCGTTATTCTCTCCATCTCCTCCTTATCTTTCCACGCTGCCGCAGTCTCTTTATCCTTTTTACACCCTCCTCATCTTTTCGCACTGGCATCTTCTGATGCACTCTCCATCCCCTCGTTATCTTTTCACGCCCTCTGGTATCCTCTCAATTCCCTCGTTATCTTTCTACGCTCTCTGCCATCCTTTCCACTCCCTCGTTCTCTATCCACACCCTCCGTTATGCCCTCCATGCCCTCTTTATCTTCCCACGCCCCTGGTAACCTGTCCATCCCCTCGTTATTTTTCGCCGCCCTCAGCTATCCTGTCCATCCCCTCGTTCTTTATCCACGCCTTCCGATTTTTGTTCTCCATCCCCTCGTTATCTATCCACGCTCTCTGGTATCCTCCCCATTCCCTCGTTATCTATCCACGCCCTCTGGTATCCTCTCCATCCCCTCGTTATCTATCCACGCCCTCTGGTATACTCTCCATCTCCTCGTTATCTATTCACGCCCTCTGGTATACTCTCCATCTCGTCGCTATCTATCCACGCCGTCTGGTATACTCTCCATCTCCTCGCTATCTATTCACGCCCTCTGGTATACTCTCCATCTCCTCGCTATCTATTCACGCCCTCTGGTATCCTCTCCATCTCCTCGCTATCTATCCGCCGTCTGGTATATCTCCATCCCCTCGTTATCTATCCACGCTCTCTGGTATCCTCCCCATTCCCTCGTTATCTATCCACGTCGTCTGGTATCCTCTCCATTCCCTCGTTATCTATTCACGCCCTCTGATATACTCTCCATCTCGTCGCTATCTATCCACGTCGTCTGGTATCCTCTCCATTCCCTCGTTATCTATTCACGCCCTCTGGTATACTCTCCATCTCGTCGTTATCTATCCACGCCGTCTGGTATACTCTCCATCTCCTCGCTATCTATTCACGCCCTGTGGTATCCTCTCCAGTCCCTCGTTATCTATCCACGCTCTCTGGTATCCTCTCCATCCTCTCGTTATCTATTCACGCCCTCTGGTATCCTCTCCGTCTCCACGCTATCTACTCACGCCCTCTGGTATCCTCTCCATTCCCTCGTTATCTATCCACGCTCTCTGGTATCCTCCCCATTCCCTCGTTATCTATCCACGTCGTCTGGTATCCTCTCCATTCCCTCGTTATCTATTCACGCCCTCTGATATACTCTCCATCTCGTCGCTATCTATCCACGTCGTCTGGTATCCTCTCCATTCCCTCGTTATCTATTCACGCCCTCTGGTATACTCTCCATCTCGTCGTTATCTATCCACGCCGTCTGGTATACTCTCCATCTCCTCGCTATCTATTCACGCCCTCTGGTATCCTCTCCGTCTCCACGCTATCTACTCACGCCCTCTGGTATCCTCTCCACTCCCTCGTTATCTATCCACGCCCTCTGGTATCCCCTCCATCCTCTCGTTATCTATTCACTCCCTCTGATATCCTCTCCATCCCCTCTTTATCTATCCACGCCCTTTGGTATCCTCTCCATTCCTCGTTATCTATCCACGCCCTATGGTATCCTCTCCATTCCCTCGTTATCTATCCACGCCCTCTGGTATCCTCTCCATTCCCTCGTTATCTGTCCACGCCCTATGGTATCCTCTCCATTCCCTCGTTATCTATCCACGCCCTATGGTATCCTCTCCATTCCCTCGTTATCTATCCACGCCCTCTGGTATCCTCTCCATTCCCTCGTTATCTATCCACGCCCTCTGGTATCCTCTCCATTCCCTCGTTATCTACTCACGCCCTCTGGTATCCTCTCCATTCCCTCGTTATCTACTCACGCCCTCTGGTATCCTCTCCATTCCCTCGTTATCTACTCACGCCCTCTGGTATCCTCTCCATTTCCTCGTTATCTACTCACGCCCTCTGGTATCCTCTCCATTCCCTCGTTATCTACTCACGCCCTCTGGTATCCTCTCCATTCCCTCGTTATCTACTCACGCCCTGTGGTATCCTCTCCATTCCCTCGTTATCTACTCACGCCCTTTGGTATCCTCTCAATTCCTTCGTTATCTATCCACGCCCTCTGGTATCCTCTCCATTCCTTCGTTATCTATCCACGCCCTCTGGTATCCTCTCCATTCCTTCGTTATCTATCCACGCCCTCTGGTATCCCTCTCCATTCCCTCGTTATCTACTCGCCCTCTGGTATCCTCTCCATTCCTTCGTTATCTATCCACACCCTCTGGTATCCTCTCCATTCCCTCGTTATCTACTCCGCCCTCTTGGTATCCTCTATTCCTTCGTTATCTATCACACCCTCTGGTATCCTCTCCATTCCCTCGTTATCTACTCACGCCATCTGGTATCCTCTCATTCCTTCGTTATCTATCCACACCCTCTGGTATCCTCTCCATTCCCTCGTTATCTGTCCACGCCCTATGGTATCCTCTCCATTCCCTCGTTATCTATCCACGCCCTATGGTATCCTCTCCATTCCCTCGTTATCTATCCACGCCCTCTGGTATCCTCTCCATTCCCTCGTTATCTATCCACGCCCTCTGGTATCCTCTCCATTCCCTCGTTATCTACTCACGGCCTCTGGTATCCTCTCCATTCTCTCGTTATCTACTCACGCCCTTTGGTATCCTCTTCATTCCCTCGTTATCTACTCACGCCCTCTGGTATCCTCTCCATTCCCTCGTTATCTACTCACGCCCTCTGGTTTCCTCTCCATTCCCTCGTTATCTACTCACGCCCTCTGGTATCCTCTCCATTCTCTCGTTATCTATTCACGCCCTCTGGTATCCTCTCCATTCCCTCGTTATCTACTCACGCCCTCTGGTGTCCTCTCCATTCCCTCGTTATCTACTCACGCCCTCTGGTATCCTCTCCATTCCTCGTTATCTATTCACGCCCTTTGGTATCCTCTCCATTCCCTCGTTATCTACTCATGCCCTCTGGTATCCTCTCCATTCCCTCGTTATCTACTCACGCCCTCTGGTATCCTCTCCATTCCCTCGTTATCTACTCACGCCCTCTGGTATCCTCTCCATTCCCTCGTTATCTACTAACACCCTCTGGTATCCTCTCCATTCCCTCGTTATCTACTCACGCCATCTGGTATCCTCTCCATTCCCTCGTTATCTACTCACGCCCTCTGGTATCCTCTCCATTCCCTCGTTATCTACTCACGCCCTCTGCTATCCTCTCCATTCCCTCGTTATCTACTCACGCCCTCTGGTATCCTCTCCATTCCCTCGTTATCTACTCACGCCCTGTGGTATCCTCTCCATTCCCTCGTTATCTACTCACGCCCTTTGGTATCCTCTCAATTCCTTCGTTATCTATCCACGCCCTCTGGTATCTTCTCCTTTCCCTCGTTATCTACTCACGCCCTCTGGTATCGTCTTCATTCCTTTGTTATCTATCCACGCCATCTGGTATCCTCTCCATTCCTTCGTTATCTATCCACGCCCTCTGGTATCCTCTCCATTCCTTCGTTATCTATCCACGCCCTCTGGTATCCTCTCCATTCCCTCGTTATCTACTCACGCCCTCTGGTATCCTCTCCATTCCTTCGTTATCTATCCACACCCTCTGGTATCCTCTCCATTCCCTCGTTATCTACTCACGCCCTCTTGGTATCCTCTCCATTCCTTCGTTATCTATCCACACCCTCTGGTATCCTCTCCATTCCCTCGTTATCTACTCACGCCATCTGGTATCCTCTCCATTCCTTCGTTATCTATCCACACCCTCTGGTATCCTCTCCATTCCCTCGTTATCTACTCACGCCCTATGGTATCCTCTCCATTCCCTCGTTATCTATCCACGCCCTCTGGTATCCTCTCCATTCCCTCGTTATCTATCAACGCCCTCTGGTATCCTCTCCATTCCCTCGTTATCTATCCACGCCCTCTGGTATCCTCTCCATTCCCTCGTTATCTATCCACGCCCTCTGGTATCCTCTCCATTCTCTCGTTATCTACTCACGCCCTTTGGTATCCTCTCCATTCCCTCGTTATCTACTCATGCCCTATGGTATCCTCTCCATTCCCTCGTTATCTATCCACGCCCTCTGGTATCCTCTCCATTCCCTCGTTATCTATCAACGCCCTCTGGTATCCTCTCCATTCCCTCGTTATCTATCCACGCCCTCTGGTATCCTCTCCATTGCCTCGTTATCTATCCACGCCCTCTGGTATCCTCTCCATTCTCTCGTTATCTACTCACGCCCTTTGGTATCCTCTTCATTCCCTCGTTATCTACTCACGCCCTCTGGTATCCTCTCCATTCCCTCGTTATCTACTCACGCCCTCTGGTGTCCTCTCCATTCCCTCGTTATCTACTCACGCCCTCTGGTATCCTCTCCATTCTCTCGTTATCTATTCACGCCCTTTGGTATCCTCTTCATTCCCTCGTTATCTACTCATGCCCTCTGGTATCCTCTCCATTCCCTCGTTATCTACTCACGCCCTCTGGTATCCTCTCCATTCCCTCGTTATCTACTCAGGCCCTCTGGTATCCTCTCCATTCCCACGTTATCTACTCACGCCCTCTGGTATCCTCTCCATTCCCTCGTTATCTACTCACGCCCTCTGGTATCCTCTCCATTCCCTCGTTATCTACTAACGCCCTCTGGTATCCTCTCCATTCCCTCGTTATCTGCTACGCCATCTGGTATCCTCTCCATTCCCTCGTTATATACTCACGCCCTCTGGTATCCTCTCCATTCCCTCGTTATCTACTCGCGCCCTGTGGTATCCTCTCCATTCCCTCGTTATCTACTCCGCCCTCTGGTATCCTCTTTCCCATTCCCTCGTTATTTACTCGCGCCCTGTGGTATCCTCTCCATTCCCTCGTTATCTACTCACGCCCTTTGGTATCCTCTCAATTCCTTCGTTATCTATCCACGCCCTCTGGTACCTTCTCCTTTCCCTCGTTATCTACTCACGCCCTCTGGTATCGTCTTCATTCCTTCGCTATCTATCCACGCCATCTGGTATCCTCTCCATTCCTTCGTTATCTATCCACGCCCTCTGGTATCCTCTCCATTCCTTCGTTATCTATCCACGCCCTCTGGTATCCTCTCCATTCCCTCGTTATCTACTCACGCCCTCTGGTATCCTCTCCATTCCTTCGTTATCTATCCACACCCTCTGGTATCCTCTCCATTCCCCCGTTATCTATCCACACCCTCTGGTATCCTCTCCATTCCCCCGTTATCTATCCACACCCTCTGGTATCCTCTCCATTCCCTCGTTATCTACTCACGCCATCTGGTATCCTCTCCATTCCTTCGTTATCTATCCACACCCTCTGGTATCCTGTCCATTCCCTCGTTATCTACTGACGCCCTATGGTATCCTCTCCATTCCCTCGTTATCTATCCACGCCCTCTGGTATCCTCTCCATTCCCTCGTTATCTATCAACGCCCTCTGGTATCCTCTCCATTCCCTCGTTATCTATCCACGCCCTCTGGTATCCTCTCCATTCCCTCGTTATCTATCCACGCCCTCTGGTATCCTCTCCATTCTCTCGTTATCTACTCACGCCCTTTGGTATCCTCTTCATTCCCTCGTTATCTACTCACGCCCTCTGGTATCCTCTCCATTCCCTCGTTATCTACTCACGCCCTCTGGTATCCTCTCCATTCCCTCGTTATCTACTCACGCCCTGTGGTATCCTCTCCATTCCCTCGTTATCTACTCACGCCCTTTGGTATCCTCTCAATTCCTTCGTTATCTACTCACGCCCTCTGGTATCGTCTTCATTCCTTCGTTATCTATCCACGCCATCTGGTATCCTCTCCATTCCCTCGTTATCTACTCACGCCCTCTGGTATCCTCTCCATTCCTTCGTTATCTACTCACGCCCTCTGGTATCCTCTCCATTCCTTCGTTATCTATCCACACCCTCTGGTATACTCTCCATCTCTTCTGTATCCTCTCCGTCTCCACGCTATCTACTCACGCCCTCTGGTATCCTCTCCACTCCCTCGTTATCTATCCACGCCCTCTGGTATCCTCTCCATTCCTTCGTTATCTATCCACGCCCTCTGGTATCCTCTCCATTCCCTCGTTATCTACTCACGCCCTCTGGTATCCTCTCCATTCCTTCGTTATCTATCCACACCCTCTGGTATCCTCTCCATTCCCCCGTTATCTATCCACACCCTCTGGTATCCTCTCCATTCCCTCGTTATCTACTCACGCCATCTGGTATCCTCTCCATTCCTTCGTTATCTATCCACACCCTCTGGTATCCTGTCCATTCCCTCGTTATCTACTGACGCCCTATGGTATCCTCTCCATTCCCTCGTTATCTATCCACGCCCTCTGGTATCCTCTCCATTCCCTCGTTATCTATCAACGCCCTCTGGTATCCTCTCCATTCCCTCGTTATCTACTCACGCCATCTGGTATCCTCTCCATTCCCTCGTTATCTACTCACGCCCTCTGGTATCCTCTCCATTCCCTCGTTATCTACTCACGCCCTCTGCTATCCTCTCCATTCCCTCGTTATCTACTCACGCCCTCTGGTATCCTCTCCATTCCCTCGTTATCTACTCACGCCCTGTGGTATCCTCTCCATTCCCTCGTTATCTACTCACGCCCTTTGGTATCCTCTCAATTCCTTCGTTATCTATCCACGCCCTCTGGTATCTTCTCCTTCCCCTCGTTATCTACTCACGCCCTCTGGTATCGTCTTCATTCCTTCGTTATCTATCCACGCCATCTGGTATCCTCTCCATTCCTTCGTTATCTATCCACGCCCTCTGGTATCCTCTCCATTCCTTCGTTATCTATCCACGCCCTCTGGTATCCTCTCCATTCCTTCGTTATCTACTCACGCCCTCTGGTATCCTCTCCATTCCTTCGTTATCTATCCACACCCTCTGGTATCCTCTCCATTCCCTCGTTATCTACTCACGCCCTCTTGGTATCCTCTCCATTCCTTCGTTATCTATCCACACCCTCTGGTATCCTCTCCATTCCCTCGTTATCTACTCACGCCATCTGGTATCCTCTCCATTCCTTCGTTATCTATCCACACCCTCTGGTATCCTCTCCATTCCCTCGTTATCTACTCACGCCCTCTGGTATCCTCTTCATTCCCTTGTTATCTATCCACGCCGTCTGGTAACCTCTCCATTCCCTCGTTATCTATCCACACCCTCTGGTATCCTCTCCATCTCGTCGCTATCTATCCACGCCCTCTGGTATACTCTCCATCTCTTCTGTATCCTCTCCGTCTCCACGCTATCTACTCACGCCCTCTGGTATCCTCTCCACTCCCTCGTTATCTGTCCACGCCCTCTGGTATCCTCTCCATTCCTTCGTTATCTATCCACGCCCTCTGGTATCCTCTCCATCTCGTCGCTATCTATTCACGCCCTCTGATATCCTCTCCATCCCCACGTTATCTATTCACGCCCTCTGGTATCCTCTCCATTCCCTCGTTATATATCCACGCCCTCTGGTATCCTGTCCATCCCCTCGTTATCTATCTACGCCCTCTGGTATCCTCTCCATCTCCTCGCTATCTACCCACGCCCTCTGGTGTCCTCCCCATCCCCTCGCTATCTATCCACGCCCTCCGGTATTCTTTCCATCCCCTCATTATCTACCCACGCCTTCTGGTATCTACTCCATCCCCTCGTTATCTATCCACGCCCTCTGGTATCCTCTCCATCTCCTCGCTATCTATCCACGCCCGCTGGTATCCTCTCCATCCCCTCGTTATCTATCCACGCCCTCTGGTATCCTCTCCATTCCCTCGTTATCTATCCACGCCCTCTGGTATCCTCTTCATCTAGTCGCTATCTTTCCACGCCATCTGCTGTGCTATCCAACTCGTAGTTATCTATCTACGTCCTCCTTTATCATCTCCATCCGCTCGCTATCTTTTCACGCCCATTCTTCATCCACTCGTTATTTATTCGCGCCCTCCGCTATCCATCCTTTCATCTCTTCCACTCCCTTCGCTATACTCTCCATCTTTTCGTTCGTTCCACAAACTCTCATAAACCCTTCATCCCCGTCGGCTATCATCTCCATCGCGTTATCCTCTCCGCGTCCTCCGCTATCCTCTCCACCCCTCGATATCTATCCACGCCCTCTCGTATCCTATCGGTATCTATCTGTAACCCAGTCAATGAAGACAAGCCGGTTCTTGGTGTAATTAATTAATAACAGTTTATTCACCATGTCTCTCATGGAATGAACTAAAAGGGATAAAGCGAGAAAAAGGGAAAAGGGGCAGCGACTGCCAATGTCCTGCCAATGAACAAAAGGGCATGAATGAGTACACTTACATTCATAGATAATGTATAACACAATTTGAGCATATGCGAGTAATACATATTCGCATATATATGACACATGAAACCGTTCCATAAACTTATACAAAATTCGTCATAATCAACTTCCATAGGAATATAGTAGTTTAATACTTTACAAACCAGGCAATGTATTATGTTTATCATAATGCATCATTTAGGAATCAAATAATCTGATCGGAGCTGATTATCATTAATTATATTACTCCGTATTAGATATTCTTAATAAAATCATTCAACATATTAATCTCATTATCTGATATCATTGTTGATATCGCCAAATACACCATGGTACTGACCTGTTGAACACTCTAATTCTATGGTGTATACAGACAAGCCACAGACTGGTAACTCAATAGGTCACCTAAAATAGTACAATCAAATAATTAATCTGATCCATAGACTTGGAAACATTTACTGAATGTAATCTAATTAATAAAGGATTTGAATAATAATATAATCCATTCATTGGTACAAAAGATATTACAAGAAATATAATCTTACACTGCGGATCGGTGCTCATATAACTTATGCAGAGAAACAATCTGCCTAACGCAGTTATATCTATTTCGCGCCATTTAGCCTATGACCTACATATGATTACACTTCATCGACGTTACAGAGATATACATGTAATGTGATCACTTGAATATCGTTCTGTACAACAATAATACCAAACGTACAAACATGACAGTACTCACGTTCGAAACCGGGAATACTCAGCGTAGCCTTATTTACAGGTAATGTTCGCATACCACCATAATCGTGATGAAACCGTGGAATTAGGAACGTCTGTTTCCTGCTTGTTTACAAGATGTCTTCACGAACAAGGAACATAAGCGCCACCTATCGACTACTCGGCACACTGCACATACAATGCAAATGTACTTAGGGGCGACCACTCCATTATACTTGGAACAAGCCAAATTTACGGTTAAGGGGGAACAACTCTCAGTGCACCAGGCCACATCCCTCCCGGACGGATCGCTGTCCAGTCCCTGGACACGAGCGGCTACCCACATTCGCAATACCTGACGAAACGGCACTCGACCACGGCAGAGGAACAACACCAGTCGCCAACTAAGATGCAAGCAAACACGGATGAAGAAAGACCATATTACCTGAGGGCACTTCCTCCTATCGAGTCCTAGACGACGACCAGACGAGGCACGTTGGTGACACTGGAAACTGGCATAGTTTCCCACCTAACCAACAACGTCTCTTCCGTTACGATATGCACCACTGGCTTCCTTGAACAGGGCAGAGCTTAACTTAAGTAGAAAATCTGACAAACTGTCGTCAGTCGTAGTGCCTCTAGGGTCACTCTCAACTCGTATGGCACCGCAAGTTTCAGACTGTTCACTGCCACGAGCCTGAGATTCCTCCATGGCAGCATTCTGTTGCACTGCAGAACGAGGCTCTCCATAAGGGTTGGAGTGACGACCTGCACCGGCACGCGTAGTTCGTCTCGGGGTAGGAACAGGACATGCCTGTTGTCTTGGCATAACTTGTCTTCTCACTGGGACACGTGGAACTGGATCACTATCAGGAGCATAATCTAGACCAATAAGGACTCCTTCCTCTTCGGATTCACTGGATGACTGTGCACTAACATGTTCGTTTGGTTCCGAAACAGTCTCCTCCCTAGGTGTGGCTGACGGTAGAACTGTATCTGGACACATACGTAGATTTGATCGATGCACACTCGTCGTGAGACCACTACCATCACATGATTCAATGGAGTAAACCTGTTCATCTGGACCTAGACAGCGAACCACTTTATACACCTTCGTTTGCCACGCATCTTGGATTTTGTTCCGACCTTTCACTCGATTGCGGATGAGCACTCTATCTCCGGGTGCAAGCGGCTGACTACGCAACCCCTTGTTTAGAACTCGTTTCCGGGATTCTGCTCCTGCATCCATTCGTTCTTGGGCTCTTTCGTAAGCCTCTCTCAAGGCTCGTTGGTGTTCAATGAGCCAATCGCTAGGTTCATTCGGGTCTTCTTCATCCTCTCCTCCAAGTAGTAGATCTATCGGGAGCTTGGGATCTCTGCCGAACAGCAAATAGTATGGTGAATAGCTCGTACTCGCATGCGGTGTGATGTTATATGCGAAGACGACTTCAGACAGATGTTTCGACCAAGATTTCTTCTGGACTGGTAGAAGAGAACGCAACAGGTCATGCATAGTGCGGTTAAATCTCTCGCACTGCCCATTACCCTGAGGGTGATATGGGCTAGTGCGAGACTTCTTTATCCCATACAAGCGACAAAGTTCCAGGATTACTGATGCCTCAAAGCTGCGGCCTTGATCGGAGTGAATTCTAAGGGGAATCCCAAACTTGTTGAACCATTCCTTGACCAGGAATCTTGCTGTAGTTTCCGCTCCTTGGTCCCTTGTGGGGATCGCCACTGTGAATTTCGAAAAGACATCGGTCATGACGAGTACATTCTCATAACCATCACTACTACGTTCAAGTTGACAGTAATCGAGAGCAACTACTTCTAGAGGTCTTGTTGCAAGTAGACTACCCGCCGGTGCCCTGACACGAGGATGGGGCAATTTGGAAACTGTACAACGCTCGCAATCCTTGCACCACTTTTCCACGTCAGCATAGATGCCAGGCCAATAACACCGTTGACGGATGAGTGCCAGTGTCCTCTCGACTCCTTGGTGTCCCAGTTGATCATGCATAGCTGTCAATACTGTATTCTTCAGTGCCTCTGGCAGAATCAGCTGCTTTAGCTTGCCCAGGGTGCGGTCGTTCACTTGTCGATATAGAATTCCACCATCCATCTCCAGCCTTTCCCACTGCTTAGTAAGGGTCAACACACGTCATGGAAGGTGTCTGCGTTATCCGAAATTCGGCTTGCAACCGTTTTTCCAGAAGGGGAGAAATGCCTTGATGGTTGGGTCCCTTTCTTGCAGGTTTTGTATCTTTGTCTTGGAATAACTGGGGAAGCTACTTAATACCTCCATGGGTGCAGGTTCATCACTAACCTCTGCTTGAATTGCACTGGTGACCGCAACACTACCAGCCAGTACACTTGCAGTGCAGACCTCAACTGGAATGTCCGTGACCTTTCCCATTGCAGTACAAGCTGCACGGAAGTCATCCCCTGTGACTGTTCCCTCGTGTGCCTGCGGCAGTCTCGACAAAGCGTCTGCGTTGGTATTCGATTTCCCAGAACGATAGCGGATTTCAAAATCAAACACAGCTAACTGAGCTACCCATCGCTGCTCCACTGCTCCTAGTTTAGCAGACTGGAGGTAGCTGAGTGGATTGTTATCCGTGTATGCTACGAATTTACTTCCCAGCAGATAGTCTCGAAACTTGTCTGATATAGCCCATTTAAGGGCTAGAAGCTCCAGCTTGAAAGAACTGTAATTGGACATGTTTCTTTCGGTCGGGCGTAGTCCCCTCGAAGCATATGCGATGACCCTGCGTTTACCATCTACCTCCTGTGAAAGTACAGCCCGTAATCCTTGGTGACTGGCGTCTGTTTCAACAATAAACGGGAGTTGGAAATCAGCATATGCGAGAATAGGCGCTGTAACTAAGCTGTCCTTCAGTGAACTAAATGCTCCTTCACATGTTGATGTCCATCTTTCTGAGAAGCTGAACTTCTTCCGGTCCTTTAGATCTCTCTGGCACATTGCAACAAGGTCGTTCAGTGGTCTGGCAGTACGAGCAAATCCAACTACAAACTTTCTGTAATAGCTCGCGAACCCTACAAACATCCCGAGTTCCTTTAGATTTGTGGGTGCCGGCCATTTGCTAACAACTGCTATTTTGTCCGGATCCGTTGATATACCTTGAGCCGATATCACATGTCCGAGATACCGAACTTCTTCCCTGAGGAAAAAGCACTTTCTAGGCGACAGTTTCATTCCCAATTGCTCCATCTTCGTCAACACAATCTCCAGTCTCTTGATGTGTTCTTCAAAAGTAGCCGAATAGACGACAACGTCATCTAGATATACCAGTAGGAATTCAAAAAGTTCCTTAGAGAAACATCTCTGCATTAACCGTTGGAATGTTCCCGGGGCGTTTGAGAGGCCAAATGGCATCCTACGAAATTCGTAGAGCCCAAACGGAGTCACGAACGCTGTCTTTGCTGCATCTTTCGGGTCCATTGCTACCTGGTTGTAACCGCTGGCGAGATCGAGCGTCGAGAAGTACTGAGCGCCACAAAGATGGTCAAGTGTATCCTGGATTCGAGGAAGAGGAAATGCGTCACGTCGTGTCTTCTGATTCAGCCTGCGATAATCAACGCATAGGCGAAGATCACCAGTTTTCTTTCGTACCAAGACTATTGGAGTAGCATAAGGTGAGTGACTCTCTTGAATGACATTTTTCTCTAGTAATTTCTGTATATGTCGGCGTACCTCGTCAAGCTGGTTCGGTGGGATCCTTCTACAAGGCTGGGCCACTGGGATTCCATCCTCGGTAGGTATAGTGTGCTGCACTATATCAGTGTATCCCAAGTCATCGTCATCTTGTGCAAATGCACCCTTGTGTCTGCGAAGCAGATCTTTTAGCTGCATTCTTTCTTGTTCCGTGATGGGCAAGCTTTCCACATCTTGCAACATTTTGTCGTATTTACTATGCACTACAGCTTCCGTGGATGTCTCGTGCACCTGACCGGTAACTTCAGATATGGCTGGATTGAGTTCTACGAAGTATGGCTGATCACTCTGTTCAGTGGTTGAAGGGTTCATCTCAACATAGTCAGCTGAATGTATGGTACCCAACCAAGTCCGTGGTTGCAGCCACAAATCTTCATTACTAAGATTGGCCACCCTCACAGGCAGAATATTCGCATCTGCGGTGCAGCAAGTGTTCACCACCTGCAGGCTTGGGGGAAGAGACGTTGCAACTGCTTCAACTGTAACTGTGGATTTGGTGCTTGGATTCCCTCTAAATCCACACGTATCGATGACACAAATTGACCAAGCAGGAACATGTACGGGACGCTTCCCTGCCACCTTAGCAATACCAAATAACTGCACATCTTGTCGCTGTTGTTGGAGTACCACACCAAAAACTTTGTTCCATTCCTCTGGAATTTCCTGTAGAGATGATTCACCATCGGCACCTTTCACCACATGGAGACATTCACGGATGACATTCATTCCCAACAGTCCAGGCATCTTCTCTTTCCGGAGACGACCCAACGGATCAGTGGGGTCCTTGATAACAAGGACTCCAGTGCATGGCAAAGACTTACCTAGAGCTGTAATTTTCAGCTCAATGTAACCAAGGTAGGGAATCTGAGTCATTCGCAGCCGCCAGCTTCAGCCATTCAGTCGTAGGAATAAGTGGGCTGACCTTGTCCTGCAAATACTTATGAAAAAACTTTCAGTGATAGTAGCAACTTGTGATCCGGAATCCAGGAGACATGACACCTCCACTCCCGCCATCAGTACCTGGGTAACAACACTGTCTCCAACCACCTTGTTATATATGTTTTCTCGTGAACTGTAGTCATCTTGAGGTTTAGAGCCTGCAACTTCCCCTCCTACCACCTGGCTCATTGTGGCAGGGGGTTGGAGTTTAACGACAACAGGGGGGTCAGGTGCTTCCCAGCTCTTTTCGGGCATTGCCTCGCTATGTGTCCCGGGGCGTCACATTAAAAACAGATAGGCCGACCATCCGTGTCATTTTTTGGTTCTCTTCTATGACGAGTGGGTCCTTGAAATTGCCTTGATGCATTGCCGGACTTCATTTCCTTTATTTCCAAAGCCAAGTCTTGGAGTGCTTTAGTTTGCTTATCCATTATCTCCAAGAATCGGTCGGGTGTCTTAATGGTTGCAGATTCTTCTTTACCTGCAGAAGAATCAAAAGTACTGGATAAACTGTGTTCCTCAATGATTTTGTGACTTACCACTGGCCCACGTGCCACTCGTTTTGGTCCCTCCTCTTCTTCTACATACCGCATAGCTTCGTCACGGATGTTTAGAAAGGTCGTAGTTGGGCGTTCCCTGATCAGACGCCGCAAATCTCTGCGCAACTGGGGATCCTTGACTGCATCCGCAAACTGATCCCGTAGGGCCAAGTCACGATCGGGTACAACATCCACATTTCTACGAAGGACCTGATCCATTAAACGTGTGAGCTCATGTGAAAATGAGCGAAGAGTCTCACCATCTGTCTGACGACGACCATAAAATTGTGCTAGCAGCTGTGGAACAGATCGCTTCTCGCCAAAGGTCTCCACTAGAACTTCTAAAATTCTATCAGGGTTCTCCCTCACCTCTTCAGGACGCACCTTCACCTCAGCCTTAGCCGCTCCTGAAAGGTGACACATAATGAAATCAATCTTTTCCTCTCTCGGGCAGTTCCTTGCCGCAAGGATTCTTTTGATTTCCTCAACAAACTCCTCCACAACCCAATCTTTAGCTTCGACTGGGGAACCTGAGAATGGTTCCAACTTCCGTTCCCTCGGCACGTACACATATTGGCGGGCATTTTTGTTACGCTGGACTTCCAGTTGGAGTTGCTCTATAGTCTGCTGCAGCTGAGCAAGCCCAGCTGCAGCATCAGCCTGTTGCAGCGCAGGGTGGGCTCCTCCACCCAGGTTAGCTTCATCATCAGCCATGTCTGCTCCAAAATACTACGACCGCGATATATTGATCCTCCACACAGCAAAATGACCGATCGCGACAGGTATGTCGTCAGTGGGCAGCCAGAACGATCAGCGCAGGGAAGGGAAGTGAGAACTGAGCACCAAAAATTACTACCCCCACCGGAAACCAGAGCCGGACACAGAGGGACTAGAACTATCTTTTCCAGCACATGTGCGCTTGCATGAACAGTAACTCCAAATGAACAATCACAGACACTTGAATACAGCATGCACTCTTTCACTTCAGCTCTATATACAATACATGGGATTTGGGTCAAAAAGGTAATTTGGGTCAGAAAGGGACTTTGGGTCAGAAAGGAGATTTGGGTCGATAAGGAAATTTGGGTCAGAAAGGGACTTTGGGTCAGGAAGGGGATTTGGGTCAATAAGGGAATTTGGGTCAGAAAGGGACTTTGGGTCAGGAAGGGGATTTGGGTCAACAAGGGAATTTGGGTCAGAAAGGGACTTTGGGTCAGAAAGGAGATTTGGGTCGATAAAGAAATTTGGGTCAGAAAGGGACTTTGGGTCAGAAAGGAGATTTGGGTCGATAAGGAAATTTGGATGAGAAAGGGATTTCGGGTCAGAAAGCCCTTCCATACATATTAAATCAGTTGGATGGAATATTTCATACATGTAATTTCCGAATACAGCATGCAGACTGACTTACCAGTTCAAATGAGCAAATTGCTGTACTTTAAATATATATGGCAAAATAACATGGGGCACAATGACTTCTCAGTTGCAGAGACCCATCACAATACACAATTTTCGTATGCAACACTGACTTACCAACTTTCAGTGAAAACCGATCAGTAGCGTAATATTGAATGCAATTTACCATATAGACACAAATTTAGTTTTCAGGAACACTGATACCTGGCAGCCTAGTCTGATCTCTGATATATAAATTTCATTAATTAGCTCGAACACATGTACTGCATAATTTTGACAAATTACACACATTAGAAAAGTCGAGCAACAAAATGACATGCTCAAGCAGTATACCATATACCCAATGGACAGGGATCATTACTGTATCACTCCCATTCTTAGTCTATCATGAAATTTATAGGAGTTTTGAAAAATTTCAGTTCTGAATCAGCTGCTTGCTTGTTCGGTAGACAGTTGTTACTCTCTTGTGCTTTCATAAGCTTCAGGCTTGCACATCCTGTGTCATGAATGAATTTCCACAGTTTTTCACACACTCCACAATGTTGACTGGCCTGACAGTTAGTACATACATGTGCAGTTTCTCAGTTCCAATGTGATGACTTGGACTCAACAGCGCGTTTTCCCAAATTTCTTCTCTGAACGGAAACAGCGTACCGTACTTCACACTTGAATCAGAATGCACCATTAGCTTAGTGCCATTTCTTCAGGCTCTCCAAGATGCAGTGTCATCTGTCGTCGTTTCTCACAGATCGCTACCCCTTTTTATAGATCAGTTATTTCACCCTTCAGAGACCGATCCTGTCGGCGACGCCAAAATGTAACCCAGTCAATGAAGACAAGCCGGTTCTTGGTGTAATTAATTAATAGCAGTTTATTCACCATGTCTCTCATGGAATGAACTAAAAGGGATAAAGCGAGAAAAAGGGAAAAGGGGCAGCGACTGCCAATGTCCTGCCAATGAACAAAAGGGCATGAATGAGTACACTTACATTCATAGATAATGTATAACACAATTTGAGCATATGCGAGTAATACATATTCGCATATATATGACACATGAAACCGTTCCATAAACTTATACAAAATTCGTCATAATCAACTTGCATAGGAATATAGTAGTTTAATACTTTACAAACCAGGCAATGTATTATGCTTATCATAATGCATCATTTAGGAATCAAATAATCTGATCGGAGCTGATTATCATTAATTATATTACTCCGTATTAGATATTCTTAATAAAATCATTCAACATATTAATCTCATTATCAGATATCATTGTTGATATCGCCAAATACACCATGGTACTGACCTGTTGAACACTCTAATTCTAGGGTGTATACAGACAAGCCACAGACTGGTAACTCAATAGGTCACCTAAAATAGTACAATCAAATAATTAATCTGATCCATAGACTTGGAAACATTTACTGAATGTAATCTAATTAATAAAGGATTTGAATAATAATATAATCCATTCATTGGTACAAAAGATATTACAAGAAATATAATCTTACACTGCAGATCGGTGCTCATATAACTTATGCAGAGAAACAATCTGCCTAACGCAGTTATATCTATTTCGCGCCATTTAGCCTATGACCTACATATGATTACACTTCATCGACGTTACAGAGATATACATGTAATGTGATCACTTGAATATCGTTCTGTACAACAATAATACCAAACGTACAAACATGACAGTACTCACGTTCGAAACCGGGAATACTCTAGATCAGAACAGCGTAGCCTTATTTACAGGTAATGTTCGCATACCACCATAATCGTGATGAAACCGTGGAATTAGGAACGTCTGTTTCCTGCTTGTTTACAAGATGTCTTCACGAACAAGGAACATAAGCGCCACCTATCGACTACTCGGCACACTACACATACAATGCAAATGTACTTAGGGGCGACCACTCCATTATACTTGGAACAAGCCAAATTTACGGTTAAGGGGGAACAACTCTCAGTGCACCAGGCCACATATCCACGCCCTCTGGTATCCTATCGTTATCTATTCACGCCCTCTGGTATCTTATCGTTATCTATCCACGCCCTCTGGTATCCTATCGTTATCTATCCACGCCCTCTGGTATCCTATCGTTATCTACCCACGCCCTCTGGTATCCTATCGCTATCTATCCACGCCCTCTAGTATCCTATCGTTATCTATCCACGCCCTCTGGTATCCTATCGTTATCTATCCACGCCCTTCGCTATACTCTCCACCTTTTCGTTTTCGTTCCATAAACTCCCCCTGAACCCTCCATCCCCGTCGTCTGTCATCTCCATCCCGTTATCTTTTCCGCGCCCTCTGCTGTCCTTTCCATCCCCTTGTTTCTTTCGACGCTCTGTCGTCTTTTTTCATTCCCCCCGTTATCTCTTCCACGAGCTCTGTTATCATCTCCATCTCCTCGGTATCTTTTCCATGCCCTCCGTTTATATGCTCTCTCATTTCACCCCTCTGCCATCCTCTCCCATAATGGGAGGGGCGTAATTAAGCTGAACAACAAATTTGTGAAAGCGCGGTTCATCCTGTAGATATATTATATTATGCTATATTATATCGATTTGTGGCAGGGATGGTCGACCATACTCATTCCCCAAACGCTATATAGACGATCTTCTCGCTGTGGATAATCGCTATATAAATGACGCAGTGAAGGATATATATCCACCTTCACTGGATTTGAAGGAAACTACAGATAACCCTACAGGCACATCATATTTAGACCTATATCTCTATGAAGCGGGCCTTCTCTCTCGTCGACTGTATGACAAAAGAGATGATTACAATTTCGACATCGTAAATTATCCCATTCTGGACAGTAATATTCCAGTGGGACCTGCATATGGCGTATACATATCACGCCTAGTAGCATTTGCTAGATCCTGTGTTAAATGTGACGATTTTAATCAACATCACAAAACATTGTTGCAGAAACTTATAAAACAGGGCTACACCACCAAGTGCCTCCACTCAAAGTTTCTCAAATTTGGCGATACATATCGCATGCTGATAGCAAAATACGAGCGTAGCTTGCAAGATCTATGGCGTTACGTTTCGTAACTTGTCTCTAATTCCGCTTAACCCGGGGCTAGGGGCCGTATGAACCCATATACTTCAAGATCCACATGGTACTCATATGAACAGTCACAATCAAAGCGTGACTGAGATACATCATTCTTCAGATGACGACTTTACAACGAATATTATGGATTTTAAGAATACTGATCAGCGATACGGATTTGATATTTTTGGAACATCATGATGTCTTGCATTGAAAACTGTTGACCGCTTCTCTCTTGCAGGAATACGTTTATGTATACTATGATTGTCGTTTTGAATTTGGTGCTAATACTGTTATATGGAATATGGAATAGGTCTTTGGATTATGGACGCGGATATTCTCTAATGGACGACGGCTGAATTATGAATGACGGACCAGACGCTTGTAATTTTACCTGTGTATGCCTGGATTCTGCTGGTGGACAAGTTGTCCCCGAGGCCGGGCCCCTGCACACCCAACACTCATAATGGATACCACAGAAAGAAAATATAGTAAGACAGACCCGAGGAACCTTAGTGCAGGTTTCTCGGCCGAGTCTCTAATAGTTCGAAATGCACTAAGACCTTTTTCAATCCAAATGACAGATATATTTCTGACCGCAAAGCAAGGTCACGACATCAAACCTTGTAACATTGCGCTTGATGATTGTTTAGCACCAAATTTTACATGTAATAATTTCAAGATTTCTATATGTGGACACCGTGGATGTCTCACGTGTCCCCTCTTTAATACTTCAGCGTCATTTAGTTCCGCGTTAGCTGGTAACTCATATTCTGTAAACTCGTATGCTGATCTTAGTTGTTCTACTTCAAACTGTATTTATTTAGTTTCCTGTAAGAAGTGTGGTCAACAGTATCTTGGCAAGACCACCCAAAGACTCCATCCTAGGGTAAATGGTCACATAAAATCCGTTAGGAAAAAGCAATTGCTTATAGGTAAGCATTTTTCTGAACCCGACCATGGCTAGGACAACTTTAGTATCCAGATCATAAGACTTCGTCTATCCATCTACCAAGGATTCCCTCTTTGGATTTGAGAGAAAAATCCGAGAGCGGGAACTATTCTGGATGCTAGAGTGTTTCCGTATGGTTTAAATGATAATGTCAGTGGGTTCGGCAACGTTACAAACCGCCGTTCAAATATATCCAATATTACCCAGCTATTTAAACCCCATCAACGGAGACATCGCAGCCATGGTTGGAGGAAGTTTAATAGTGCGATGATTCACGATCATATCACTTTAAATTACTTAGTGGGTTTAACTAACACACCCAATAGTACACATAGCTTACATGTACGTACAGTTCTGTATGCGTTACCTCTGAGAGCTTTAAATCATATAGCCGGAGTATACAACAATCAGCGTCTTCAGGAAATATAAAGTATGTCAAGATATAGCGTATTTTCGGTTGTATCGTCCAGTGAACATAATCGAAACATCCTAAGATCGGCTTTTCTTGAAACTACTTAGATAAAGGACTGGACATTATTAATTTACCTCGAATCCTCAATGATCCAGAGGTACGCCACGCTGTACCAAACTATTTTAAGTTCACAGAACCTCCGTGCATTTCATATGAGTACGCTAAATCTATAGCCACCAAAATATTCAATTACTCTGATGCTGTCAAGGAGTTTGACTGGAACTTATACACGTCGGGGGGCTATAGTTGTGATTGTGAATCGTCGAACTTTATCCGTACACCATGCAAACATGTTGTGACTGGTGATCTTGATGTGGTGAGTGATAAGGACCTAAGATTACTCCTGATGAAGGGTCCTAAATATAGAGAGCCGAGAAATTTGAAGGCCGACCAGAAGATAGTCCTGTCTGCTTTGGAACAATTCGTTATTGATTGGTCTAAGCGAGAAAAAGTTGAACCTACCGTACTCGCTGATTGGCTGGACCTCACCAAGTGCAAGGTCGTTGAAACAATCCGCCATATTGACAGAAGTACCCTTCCCCAAGCAAAACAAGTACTGAGAAGCCCTAATTCGCAAGAAGTTCTAGCCAATCTCCAGAGTAAATTCGTCATAGTCCCAGCAGACAAAGCTCCAAATAATATAATATTCATATGTAAATATTACTATTACCAGGTGCTGGTTGAAGAATTGAGTGTAAACATATCGTCATCAAATACGTCTACTTACTCTCAAACTGCGTTTACTCTGGAAGATTTATTTAACAATCACAAAACGTTTCTCAAGGAAAGAGGTATTTGTATTCCAACCAAACATAATGATATACCAAAAGTATACTGGACCCCCAAAATGCATAAATCACCATACAAAGCTAGATTCATAGCTGGTTCTAGAAGCTGCTCCACCAAGCTTCTTTCAACCCTGTTGACGAGGGCCATTCAGGAGGTAAACACATTTTAGGAAAGGTATTGCGCCACTTTTTCTAAAAACTCTGGCGTTGAATGTATGTGGATATTGAAAAACTCAAACTGTCTTACGGAAGAACTTGATGCTAAAGGTCACATACCGTATAGACATGTGTCCACATGGGATTTCTCGACTCTCTATACTACAATCCCTCATCAGGACCTTATTGACCGTCTAAGTTCATTAATAGTATCTGTGTTCAAGAAAACTGATCGTAGATAGATTAATGTCGGATGCCATAAAGCATTCTTTAGCTCTACTACATACAGGAGATATCATTCATGGGATGCTTCTTTGTTGATAGATTTGCTTGAATTTCTCATTAATAATATCTATGTGAAATTTGGCAACACAATATATCAGCAGCATATAGGTATTCCAATGGGTACTAATTGTGCACCCCTGTTGGCTGACCTATATCTGTTCTCTTATGAATATGACTATATGCAGGCGCTTTCGAAAACCGATCCATTCAAAGCCTGTTCCTTCTCATTCACCAAACGCTATATAGACGATCTTCTCGCTGTGGATAATTATGAATGACGGACCAGACCTGTTTACCCGACGTCAACATACGATTTCTCAATGTTTTCGAGATCAGTTTTTTCAACTGTATGCGATGGCACGTGTTTGCTTGAACAGGTCACATGAACTGGTATGTCCTTTGTTCAGTCTTCTCTCAAATTGAAATGTATCTAGATGTTGAGACTTGAGACGAGAAATACGAGGATTTTCCACATTGTCGGACACCAGGAAGTTTGACTCTATTCGGGAATCCCCTCTGTTACTTCTACTTTTTATCAAAACATTTTGATATGTCGCTAATACTGTTCAAACAGGCGTATAATTCTTGTCTTTAATGCCGGTTTATCATATCTCCGTGAAAATTGTCGCCTTTTGATTGGCTGGCGGGCCTATCGTGTTACACCGTATTTCAAATCTTTCGGGAAAATATGAAATTTGCTGGACGAACATATCTCGTATTACCTCTGGAGTCAAGCGCTCACGTGCAGCCGTCCATAGCAACGACAAGGTGTTCGCCTGCAGCACGGCAGATTTGATGTAATTAACCTTCGGATTTCTATGGAAGACGACAGCGTCGCGTTCTCGTGTTATAAAACGACTGAATTAATAAGATGACAATTAACGCGAGTTTCCGCTCGCTATCGTCTTCCATATAGATTTCGAAGATATGGAACTTAACTCTGAGTGTCAAATCGTAAAACTTTTCTATCGAGAACGTTTTACGCACAGTGCGCTTCGCGATAAGAGAAGGAAAGGTCACACAGGCGTAATGTTTTTTTACCCCTTGGCCATTTTGGCCTCGGGGTATTGTCGTCGCCATGTACGTCCGTTCCTCCGTTACCGCATTTTAGGCAAAACCGCTTGAGACACAACCACCAAATTTGAACACTTATTTATCTAGTGCTAAATCAGGCTCCCCTCGGCCAATATTATGGCACGGTTTTGTGTTAAACTTTTTCTATCAACATAAAATTGTGTTGAGTTCAATACAAATTAGTGTTGATTCAACACAATTTGTGTTATTTTCAACACCATACTTGTGCTAAAATGGCTTCAACACAATTTTTTGCCAGTGTGCATAGCATAGAAAACTAGTTTAGAAAGAAAATGATAAAATTACACCGGATAATGCACATATCCTATGACCAGACCATCTCACCCGAATTTTATTTCCTATAAAATCTTCTCGAAATTTGGTATATAATAATCGTCATACTGTATATACTGTTGAGCCAAGCAGCGAAGATTTTGTGAAATTTTATATAGCCATCAACCAACCAATTAATATCCAGAATGGTGCTTCCGGTTCATTCGGTGCCTCACTACCATTCCGTGCGCTATATAGCTGGAATATTGCTGAACGCGACGTTAAACCTTAATTTTCTCTCTCTCTCCATTCCGTGTGAGCGCAGAAGTCCAACCTTCTACGATGGCCGGCGAGCTCGCGTCTTTGTTAGAGGACCGTGAATTAAAGGACCGCGTATGTTCAGGTGGGTAAATGGTCGCAGAACAGGTGTGGTAGAGGTGCCAGAAAATAAAATATTGCATGTACAAGAAATTGTTCAGTTGGCCTGAAGTACAAACACATCATATCTCTTTCTATAAACATATGAAGATAAGCGACAATCAGAACCAAATTTGGTCTGCTACATATTGGAACAGCGAGTATGCTGTATAAAGATGGTTCTGGGACGTTTTAAATGGCCCCAGGTCAGGTGCAATGCAGAAGTACCAAGATAAAATATTTCCACTGCAAGAAATTGTTCAGTTGGCATGAAGGACAATATTATATTGTATAATCAGGAAAAAATTCAAGGCACTGAGTCTAATGATTCTCGAGTAACAGGACCGTAAAGTAGTGCATTCCCGCAAATAGTTTATTCTGATGTGAAAACAATTCTTATTGGTCTCTGTAAACATATGAAGATAAACGATAACCAGAACCAGATTTGGTCTACGACTACATATTGGAGCAGCGAGTATGCTGTATCAAGATGGTTCTGGATATCGTTTATCTTCATATGTTTACAGAGAACAATAAGAATTGTTTTCACCTCAGAATCAACTATTTTGCCATCTTAGCTTGCTAGGGCATTTCACGTTTCACTGAACACTACCCTTAGATTGTCGCTGTGATTCGGCATGTATTTCACACGGCGCCATCTATCTAGAGGGAGATAACCCAGTTCGAAAGTTGCTCCCAAACCATGAGGTCAAATGTCGGCCCCATTTAAACGAGCCAATGAAATTATCTGTATTCAAATATTTCTCAGACATACATACGTGTCAGTTTCACGAGGCGCAAGACTGGGGGAGTCTACGCGAGACCAAAACGAAGTTGTACGAATTAGCTATTTTATTTCTCACTCTAGTGGAGCATGCTTCTTTGTTTATCTTAAGAAAAATCATATTACAAACGGCCTAACATATTTGAAAACAAAATAAAATCGGCGGCAGACCACAGGAAAATGATATGCTTTTTATTTTGTGATGGGGGCACTTCGAGGCCCACCATGGGATCATTTCAATCGATCGCTTTCTGGAGGTGTGTCTTCGTTGTATGAATGTGATTGCACCGATGTCAGATATAACGGGACCAGTCGGATGTGACTATTTGGGAAACGCCCTATTACACTCAGATAGCACCCGTTACCGCATGGCTACGAGCAGAAGTTTCTACCTATGATCGTGCCATGCGTTCGGATGATGCTATTTTGCACGAATGCACTACTTTACGGTCCTGTTACTCGAGAGTCATTAGACAGAGTGCCTTGGAATTTTCTGAATATACAATACCATATTGCATGTTCTTCGTGTCAATTGAACAATTTCTTGTAGTGGACGTATTTTATTTTGGTACTTCTGCACTGCACCTGACCTGGGGTCATTTACCCATGTAAAGATATAAGGTCCTTTACAGTGATTACCCGCAATAAACGTATTCTGAAACCAAAAGAATGCCGGACTTGGACTGTTACAGATCCATGACATCATCGTAAAGCCGAGCCTGAGTCAGGATCGGTCCGCCACCAACCATTAATAGAGAGCGGTTGTCTGCTGGCATAGAAGGCACCAGCTTGCGCCTGTGTATCAGACAAAGGATCAGGATGTTATTGTGTAAATCTGCCATTGACTAACTGCACTTCACAGCTACGCCATTTCTTTAAAAGTTATTTCTCCACCGAAGAAGGCGAAAACATTTTATGACATCCATGGTCGCAATCGTGCATTTCTCCTATATATCTCCAGAGGTAGGGGCTCCACTTCACTGTAACGCTTTGGTTGAACAGGGTAGACAACTCCTGCTTCATAATTCCACAAAATCAACGTCATAAATTTGTCAATTTTCGCGAGAGAACGCGATTTTATGTCGACATCTGCGTACACTTCGCCATCCATAAGATGGCTTGCGAATCGTGTGTCTCCATTATCGCAGAGCGTATCCGGTACTTTACCGGATTCTGTTCGGCCTTCATCCGGCGGAGAACAGACCAGAGAAATCTGATAAATTACAGGTTTTCATATCACTTCGGAAACAGATATTGCCTGGGCTTACAAAAGATATAGGTATGAATAACTTTCGTATCACCCAAGAGGCGTTGTAGATCTGTAATATTGAGCAAGTAGTGCATCACATGACTCGAAAATGGCGGATTATGTCGGGGTTACGTCGGTAGAATTTGGCTGATTGGCTGACGAAGTCACGTGGTATTGATTTCAGGAAATTCCCTCTTGCAGTTGCCGAAAGTCGGCTGAGAATGGATAAACACGATCCCAGGGTCAGTCTTACCGCGTATAGATGACCCAGATGGTTACAGGTTGATTATGTCGAGTCAACGCGATATTAGAGCGAGGAATCAACAATAATCGTGGGAATTGTCAAGTGACCTTAATGGACTACCATCTAACCCCTAATTGAATGCATTTCTCTCGACTGAAAAAAAAATCATAGAAATCACAACTCATGCTTCTCGTTAACATCATTTCACAAATACGTCGAGGGAACGCGATATTATCGAGAGGAATCTGAAATAATCGTGAGAATTGTTGAATGGAATGACCTTAACGGACCAACATACGAACATATAATTAAATGCATTTCACTTGACTGGAAAAAGATCATGAAAATAAAATGGTGATCTTTCAACTTGAGCACATTTGAGTCAAAGATTTACTTTCACTTTAATTCATCAAGATTGAGATAATCAGTGTATGCCTATAACAAGTTCGTAAGTGTATGTCTGGGCTGTGTATAATATGTGACTCATTGTGGGTCAGATAATATTTGAAATCATCCGAAAATATTTCTTGTGTTTTTGTTCCTTTCCGCTATTTGTTCTGATACCAGTGACCTGTTTGTTCAACTTCCTTCTTGTCACTTGTTAAACTGACTAAACATCCGCTTACTAACACTCTGAGCATGAACCGACATTCGCTATATATATATACATGCGACAACACCGAAATGATCCGTATAACCGAGAGAACCGACAATCCACATTTATATGACTGTGTCTTGACGCGATTATTCTGCCACGGTCCAACTGGTTCATCCATCAGTACTGTCAAACAACTGGTACACATACATGTAAGTAGATTATATCTGAACTTTGAAATATCTGATAATATTTTTTTTTAATTATTGTTACGAACTTTTTTCAACTTTTGCTCAGAAGATCCTATATCTCTTAACTGTAGGCCAATCTCTTGCCATCTTTACACTGTTATAAATTACCGTTATTTCACAGTAAATGTATGTTGGAGTTTACAGTACATTCATTCGTAAAACACATTAATCTGTAAATTTAACTGTGATATTTCAGTTGACATCAACTGGAATGGGTAAACTGCGCACACACGTAACATAACATTCTTGTTTTCTCTGAAAGGAGTTTGATATCTTTGCACACGAAACGCTCAGTTGCAGGAAACATCCGACACCTGCGTTGTACGATACAGCATTCAGAGCCTTATCAGAACACGCGCTGAGACGGACGCAGCGGCTAACTTTAATTTTCCGTCTATAGTACGGTTTGGTTTTGGTTTTATCCATCTTCACATTTCAAGCTAAATACGACACTAACGTTCCGTCATTTAGTGTTCGACTTGCATATGCGAAGATGGGTTTTATCTGACTTGGAGTTGTATCCTACTATTCGTGTAATAATTGCACAGATTCGTTCGTGATTATTTACGAAGCCTGTGGTGATCGCACTTGTAAACACGAAGAGCAATGGCCATTTCGGCCTTCCAGTGACCTACGTTGCCGCGGAACCGATAATTGTAGACAATGGTGCCACGTTTAAACAACGGTAATTGTAAATTACAGGGCTACCCAATTTTACAGTTGAATGCCTGTCAATAAACGGTAATTATAAAATACGGTGCAACATTTTACCGTTCAAAGCCTGTTAAGAAACGGTAATTGTAAAATACGGTCCAACGTAATTTTACAGTTGAATGTACTGGCACCTTTTCTGCCAGTACATTTAACTGTGAATTTACGGTGTGATTTATAACAGTGTACCTCCATATTGAGGGGTTAAGACCGCTGAGAGACACGGCTCAGTGGTTCGGGTTATCGCTAGTTGTATGGTTAGGATTAGGTTTAGGTATATGAGTTTATCTGAGTGTTACGGGGGTTGGGTGGGGGGAGGTTGGGCGGTGTCCGTTCAGGGAACATCTGATCTTACACTCTTACACAGGTAGAGTGTGTACATCTCCACCTTATTACAACGGAATTATTAGATTCGGACTGAATGGCAGCTCAATATTCTAAGTGTACTGCTCGCACAGATGGATTTTCGTATTAGGTCAAGAAAATTGCGTGTACGTTATGGTAGATTTTTCAGAAAGTGTACAGTGTCTCTCTGATCCAGCTCAGAATAATCAACAATGACGTCTCTCTGATCCAGCTCAGAATACATCAACGCTGGTGTCTCTCTGGTCCAGTTCAGAATACATCAACACTGGTGTCTCTCTGATCCAGTTCAGAATATATCGACACTAGCGTCTCTCTGATCCAGCTCAGAATGCATCAACACTGGTGTTTCTTTGATCCAGATCAGAATACATCGACACTGGTGTCTCTCTGGTCCAGTTCAGAATGCACCAACACTGGTGTTTCTCTGATCCATCTCAAAATACATCAACACTGATTTTTCTCTGATCCAGCTCGGAATACATCACACTTGTGTCTCTCTGTTCCACCTCAGAATACATCGAAACTGGTGTCTCACTGATCCAGCTCAGAATACATCGTCACTGGTGTTTCTCTGATCCATCTCAAAATATATCAACACTGGTGTCTCACTGATCCAGCTCAAAATGCATCGACGATGGTTTCCTGTCTGATCCAGATCAGACTGAATCAACACTTCTGTCTCTCTCATCCAGCTTAAAATACAACCAAAACTGGTGTCGCTCTGATCCAGCTAACAAGACATCAACACTGGTGTCTCTATGAAATAGCTCAGAATACATCAACATTGGGGTCTCTAGTCCATCTCAGGATAGATCGACACTGGTCTTTCTCTGATCCATCTCAAAATACATCAACACTGATGTTTCTCTGATCCAGCTCGGAATACATCACACTTGTGTCTCTCTGTTCCACCTTAGAATACATCGAAACTGGTGTCTCACTAATCCAGCTCAAAATACATCGACACTGGCGTCTGTGGTCCAGCGTAGAATGTAGCAACACTGGTGTCTCTCTAATCTAGCCCAGAATAAATCAACACTGGCGTCTCTCTGATCCAGCTAAGAATACACCAACACTGGCGTGTCCCTGAATACATCAACACTGTAATCTGTATGAACCAGCTCAAAACGCATCAACAGTGGTGTCTCTCTGATCCAGCTCAGAACAAAAGAACGCTATTTGGTGTCTCTCTGATCCAGCTTTGAATACATCAGCACTGGTGTCTCCCTGATCCAGCTCAGAATGCATCAACACTGGCATTTCTCTGATCCAGCTCAGAATACATCAACACTTGCGTGTCTCTGTTCCAGCTGAGAATACATCAACACTGGTGTTTCTCTGATCCAACTCAGAATAAATGAACGCTACTTGGTGTCTCGCTGATCTAGCTCAGAATGCATCAACACTTGCGTGTCTCTGTTCCAGCTCAGAATACATCAACACTTGCGTGTCTCTGTTCCAGCTCAGAATACATCAACACTGATGTTTCTCGGATCCAACTCAGAATAAATGAACGCTACTTGGTGTCACTCTGATCCAGCTTGGACTACATCAGCACTGGTGTCTCTCTAGTCCAGCATGAATACATCAACACTGGTATCTCTCTGATCCAGCTCAGAATACATCAACAATGGTGTCTCTCTAGTCCAGCTTGAATACATCAAATGGTGTCTCTCTGCTCCAGCTAAGAATACATCGACACTGGCGTCACTCTGATCCAGCTCAGAATACATCGACAATGGTGTCTCTCTAGTCCAGCTAAGAATACATCGACACGGGTGTTTATCTGATCTAGCCAAGAATGCATCAACTCTGGTGTTTCTCTGAACCAGCTAAAAATGCATCGACACTGGCGCGTCTCTGATCCAGCTCAAAACGCATCAGCACTGGTGTCTCCCTGATCCAGCTCAGAATACATCAACACTGGCATTACTCTGATCCAGCTCAGAATACATCAACACTTGAGTCTCTGTTTCAGCTCAGAATACATCGACACTGGCGTCTCTCCGATCCAGCTCAGAATATATCAGCAATGGTGCTTCTCTGATCCAGCTCAAAATACATCGACACTGGCGTCTCTCCTATCCAGCTCAGAATACATCAGCAATGGTGTCTCTCTAGTCCTGCTTAGAATACATTAACACTGGTGTCTCTGTGATCCAGCTAAGAATACAATAACACTGGTGTGTCTCTGATTCAGAATACATCAACACTGTTCTCTCTATGACCCATCTCAGAATGCATCAACACTGGTGTCTCACTGATCCAGCTCAGAATTAATGAACACTGATTTGTGTCTGTCTCATCCAGCTCAGAATACATCAACACTGGTGTCTTAATGAATCAGCTCAGAATACATCAACACTGGAATCTCTCTGATCCACCTCAGAATACATCAACACTGGAATCTCTCTGATCCACCTCAGAATACATCAACACTGGAATCTCTCTGATCCACCTCAGAATACATCAACACTGGAATCTCTCTGATCCACCTCAGAATACATCAACACTGGAATCTCTCTGATCCACCTCAGAATACATCGCGACTGGTGCCTCTCTGATCCAGCGCAAAATGCTTCAACGATGGTGTCTCTCTGTTCCAGCTTAGAATAAACCATCACTAGTGTCTCCCTTATTCAGTTCAGAATACATCAGCACCGGTATCTCTCTAATCCAGCTCCTATCTAAATATCAGGTTATCACATACTTGTCATTCTGTATAGAAGTGTATACGCATGTATCCAGCTCGGACCAACGTTGATATGACATTTAACGCAAACGTTTTATGACGTCAGGCTGCGGTATCGTCCAAATATTTACGTGCAAATGATAACCTTCATTTCAAACTTAATTCAATGTACAAACTATCCCTCCCCCCATAGTAAAAGGGGAAGCCATGTTTCAAAATGCTACGTCGTGTTTTTAAATCGTGTTTGGTCTCTCTAAAGAATACCATGGCAAAGAGAAAAATGCCCCTCATCCAGGTTAGACCACCGTGCGATTATCTAGTGGTTGGGGTCCCGTCCGCCTTGTAAGCGGGAGGGCCTGTGTTCGATCCCGGTCCGAGCCGTATATATGACTTTAAATGTGAGACTTGTTGCTTTCTCACTTGGCGCCAAGCAATAAAAGGATGGATCGCGGACAGGTTGATCCAATGTCAAGATAATGTGAGTGGATGGGTGAAGTGTCATATCTGTGCACCGCATCCTTCTTCGGGGAAGCAGAACCACGACAAGGCCACATTGGGACCGCTATATCGCATGTATTCACACCGGTAAAGCAGCACTATGAACAGTCAGCATAAGAATGTTGAAAGCGACATGTAATCCTATTCACTCACTCACTCTCCGTACCAGGTTAATGCTTGGATATACACGTATGCAATAATATCATATAGGGGACAATATAACCTGGGCACAGTTTGACTTCTCACATGCGCCTTATCGTACAAGAGCAAAAAAAAAAATGTTCGATCACTCAAATGGAATAAAGCAAATTATGTAGATTTAGTGGAGCATGGGCGCGTGGAGCCGGGGTCGTGCGTTCGAATCCAGCTGACGACCAATTTATCCTTTCTCTCTCAAAAATCATATATGTAGATTTGTTCATTGTTGTTTATCTTATTAAAATCCACCACAATGGTTCTTCGATGTAACACAATAACACTGATGACTCTTTTGCTGACCGAATATAATTTCTTTAGAGATACATACGGTCAACATGTTACATCGGTTATCTTGTCATGTACAATAGAATATGAGAGTGGTCTTCTTGTGTGAATATATATTAGACTTTCATGGATACAATTTCACTTTCAGAAAATTAATCTCCCTAAAGCGACTTTTAACATTCTGGAGCTATACAGTCTAGATCGACTTAGAAACTTTTCACAATGATGTTACATTCATCCATGATAAATCGAATTCAAAACAGTATTGTTTTAAATCAAGACTTCAAGTGGGTAAACAGCAGGTTTTGAATCATGTCTGTTTCAACGAGGTAAAGACTAATTTGATCTATAGGAGGGCTGTATAGTCGCACATATCCAGCTTCACCATTCCGTAGTTAGCTATGTCGCAGCTATATGGCCGAAATATAGCTGAACGCGACGTTAAACCCTAATTCACTTACTCCCCTATCTTTTAATCATTACTTTATCATAAAAGTTCTTGAGATAAAAATTGATCTCACTCAAGTGTAAATTTCGCTCAACTTGAATGAAGTTGAGTGAAAGCATTTTCATTCTGCGCTGATTGACCTGTTCACTCAACTTAATTCATTAACTTAACCTTGAGCGATTTTTCCAAGAAATGTGACTTTCACTCATGTGATAAATTTCGTCTATTGCTCTCCACAGCGAAAAAAATATGACCTCAAAAGAAATCTATAACGTGACTTTGACCTAACGGGACTGTTTTATGTTTATTTTTCAGGTAAAACACCGCTTTTGTCATGGGACGAAACATCGTTGTGGGAATTATTCGGGCCTTATGGAGCGTGTTGTTGATGCTGACCGTTATAGGGAGGGGATCGGGAGTAACGCCATCTTGTGAACCTCTCACCCAGTGTCCAGGTTTACCATACCAGCTCTATCGTATCAATGATGTCATCATTCCTACCAAGATAACTGGGAACGCTCTGATGGATCATGATACTTCAGACTGCAGTTTACATGTGGAAGACGTCCTGAGTCAATGCGGCGCGAACACATCGAATGGAGACACTATTCGCCATGTTGCCCTCATAGTCAATTGTAAATTCAGAAGGCGTGTTGTATTTGAAAGAACCAGTATGATTGGCTACAGCAACGCGGTTTTGCAAATCCAAACGCTCAATTGTCGACTCGGATTGGACGATATCAACTGGTTGGGCACAGTAACTGATCTTCGGGTCCTCCAATTGATAAACACGGATATTTTGAGATCATCTGTAGTATCGCCTGACAATCATACCTACGACGGCCTCCGTAATGTGGTCAGTCTAGCGATGAGTAACACCAACAGTACCAACAGGCTAGAGACGATGTTCCCCAGAACCGACGTCTTCCGGTCGTTAGCCGAGGTCCAGTTTCACAATATGTCCATACATGAACTGCCCGATGACTTCCCAGCAAGGATGCCTAGACTGCAGAGTTTGGATTTACCTCAGAACTCTCTAACACATCCACCGAGTATCTTCCCTTGGTCTTCATCCGACTACAGTCTCCCAAGGAATTTCTCACGGACGAGAATCTTCAATACCCTGTACACAACACAGATGGAATTAAGTCTTCCTCCTCACCTGTTCCGGAGAACTTTCCACCTTGGTCATAACAAAATACGAACATTGGGCAACTTCACCTTCAAGGGACGCATTCAGCTTATATCCGTTCCCGACAATGGTTTGACCGAACTCGGCGAGGAGACATTCGCTAATGTGACTGGTCTCGAGAAACTAGACATGAGTATGAACAAACTGACTTCCCTCCTGCCAGAAACATTCCAAGCGCCGGGGATGATTGACCTTCAGCACCTGTACTTACAGTCCAACCGAATTGCAGCGATTGCGAACCAGACTTTCCAGGGCGTGCCGAATTTGGTTAATTTAAATTTAGCGAACAACGAGTTGGTCCGCATTGAAGCCGGAACTTTTTCATCGCTCTTGAATCTTAAAACTCTTCACTTAGAAAACAACCGTTTAGAATATGTTTCCCGTGGAAGTCTTCCACTGAAAGGCTCAGAGCTGACAGAGCTATTCCTGAACAATAACAACTTCAAACAAATTCCATCCGATGTCTTTCTTCTGAGGAGCATGCGCATGGTTGATCTGAGTGATTGTCAGATATCATTGCGCGACATAAGCGAAACCTTGGCCGAAATACCGCTTGTTGAATTCCAGTATGTTTTGCTGAACAGTGTCACCAGAGTTGATGGTAACTTTGACGATGAACTCAAGAGAAGAACTAAGCCGTATACACGCGTTATAAATCTAGAGAACAACAACATTGATACCATCCCGGTTATACCGATTCCCCAATACAATCTGATGCTTATCCACTACAGGCTTGACTTACTCAACAATCCTCTGTCCTGTTTCTGTAACATGGCTGATTTTATTACTCACACGAACACAGCTGTCCGAAGTGACATTTTTGATGGCTCAGAATATTTCTTCACTGACTTGAAATGTACCAGCCCCTCACAGTATGCCGGGCGAACTTTAATGTCTTTAAACCCGAAAGATCTTTATTGCGCCGCCAATGTCGCGAACTGTCCGGACCGTTGCCAGTGTTGGACGTACTATGGAAGCCAACAACACATAGTGGACTGCAGTGTACGTCTAATGAGTAATTTTCCAAGCGTCATTCCTGATGGTACAATCGAGCTACGGCTTGAACACAATAACATTTCAACGCTACCCACTTCATCTGAACTGCGGCATTTAACTAGGCTGGACCTCTCTCATAACGCGATTGGTTCAATTCCAGAGGAATTTTTCAGTTTATTGCCGAATTTAAAGATTTTGAACTTGAAACATAACGGTTTAACCGGGCTCCCTAGAAGCATTCAACAGTTGGAACTTGTAAAAATACGTTTAGCCGACAATCACTTTCGGTGTGACTGTCAGACCAAGTGGATCAAGAAATGGATAAATACTAATAAAGGCCTAGTTCACAATTGGGATACAATCACGTGTGTACGTCCAGACGAGAAAGTCTCGCCTTTGAATCAAGTTCCTGACGGCGAATTTGTATGCCATGACGATCATCGTTGGAAATATACACATACAGTTGCAACTGTGTTATCACTCACTATCGTTTTTATCTTGATAATTGCTATCGTCTGTCGTTATTTCTGGCTGGATATAAAGGCTCTGCTTTTCGCGAGATTTAATTTGAGACTTTGTGAGAGGATTGAGCAAGGACAGGACGACATGGCTGTGGATGTATTCGTCCTGTCTTCATCAGACGACCTGCAATGGACTCATGAACATGTCTTCAAAATATTAGAGGGGTCTAACCTGTTTAAATCATTAGCCCAGTGTTTCAAACATTTTATTGCTGGATTGAGCCTTCAGGACAATTTTGACGTATTCATTGATAACAGTTACAAGATGGTGGCGGTACTTTCAGATAGCTTCTTCGTGGACGAATCGTTGGTCTACGCCCTGGAGCGAGCCGTTCAGAAAACGCTGAAACAGCGGAGAAATTACGTCATATTGATACAACACGGCGCCATTCCCAGCGGCACGATCAAGAACGAACAACTGCGTCGCTTTTTGCGAACCCAAAAAATGCTAAAACCTACAGACAATTTTATAAAGGAAAAGCTGCTGTACTCGGCTTCATCGAAGTCGAAATTTTACGATGATCAGATTGACATTATTACTCCATGGAAGCGTTGTCTCCTTCAAGCATTGCCGAAAACCGATCGACCGTGCCGTTACGACTTCTACCTCGCATATGGGGAGAAAGAGTACGCATGGTCGTCCGAGAACATCCGGGTACGACTGGAGGACGCGGGATGGGTCACGTGTGTGCCTGATCGAGACTTCATGCCCGGGTCACCCAAAGACGAGATCATCGTGGAGTCGCTACAAGAGAGCAGATATGTAGTTTTAGTATTGTCCAACTCCTTCGCAAACGACGAATGGTCCACTTTCGTATTTCGAGCGACTCGTCAGATCGCCATCAAAGAATGCAATAATTATTTGATCGTCGTCGTTACCGAAGGCACCGACATTTCTTGCATGAATGAGGATATTCAGTCGTACCTGCGCACGCATACGTATCTATCTCAAGATGATCCGAACTGGTGGCAAAATCTGATAAAATCTGTGATCCCTGATCCTGGTGTGACCAAAATTGGAACTACTGGACCGGCGCCAGACGTTGTTAGGGTCAACGACATAGATGTCTGATATTTATAAGTGGGTTTATGTTATTCTTAATAGTGATCGTCTTAGACCATTAATCGAAATCTGGACGGAGATATCAGCCATTATTGATAATAAATAAGCCACCAAAATAAGGAGAATAATGGACATCAACTGCCAAAATAGTGCGACCAGGAAAATTTTCATTTCATCTGAATATATTTGAAAAAAGGTTGTGAATATACATTTGATCGTTCAGTTTTGGAATGTTATTGGTCTACAATATATAAATTATATTATCAGACGTTAATTTGTTTCCTTCGTTTCTTGTATCACTGAGAAAAAATTGTGTTGTTTTAACACAATTTTGTGCTAAAATGGCTTCAACATTGAAATCAACATGGTTTCGTGTTAAACTCCATATATCAACACAAATGTTGTTGAGTTCAGCATAAATTGGTATTGATTTTAACAAAATTTGTTATTTTTAACACAATTCTGGTTTTAAAAAGGCTTCAACACAAATTTTGTCGCAGTGTTTTTTTAATATTCGAGTTTTGTGTTAGCATTTCATGTATCTATAATTTTCTGTATATATATTTATGTTTTTATAAATTTCAGTAATTCAATGTTCTAGTTACACTGTGTCTTCCAGTGGTGCTGAACCAAATTTGCAATATTCGTGCTCCCGAATGGCGGTATTTTGAAAATGAAGCTCCCTCTCACATCATCGCTCCAATGAACTAATACTGTTATATGGAATATGAAATAGGTCTTTGGATTATGGACGCGGATATTCTCTAATGGACGACTGCTGGACTATGAATGACGGACTAGACGCTTGTAATTTCTCCGTCTTTATTCACAGTTAACATTTATTTCAAAATCTGAAACTCTTGAACGGTGCAGTTACTTTACAAATGCAAGCAACTTGATCTCCTTATATACTCTGCCGATAAAGCGTGGTTTTATCAGTGGGATTTTAACAAAATTAACAGGGATTGTGTTAATTATTTGAAGGGATTAGTGTACCAATTTTTGCAATCAGTTGACGAGCCTTACTTAATGCAACAACAATGGAGGAAGTTAGTCAATAATTTATTAATCTTAACCCAGAAAATTAAAATAATTATGATCTGTTTTGCCGGAAAGATGATGTCGTCGTCCTGGAAATGATAAGGTTTTTGGTTTAGGAAATTAAAAAAAAATCTAGAAAAATTCAGAAAAAAATATGGGTCTGGGTATTCCACCTGGGGGCACTACCCCTGGGGATTCCATGGGTGCTCCAATGTTAAAATCCCTATAGATAGTTTTGCGATTAGCTGAAGTGCACATATATCTGTACATAGAAAGTGCGCTGCAGTTGTCAGCTGTCATTCGATGATTATGAAACTTGGTACACATGTTTCGTATGATTAGAGGATGTACCTGTGCTATTTTTGAGATGAAGTATATTTTTTTTGTCCAAATTATGGCAAATGATAAGAGATTTTGGTTCAGCAGAATTGTACATGTATGCCTTCTACATATCCACATGTACATAGAAAGTTTTCTTTAGAAGTCCGCTCTCAATGGATGATTATGACCCTTGGTACACATGATTCTTATGATTGGCGGATGCATCTGTGCTATTTATGAGATGAAATATTAACTTGTGTCCAAACTATGACGTTTTGGACTTAGTAATTCGTCAATTATGAGGTTTTTTGTAAGACAAAAATGTACTGAAAAGTGTCTGAATTTGTCAGGTTACATTGGATGATTATGAAACTTGGTACACATATTTCATATGATTAGAGGATGTCCCTGTGCTATTTAGGAGATGAAATATTATTTTTTTGTTAAAATTTTGAGGGTTTCGTCTCAGTAATCTGCCAATGATAATGCACATACACTTGTACATGGAAAGTTTGCTAAAGCTTTCAGGTTTCATTGGATGAGTTTGACACTTGCTACACAAGTTCAATGTGATTCGAGGATGTGCATGTTCTATTTGAGAAATATGACATTAAATATGAATTTTTGTCCTATTTATCGCAGTGTAGACTTTGTACGTTTCCATTGATAAGGTTTTTGTTGGGCAAAAATTTACATGTAGAGCTGTATTTGGAAAGTTTGCTGAACCTTTAGTGGGATAATTATAAAACTTGGTTGACATGTTTCATGTTTTCCTAGGTCAGACCTATCCAGCAGTAATCCCACACGGGATTGACCTATCCGGCAGTAATCCCAAATGACACTGGTTTTATCCAGCAGTAATGCCACATGGGACTGACCTATTCAACAGTAATCCAATACGAGACTCAACAATCCAGACCGGACTGCCCTGTCAAGCAGTAATCCCACACGAGACTGACCTATCCAGCAGTAATCTCACATGGACTGACCTATCCAGAAGTAATCTCGCGCTGGACTGCCCTATGCAGCAGTAATCCCGCACGGCACTAGCCTATCCAGCGTAACCACAATATAGCGGATTTCTGTGGATACATCTCTATATAGGATGTGTATCAACATTTTTTTTTAAGCTTAAAAATATGATTTTTGTGAAATGTGGACACACATCCTATATAAGAGATTTATCCACATTGTATCCACATTTTTATAATTTCCATGCTTATTTAATATGTGAGAAAATGAATCTACGAGAAGTAAATTCTGAAAATTTTCAGACATCGCGATCGCCGACAAGTTCGGAAAGTCCACCATTCTCCTACTCGTTGATCCCTTTTCTAACAACTCATGGCTATAAAACAAGATACAGTGATACTTACAGTGCTGGTTTAAATGTTTATAATCACGGTATCACAGAAATGCCGAATTATTTTTTTTTTTTTAATTCATATATGGATGGGAAAGAAAAACTATAAATCTAGAAAACGAGCCGATCTTGCTTACAGTTTCATCGAATTCGAAAGTCATGTAACAAGTGTGCCGATTGGTTCAATAACAGTTCCGTTCAGTCAATCAAATATACGATTACTTGTATTCACAGGAATTCAAGTTTGGGATAAAAGCTTATCGTGCGGCGTGATCGATATATCGTATCTCTGTCCCATCCATACCTTTAAAAGGGACACGCCAGGTTTTGATTCTTAGGCCTAACCACAATTAGATATATTATAAGAGTTCTGTGCAAAACTGTCAGTAGGTCATATTTCGTTTTGTTGATGAAGATCGTCGAAGACGACACGTGAAAAAATAACGAAATCTGACATGTTCATGTCCGAAAAACTTTCGCCAAAATGTCTACCAGAATTTTGCCACAATTTTATTCAGTTCTCATGCCGATAATTGATCAAGAAATGTGGAAGTAAAAATGTAGCTACATCACCTATATAGCATATGTATTTTGGAAATTCATTCTTTTCGGTCATTTTAAAATGTGGATACACATAAAATAATTTGTATCCACTCGCTATATTGTGGTTACGCCATGAGACTGACCTTACCCTCTGTAGGGCTAGCCTATCCAGCAGTAATCCCACACGGGACTGGCCTCCCCAGCAGTAATCCCACACAGGATTGCCGTATGCAGAAGTATACTCCCACACTGGACTGCCTATACAGCAGTAATCTCACACGGGACTGACCTATCCAGCAGTAATCCTATAGGAGACTCACCTATCCAGCAGTATTCCAGACGGGACTGGCCTATCCAACAGTAATCCCACATAGGACTGGACTATCCAGCAGTAATCCCACACGGGACTGGTCTATCCAGCAGTAATAACACACGGGATTGGCCCATCCAGCAGTATTCCTACACAGGACTGGCCTATCCAGCAGTAATCTCGCATGGGACTGACTATCCAGCAGTAATCTCGCACTGGACGGCCCTATACAGCAGTAATCACACGGCACTGACTTATCCAGTCATAATTCTACACTGGATTGGCCTATCTGGCAGTAATCCCACATGGGACTGATGTTATTGTCTGTACCAGATAAACTTTTCCAGACATTTTTGTCTGTACCAGATCATGTATTCCAGACGTTATTGTCTGAACCGGATCATCTAAGTCAGACGTTATTGTCTGTACCAGATAATCTGTCAGATATTCTCGTCTGTACCAGATCATCCGTGTCAGACATTGTCTATACCAGATCATCTATTCCAGATATTATTGTCTAGCAGATCCTCTATTCCAGACATTATTGTCTGTATCAATAACTCGAGAACTATTCAACCGATTGACTTCAAACTTGGAGAGTGTCTTGGCATTGGTGAGAGGATGGTTGGGATTGCTTTTCAGTTACCTGTGTAATCCAAGATGGCCATCATCAACCATCTTGGATTGTCAGCAGTTGAATCTTGACACATTCCCTGTCTGACAAATAACTCGGTAACTTTTGAACTGATCGACTTCAAACTTGGAGAGTGCCTTGACATTGGTGAGGGAACAGTTGATTGCTTTTCAGTTACCTGTATAATCCCAGACGGCCGCCATCAGCCATCTTGCATTGATGGATCTTTAGTGTGCATTCCATACCTAAATGATGTGCGATTAAAAACAGGCATGGGCTCGGGTTTTCGGCCTTAAATAGATGTAAAATGTTTAACAAAACCCCTGTAAAAGTATATATTTTCTGGATGGGCACAGTCATGCCACTATTTCAGGAGACAAGTGAGCTATTGACATTGCAAAGGAAAGACGGGTAGTCCTCCTTAAATCTTCTTCAACTTTTCTGAAAAGCTCCATAAAATGTATGAAAATGTGTCAAATTCGACCCACATCCCAGAGAAAACGTACGAAATGATTTTGTTTTTATGCATATTAGAGTGTTTCCCGTCCAACGGAAATTTTAAATGGAGAAAAAAACAGGGGGTCGACCTACTCGTTTTTTTGGTAAAAACTTATCGCCATAAAAGAATCATCATTTTCCCGAAAAAGTGAGGATTTTGGCCTGCCAGATATTCAATTACGGACAAGATTAACTGTAGTGGCGAGAAGGTGCGATCAACAAGCAATTGTTATATCCACGTTTGGAGAAATGGTTACGTCCAGCAGGATGATACTATAGATATCAGTTAGTAGAAAGGGAAGAAGAATTACCATGCTGTCAAAAACAGGCGACCTTCCTTATTATGAAATTAGAGGCCACATTGTGCGAATCCGTGGTAAGTGTGGAGTGCACCCTTACATTTTTTCTTGCCTGACCAAAACTATTGAACCAATCGACTTCAAATTTGGGGAGTGTCTTGACATCGGTGAGAGGACGGTTGGCATGCTTTTCTGTTACCTGTGTACTCCAAGATGGCTGCCAGGCATCTTGGATTTCAGCAGTTTGATCTTGTCACGACATTAACTCGAGGACGATTGAACCAATGAATTTCAGTGGCTTGACATCGGTGAGAGGACTGCTGGGATTGCTTTTCAATTACCTGCATAATACAAGATGGTCACTGTCCTCCATCTTGAATTTTAAGTGCTTGCGTCTTCTCTGGGCAATAAATCGATGATAATTGAACTGACCAACGTTCAAATCCTTGACGTCGGTGAGAGCATACTGGTCATCTGATGTTACAAGGTACAGCAACGTTTTATCTGACAGTGAATTAATAACGTTGTGACATTAACATGAACAAACATTTTTTTTTTATTGAGACTTGCAATGTCATCTACATCTATGCTTTCAGTACTGCTGCAGCTTCAGCGGATCCCCCCACAAGGCGAGATATTTGGGTTAACGCTTGTTACATACAGTTATCACTCTGTATATGTCATATACGCCGGGTAGTTTAGTATTATTACCAGAGGCTAATCTGTGCAGATTAGCGCCGTCATTTGATGTAAACAGTTGATGGTGGCTGGTCGGAAGATCATACGCAGAAATCATGCGAGCCTACTCCCCCTCGATATGGGTGGGATGGCTTTCACTTCCCCTGGGGCCTGTTTTCGTTGTAGGGAGTAGGGACTAGAATCCGTGTGTGCTAGGGTGTGTCCGTATACGTCATAGCCACGTCAGGTATTATCATTCCCCAGCCACCAGTCAGATTTTCGGACGCGATTCCCGCCCGAGCAGCACAGCGCTGGAAGGGACATCATAAAATCGATGTTTGTCGAACATTCTGATTACAATTCTGCATAATACCTATGATGATCTAGCGTTAAAAAGAATGATCTAGGGATTATTTCCCCCGTTTATATTGGCAGAGCATATCAAAAGTAATTCGCTCATGTGCGAAACTGAAGGCGGTGTTCGGTCGGAATCATACTGAAGCGTGTGGGCGTGGGTTTTTCCCTAAACGCCATAGCCACGTCGTAAAGGTCATCTTTCGCTATTGAGGGCAGGTTCATAGTGGAGTGAGCCTGTGAAATGGAGCATGCCCTGTGGGAAGGTGGGATTGAATTAGATATAGAAATAATGGCCTATCTTCTGTTCTAATTACATAGCGGTCTGATTCTTTTGTATTCTATTAACCTTGTTTACATTTTATTGGATCACTTTTGTCACTTGGTTACCAACAATTTAAGAAATATGCTTATAACCAAGGGTTTTATTTCAAGAACTAAAGTAGTTAAAATAAATTAAGTTAATAAATATGAACGGCATGGACCGTTGTTACTGCATATTTAGTGATTAAGATGTCAGAACCTTCTATATTGGTTGCTATGGCGGAAAGTGAAGAGCCTCCCCTCGGCCCTCTCCCCCTATATATTTTCGCTATCGCTAAGGCTAGAGGGCTGAAACTTACCACACATCTTTGGGTCAAGCTCTACAAGAAAATGTAACAAAATCCAAGATGGTCACCGTGATGACGTCACTGTCACGTCATCTAAGAAAGAGCATTTTTGGGCAATTTTTCGGTCAGGGGGTGTTTTTTGGCGATACTAAGACATCATGGTTTCAGTAAAAGGCATAGAACCGCGTTGAATCAACATGCGTAATTTTTGCGTAATTTTTGGAGAAATATGACGAAAACATCACTTTTCTGGTACCCCCATGGCCGCAATTTTGAATTTACCTATGGTCCTCTTCTCGTGGGTGGGGGGGGGGGAGGGTCATGCAAATAGGCTCAAAATGACCTCAATATAATAATCTAAAAAGTCATTTGTTTATACCAAGCTGTTTAAACTGATTGTCGGTTTGTGAAATGTTTAGGTTTGGTTTGCAGCATCTATATAATAGGCTCCATGATATTGTGACTTTTCCCTTGAAGTTGAAGCCTAGCTTACCCACCACACTTTGAACAGCCTTTAAATGCTGGCCATCAAGATACTACTGGCCAAAAATGAGTTTCTTCTCCAGTCGCATTTAATATGTGGTTGTGGAGCTACCATATACTGCACCGTGCCGGTCGTGCCCAAGAAGGCATATTGAAAGATAGTTGACCGCGGTTTATAATTTGGACTGATATATCTGTCCATCCAGAATGTTTTTGCGGAGAGTCAACACTGAGATGGACGACATGAACTTGACCCAGGTTAAAGCTATACGAGGACTCCTTTAGTTAAATCTGTTTGCACTGAATTGAATTCAGTAGAATCCGTGTAGCTGTTATCATCACTGTGATTGGCTATATAGGATGTCTACGTAATATTTATCCACGATATTTGTGTTTTCACAGACAAGGAAAGTTCACAGATTCACATTTAAGCCGATCCGCTCGAAAAACTCCATGACTATATCATGTATATGTCGACCACTTATACAACCCAGCAACATGTGAATGTTTGTTTGAACCATATCCTGGGCCACTTTTCACGTCACTCTGTAAAGACAGGTCGACAATGGAGGATAAAGAGACAGCGGTTCGTTCCGGAAGACTTCGTTTATTATAAAAAAATGGGAAAAGGAAAAGCAAGATAACTCAGTCTTCTCAGTCAACAACAGTACAAGAGAGTCATTAAATCTGCAGAGTGAACCGTCACTTTCTCTGTGAAGATGTATCTAGTCTGAATATAGGAATCAGAAACATTATAAAGAAGTAAGACAACAAAGACGGGTATAAATTAAACTATACTTCACAGTATTGTATTCATCTTGCATTCAGGGTTTAATTTGCAAAATGGAATAAAAGATCGTCAGATGGCGAATGGTAAGTGTGTGCATACTGAGAAACGGACACCGTATTTGCATGTAGGTGTTTCTTGGGTTTTTTTCGCCGGAACGTAAGAACTTAGGTAAAACCTCCATGCCCCAAGTTCCCAAAATATTTCGGTGCGGAAGACAACGCCCCGACAATAAATTTCTTCAGCAGGTTCTCGAACCAAATTTCAAGTCCTAAGGAAGCTTAATTTGGTATTTGTCGACAATGCCGGTCGACAATAAATCTTTACCATACATTCTAAACAGTGTTTAGTTATATTCTGTCCCAGGTACAATGAATATCATATCCGTACCAGTGTTTGGCTCAAAGGAAAACATTGTTAACTTTTGACAATGACAGTCGCCAATAAATTTCTTCTTCGGGCTTGAACCTCTGTTCAAGCCCGAAGGAAACATTTATTATTGTCGACAGTAAGCGTCCACATAATGTTTTTCTGCTATACTCTCCCCAAACCAGTTTTTAGATTCAAGAGAAAACATTGCCCGCTGACTTTCTTTCGCATCAGTGTTTGAGACCTGAAAGAAAACATTGGTCGACAATCGGGTCAAACTTAAATGTAGCTTTCGGACAGTAAAATTTTAACGACGTAACCGAATCTTCGCAAATTTGATATGCTGATCTCATGCGACAAGATGTCGCTTGGCATTGTGTTCCATCCACATAGATCGCTAACCATCCACACACATCCATAGATGGCGCCACCTGAGGGCCAACTAGAATTTTGTTTTCGGACAATAAAATTAGAACGACCTAACCGATTCTACATCCATATTGCCTACACTTATATAGGTGGTGCCGCCTACAAGCCAACATGAAACTATGGCTCAACGGGGTGCAAATTACAACGATGTAATAAATCTTTGGATATGCCTTGCTACGATGCTTGCAATTACTATATTTAGAAATAATAAATGTTTCTGTTACGATAGAGGAGGGATGCCTCCTCGATTGTATTCGATCGACTGTATCTAGTTCTCCCTGCAACATATATCACATTTAATTAATCACCCAAGTCACCTTTTCAAATTTAGTTCGTTCATCTACATTCCCATGTCTTGTTATTGTTCAACCCATTCATCATTATCTTTACTAGCATCTCTGTGGTCTACTTTTAGACCCTCAAACTCTCAGCTTGTCTAATAAATCGCGCGATATATAAAATGTGCTTATTTGTTGGTTGAACAAGTCAAATCCATTATTATCATCAAAATGTGAATTAAACTAGGCGGTGTACTTTGTTCCACGAAAACAGTCGAATAGCGTGATCAGGTTATTTGTGCGAGTGGGACAGATACACAAGCCTTAATATATACCAATCGCTCTATTTATCATTCTCTTGCCAGTTCAATCTAGCCAACTTTCAAAGCTACTCGACCCTCACAATTATTTATTATTTAAATATTCCAGAAAAAATAATACTCTATGTAGTATATACCGCATATATGCCTATGTCCGATTATGTTAATAAATTTATTTGTAATGACAACAGTTTTAAAATAACTAAACAAATATCAAAGGCTGACCTGGTTCAATTTGGATATTATAACAAGTACTTTGTTTTCAACGTTAATTCAACAGCTACTGCCTTGTCCAACACAAGTATGATTTGTAAGCGAGATATTCTAACTTTTCCCAGCAATTATGTATCAACAACAATAACAACATGGCAGGTTACTAGTCTTGCCCTTAAATTTAAGCTTTTCCTAGGGAGGAAAATAACCCAGTTACGTCATTGTATTTAACCCGGTCCACGAGCAGAACATCGCGGCAGTCAAGTCAGGTCAATAGCGTATCCTCGCCTTCAGTTACTGGTTTGAGATCGTCGATCGATCACAATTCGTTCGGATATTTCTGTGACAAAATGCATACAGAACAATAAATGTCCCACAGCCCATAGTGCTTACATAGTGTACCTGGAATATGTACCCTCAAATATTACGCGGTGTAGTTGAGGTATAGATGAGCTGTAGTTGAGGTATATTTGATGTGTACTTGAGGTGCAGGCATATTTTGGGGAAGTTCTTGAGGTGTAATTGAGATGTAAGTAAATTACATGTACAATTTCAGTGCCCGCATATTTTGTCAACGTCCATGATACATGGCATGGTACATTGCATGACTATTTAGACGAAGTCCACGAGACGTATAGGTACATCCATGTTTTGGCAAAGTACCTGAGGTGTAGGTAAATTACAAGTGTCCATGAAGTGTAATTGAGGTGTATACACTCAAGATAGTGGAACATACACTCAAGGTACACCTTAACTAAACTTCAACTTAAGGAGTACATCTGAAATCTGTAAGGGGGCCAACTTTCAAGGAATTTCTCAAAAAGGGCATCTGTGATTTCAAAAATTTATATTCACTGTTCTATCTGTGGCGCGGAGGCGCGCTTAATTTCTGGGGATAGCAAATATCGGAATCCAATTGTGTTATCAGGTGAAACTTATAGAACTCCACTGACATGAGTGATTAAACGTTCATTCAAATGTGTATCGTAGCCTGCCGCCGGCAATAATATTCCAATTTCCATTACCTTTCCGTTTCTAGCGACGATTTCTAGCGACAATGCCCATTTGGACTAAACACCTACTGCTCCAAGAGTTCCGAGAGCACGAGCAAGAGATTTATTGTCGACAAAGACAAAAACACTGCTTGAGAAATTTACTATGACCATTGATTTCTATCGGACTAAAACACTGATTCGAGCTTGCAATATATTTTGATCGGCCGTCAGTGTCGTCAATGACCGATGTTTTCCTTTGAAAAGAACTTCTTCGAGTGTAGATGCAAAATATTGATTATTGATTGACAACTGTCGTTGTCGACAAGGATACGAAAACACTGCATCCCAACAGAGCAAATCAAATTTCGATTTTGATATTTTATTGGGCGAGATCTTCAAATTTTGGGAACTTGGGGCATGGAGGGTCAACCAGTACGTGCGTGAGTAGGACTTAACGTCGTTTTCAACATTTCGTCATTTCACGACGGTGCCTACATGTGCCAGAAAACGAGTGTCTGACGTTCTGACGAGAACCGGTGTGCCGAACATGATACGCCGTACCACGCTGAAACTTGTTGACTTGTTGAAATTACAGGTGAAATTACCTGCTATGCGTGCAGATACACCAAACTATCTATATATTATATCGGTAGCATTTGATAGTGGAGACTGAATTTAGCTATTCCTTTTAATTAAGGATATAACCACCTCTAATATGATGATGGGCTGTCAATCGGCTTGTTTTTTACTAATACAGATAATTCCCTTTTACTGTATGTGGAGACCGAACAATCTAGAATATTTCAAGAAAAACCAAAGATATTTGAAGAAGATCCATATTTAATGACAACTGAACAATTCCGCTCCCAATAATGCATCCGTATATAAGCGCTCGTCGGCAGTTGCTATATAGCTCAAATATCCATCATCCATCAAGAGATTCCCATGTAGGCTATATGGTACGTTGTACGTTATTTAATGACTCCATATGGTTGATGATGGCTAGCTAGTGAATGTCGACTGAACACTTGTGTTTCGCTACCTGGAACATTCTACATGTAAAGTTTCATTAAGAATATAATATTTCCATAGATTTATTTGGTTTTATCATCTAGATACCATATAGAACACAATTTGGACGACGGTTATCTGCTGAATGTAGGATCTGACGCTTGTTGATGGCTGAATCAGATAATGGTGGGTGAGATGAGATGGAGGGTCGAGGAAGTGGGGCGAATGTCAACTTATACATATTTCATACCAGGACTTTACATAGATATGTTAAAACTATCGCAGATGATAGAAGGAGATAATAAGAGTCAAACGCACGAAGACCAGTTCGAGATAACCATAATTGACCCGGACGTCCGTAGTGGTTATCGTTGATCCAAGACCAGGGATCAGATCGATAACGGAAGGGGGACGCATACCTGTTTTTATAAATATGAATTTATCCCCCAACATAGAACAAGATATCTTCAAGATGACAGTATTGGTACGTTTGCAACTCCGCATCCATGACACTTACATGTACGTCCTCCTCTGCACCGTATACTCTATATGTTTGATTATTTGTTGGAGTTCTTATGAATTTCGCTACTCAGGGTTCAAAAATAACCAACTTGAGTTGCATGTATACATTTACCAGGTGACGTGACTACGGTACCGAAACTGTTGTAATGCCGGTAGCAGGCCCACCCAACATTAAGCAATTAAAAGGGATATACAATTTGAATTAAGGAAATCGATACACTTGCCCCACCATAGGCATACTCGGTTTTTGGGGAAGACATTTTGTTAATCGTGTTCCGTTTTGATTATGAATGGAACCTGCAAGTCACGGATGCTGCACTTTTAAAGAGTGAAATGGGACATACAGTCCAACTATACACATCCGGTATAGGAAAGAGACACGCTTTATAAAAATATGACATTTAATTTAAGGGCGAGTGTTCCTAGTTAGATCCTGATGTGTTTTATGTAAATTGTTCATACATCGCACACGTTGGTAAGGATATATACATGTATGTCATATTTCTTCTCTTCTCACAAAAGATTGCCTATTCTGACATGAAGGCATTTCGTTACGGAATATTAAAACGATCTTGATGTTAAATTAACGTGACAATCCATGGGCCTATAGGAGGACTACAAATACAGCTAGTCTTCCATTTAGGCCAGGAGCTCATGCACCAAAATGGTCGTCCCGTTTGCACCTTGAGCTGACCAATTTCTGACTATACAGCATGAAATGGTAGGGTATGCGGGTCATTCCAGTGGTGGCAGGCCGAAAATCTGTGTGGGCATAAAGTAGTTACAGCGATTTTGCTGCGAGCGGCGGTGAGACTACTTTTGTGAAAATATATGGGGGTAAAGGAAAATGTGATCATTTGTGCTTAACTGGTTAAATCAAAACGAGAGATGTTATATATCGAAATAAAGCCTCTGCTTCTGACTGGAGAAAAAGAATAATACAGAAAAATCTGGGAAAAATTTCGACGTCACAATGACGTCATAAATACATGTCACTAGATCCTTCATGCTTTCTGAAACCAACATTTAATGACTGTACTGGTTTAGATGGGGAACAACAGGGCATTCAGTTTATACATTACATAGGGTTGATTATCTGTATGTTGCTTTATTATACTATGCCTGGGAATATTACAGAAACAAACGCTGTGTTTCCATGTATAATTGAGCCTGTGAATCTCTGTTTCATTTTAGAATGCGATCTCTCTAGCATCCTCATATATCCAACAGCATACCATTAATAAACAGCAAGATATATCTCATAGAGTGAGTCAGCCCAAGGCTCTAATGAGTGAAATAAAAGATATGGTAGATTTTAAGAAGAATTCTCCACAATAAATCTTGCTTCATCGATTGTTTATGCATTTTCGTGAGAGTGGATGACATTGGCCCACTGATTTCCTCTTTATAACTCGGAAAATGACCTTTCTAAGTCTGCTCTAGAAAAGGAACATGAAGTAGTTACTAGTAGAGCAAAACCAGCTAGGAACAGTCATATATAGTAATCAGCTGCTATGATTTGCATTCGCGCTGTTATTCTGGGCATCCGGAATACGAATCTAATCTACCTAATATAGATAATTAATCAAAACGAAAAAACATGAAACAATTAGTTTTCGGACCTATTTGAGACCTGAAGACTCAACTGGACTTTTCACCTCTGATCTAGTTTGCGCTGTTCGTTTCTAAATTGTAACATTATAGCTGATCTTTTTTTTTACTATTTCCATCAAGTTCACTTACACTAATTAATGACTGTTCGTCTGGCCCACATAATCTACTGATGTTGAACATTCGTTTTGCTATCTACTGTTATACATTTATCAATTATTGATCAATAATACCTCAACTGATTTGCCAAGTCTTTTACATAAATTGAGCCATTGGTGCCTTCTCTTTGATCGTTCTTGAATAATCTTTCTATAGTGATTGAGAGAGAATTTTGACGCTATGATTAGATTTGTGGCTAGATTGCATTTTTCCAATTTGAGAGATTTCCATGCACCAGATCCACAAGGAGCTTGATACATGTATGTACACATGTTTCTGGATATAAAACATCGGCCAATCAAGTTGCAATAAATGTGCGGTTAAACTAAAGAAAGTGACTGATCTGTTGCCTAAACGCAAGATTTGAAAGCTCCAACAGAAAATGAAAACAAACTGCTCCGATGGCGTCACTTTCATGAAAGGTACTTGTGGTCGATTGTAGCGCTGATTTTCAATATTTCTAACCATTTCTCCCACCAATATTTCTGAAAACAGAAAAAAATCATGAAAAACTAAATTAATTTCATGCGCTTTTTAGTAAAGAAATGCTAAAATCTGACCGAAAACGCAAAATGTTCAATACCCCTTTCGAATGCTAATTTGTACATACTCATGATCCTTTGTCACTAGGATTCTGCACGATGACTTAAAATGAGCCCAGTAAGACAAAGTATGATGTCAGAAAGTTTCTGTTCATAATTCCTTTCCATTTCTGCATATATGTCAAATAGATTAGTGGGGGTCAAGTTGTCCCCTCCTAAAGCACACATAGGGTAATTATGACGTCATTGTGACGTCGAAATATTTTCTTTCTTTTTTTGTATTATTTTTATTCTCTAGCGGAATGCATGAGCTTTGATTTGTTGTATAACATCTATCGTTTTGTTTTTTCCAATTATAAACAAATGAGTATCAACACCGCTCTCAGCGAAATCGCTGTAGCTAGCTTATGTATGGTGTTCTATTTGGGCCAATTTGATCTCGCGCGTCGCGACGCGCGACGCGAAGCGTTTTGAAACGCGACGTCGCCCTCTCCGTCGCGCGTCGCGCGTCGACTTTTACAATGTTAGGAGATAGGGCAATTGGCCCAAATAAGACACCATAAGTTTTGGCCTATCTCTTTAACATTGCAAAAGGCGACGCGCGACGGAGAGGGCGACGTCGCGTTTCAAAACGCTTCGCGTCGCGCGTCGCCTTTTTAAAAGTCGACGCGCGAGATCAAATTGGCCCAAATAGAACACCATACTTATGCCACACGTATCTTCGGTCTGTCATCCCTGAGCTAACCCACATACCCTACCCTTGAAGACTGCAGGTTCAGAAATTGGTCAGCTCGAGGTGCGAACGGGAGCTAATTCTAGGATTAAGTTAATATAGGTGTGTTTCTGTATTCAATTTGAGTTTCAAGCCTATTCCGTTATACTATAATAGGGTGCAGGGATATATATATAAGAGAGAGAGAGAGAGAGAGAGAGAGAATTAAGGTTTAACCAAAATTCTAAGTATTTCAACAACCCAGAAGTAATCAACACAACACACCAAAAACATGCACATACATTGAAACCGATTTCTCGCAATAACCTAAAAACTAGTTTTCGTTCACCCGATTAAAAATATCTTCTAAATTAGCTGCTTGATAAAAATAATCTCCTACAATCTAAAAATCTATACAGTCGATCAGAATATGTTTCACTGTAAGATCTTCGTGGCATGTAATACACCTTGGGCACAGTGACTTGGGTGGCAGGGGGTGTCTTCGTCGATGTTGTTGTTGTTGTGATTATATAATTTTTGCTTTCAGGAATATAATTATTTCCCACCTTTTCATACACCACAGTGGCAGTGGATGCCATAAAAATGCCTTCTATACTCTCTACATCGATCTACATACCCCTTCTCTACTAGATCTCCATCTGTAATAACAAGTGAGGAAACTCAATGTTAAAGAATTCGCCACGAATCCCGGTACACGGTCCGCGGTAATACATTCTACACGATATGGCTGGTTTTCCAGTAACTGATAAAAGACTTCCGAAGACTTTTGAAATCGAGCCCGAACAGCTTCGAATGCAGGAGAACTTACCTCATGGCATTCTCCACGCCCGTTGAGTTTTCACCATAGTTCACGTCTGCTCATCTATTTACTGTTGGCTGTCTGCAGACATCCGAATTCCCCCGTGTATCGGAATTCGTGGTTATACTAATTATTATACAATTCTCGTATGCTCTTACCCGTATATCAGACACATTGTTGGCTGTTCGTGTCCAATGCTTTTGCCTTTATGTATCAACAGAATAATTATTATTATACTAAACGCCATGTTTTTTAATTCCAAACACCCTAATACTGGGTACAGGTGTCCACAGAACAGACTTTCATCCATCAACATGTAGACCAATTGCAACATGTTATGGTATCTATCAGTCCATGGGTGACGACATTCAACTGATGGGGTGGTAGATCAGTCTAGCTACGAAAGACGTGCCATTGGTTGCCGTCTCCACCTGCCATGCTGCGTTGGGGCCAAGCCCATTCTAAGGGATCCACGGTCTCCAGTTGCTCCAGCATCGTCTCCAGTGAACTCCGATTGGTGATGGCGAAGGGCTGGTCGTACAGGCGGTTGTTAGTACTGGAACAGAAATACCGGAGATAGCTTTCACGTAGTTGGAGAGCTGAGCCAGATCGATCAGTCGGAAATTGTAGATGTCTAGCAGCGGGCGATGACGATGGAAACATCGTCGAATTATGGACCAGTGGCACCGGTGGATGTCACTTACTGCACTGGTATAAGGTAAAAGATCGCTGGAGACATCCACTGGATCTTCCTCAAAATGTTCGATGTCATCAGGCGTGTGACTGAACCGTATCGCTACATTCCGGCTGGATATTCCGGCCCTCCTCCACTATATGTGTAGGCGAACTGGTCGTGGTCGCAACACGTCTCCCTGGGCTCGTCTTCGATGGGAGTGACCTTCCTGAGTTCCTCTCCAGTTAGAAACCGTGGAGACGGGGCATGAATCAAACGTTGGTGCTGTCTTAATTGACTGGGTCGTTTGAAGCGTATATAACCTGCTCGCGGTCATTTAATCGAAAGGATGCTTTACGACGCCACGAACGTTCACTCCACAAGGGTGCGACGAAACAATTTTTGTGGATGGAGGCCTCGTGGCGTCGAAAATCTTCCGGACGAGTAAATTGCTTCAGGCAGGTCGTACAAGCGAACATGTCGGCTGCGGATCAGGGAATGATGAAAACTCCGGTACACCGCCACTTTTATAAACTCTCATCACAAAAGAACTCTCCTACGTTGTCCTCTCCACCAATCACAGCATCGCCGTCCTGTCCTGTCCACACTTGAGTACGACCTGCCTGAAGCAGTTTACTCGTCCGGAAGATTTGCGACGCCACGAGGCCTCCATCCACAACGGTGCACGATAGAGTTGTATAACCGTCTCGCCGTCATATTATCGGACGGATGCTTAACGACGCCACGAACGTTCACTTCACAACGGCAAATTCCCACTGGAGAAGAGCCCAAAAATGTCACTCCCATTGAAGACGAGCCCAGGGAGACGAATTCCACTGCTGATGCGACCACGACCAGCTCGCCTACACCCATAGTGATACGTTTCAGAGTCGTACGCCTGATGTCCCCAGCGATCTTTTACCTTATACTAGTGCAGTGAGTGACATCCACCGGCACCACTGGTCCATGATTCTACAACGTTTCCAACGTCATCGCTCGCTGCTAGACATCTACAATTTCCCACTGATCGATCTGGCTCATCTCCAACTACGTGAAAGCTATCTTTAACGACCAAATCACGGCCTTCAAGTTAAATCTCGCCTTTGGCTACATTTTACGCCATAGAGATACAGAGAAACTCTGGTATGGCTATTCCAGTACTAACAACCGCCTGTACGACCAGCCCTTCACCATCACCAATCGGAGTTCATTGGAGACGGAGACGGGGCTGAAGCAACTGGAGACCGTGGATCCCTTACAATGGGCTTGTCATCAAGGCCCCAACGAAGCATGGCAGATGGAGACGGTGACCAATGTCACGTTTTTCGTGGCTAAACTGATCCACCACCCCATCAGTTAAATGCCTTCACCCATGGACTGATAGATACCATAACATGTTGCAACATAACATGTTTATTAGTCTACATGTTGATGGATAAATGTCTTGTGAACACCTGTACCTAATGTTACGGTGTTTGAAATTAAAAAACATGGTGTTTGGTATAATAATATTTATTCTGTCGATACACAGAGGCAAAAGCATTGGACAAGAACAGCCAAAAATGTGTCTGATATACGGGCAAGAGCATACGATAATTGTAAACATACCTGTGTTGTGATGAAGGGGATAATAAAATGTGTAATACGCAATATGCTTGTTGTTGTTGATGTCTCTTGATTGTGTTCTCATTGAATGTGTCTGAACATATCGTCGCGTCGAGAGACACTTTTTTGAGAGAACGTACACGAGCTCGACATGGTGCCCGGTCAGACACACACACACACATGCGCACCTACGCACACATACACACACTTCCTGTAGTTGGTACCCTACAGGGGAGATAACACCATCAGGTAGCCAGACCGAACATGGCCCCTTTCAAAACTACTCGCGCATGCGCACATTTTCGAAACTACCCTTTCTCTACTACTACTCGACAGCGCATGCGCTGCATGACGTGACTTCCAATAACAACCAATCCAGTTGGGCTCCACCCCAAAGAGCAATTCATCCACGACTGCGCATGCGCAGAATGGCGTGACTTACGCTACAAATCACACCACTCGGCCCCGCCCCCACGAGCGTTCCAACAGGATACCCCACACGACTCATTTGCACCAAGGATAATTCATATGGCCTTCTATATGTGCTAATGTATAGGGGTCACTTCTCTCCAGCGCGCACTCCAGTAAGGCTATACAGGACGGCGATGCGCTGATTGGTGGAGTGAACAACGTAGGAGAGTTCTGTAGGGTGAGGGATTATAAAAGTCGCGGTATGTGGCAGTTTTCATCATTCGCTGATCCGCAGCCGACATGTTCCCTTGTACGACCTGCCTGGAGGCATTTACTCGTCAAAATTCTTTACGTCGCCACAAGACCTCCGCCCACAACGGCGCACGATATACTTGCATAACCTGCGCACGGTCATTCCACGACGGAACAATGTAACGATTGTGGTCAACTCCTCGAACGACCCAGTCAGTTGCTGGCACAAGTGGACCACTTGGTTCCCTTGGAATGGGCCCAACAACAACGCCCCAACACCCAATTATTTCTTACATTTTCTTAAATATTCTTACATTTTCTTAATTTCATAAGAAATAATTTCTTGTGAGGGACCCACTTTTTACTTATTTAAGACTTTTGTTGAATAAGAAAAATTTCTGCAAATTTACAAAAAAACAAGCAGAGTTTAAAATTGCTAAGACCAGCCAAAGAGTTCTCAAAACTATTCCTTGTTATGTGAAAAGACTTCTTTTTCAGGTGCTTGAATTTCTTCTTCTGTAGAGGACAAAACTGTGATTTCTCGTTTAAGAAAATTTCACTCATTCAAGCAAAAATCCAAGAAATTATTTTTTAACTGTGAATGTGACTCACATGCAGTGAACCACAGTGGCTACGCTTTTAGATTCAGTCATGATGAGTTGTGATTGTCATACAGGAATAACTCAATATGAATAAAAGGTACTCAAATGTCATGAAGTGTTGATTCCTGTGTTGAACAGAGCAGTTCACATAAATGATGAATGGTCCTCCCCAAGATAAAGAGGGGTATATTATTAAAAGAACGGCTTAAAATAGACCTGATAGACCTCCGCAGTTCAACTGCAGATGTTTGATTTGTGCGGAAATAGAGTTATAGATCCTAAAGATTCCATATGGAAGACAACTCTGTAACTGACTTTGATAAATAGACATAGCTCATAATACATTAAATAGAGAATAATTTTAAAAATAACAGTGATCTTTGACCTATATTGACTTCAAAATCAATAGGTTGAGAGATATTTTCCAATTATATCTCCATTTAAAATTTTGGAATGACAGCGATTTTAATCCCTTGTTTCGGATCTGGTAGGGGATAAGAAAGCCCTTAGTAACTTGTTACTATGTAATTATATTTTTAAAAATAGTAGTTTGCATAATGCTATGAATAATCAGTATTATAACTTGGAGGTCTGTGAATATTCCATTGTAGCTTTGTGAATATTCGGACATATATTCATGCTCACATTTGATCACTTGGTGACATCACAAAATTCCTGTTGTATTGGTCAATTTCCTGAATATCAGACTTGAACTTCACTATCGATGTAGTACTCCAGTACTTTCCTACCTTTATAAAAAATGTTTCAATAATATCTATATGACTGATTTGTTGATGGGTGGGGCGGGGTTGGTGCCGCATGAGTGCTTTGCATGGGGTCTACTTATCAGGCTGGTAAAAAGAAGTGCTGATAATTTAGTTCGAAATCAGCCCTGCTGTGAGTAATTTAGCGCAGTTATGAGACAATTTCAGTCCTATCAAATCAGACTATTTGACGGAATTCCTGAAAACAAGGCATTTAGAGATAGATACATAAAACAGCCAAAAGGCTCTAGTTTTCGAATTTTGATCGCATTTTTGAAAGCCTATGCGGGTGATAACCCAATATCCTACACCAAGTTACGCTTAGTTTATATGATGGCTCGGTGTGTGGGATCCGACGCCACTGTGACAATGGGTCAGCGTCAGCTCCCCAGTGGTATCGTACACAGCACGACATTTAACAGGATGACAAGCACGACAGGTTTGAAACAAGTATGGTCCACATTTCCCCAGGGAAATCCAATTTGCATCCGAAAATGCTTTTTTCTACTATTTCTCGAGTGTATATGCGCGTATCACTGAACCTACGACGCAAATGACCCTTTTACACGTCAGTTCAGCCCTACATGCCACTGGTACCCAATATGGGATAGTTTTTCTTCCAGAGATCTATGTAGTCGCACGTGCGCGACCAATCCAACCCTTCTCTACTACTCTTCGAGTGCGGCTGTGCACAATGACTTCAAAGTCATACCATGGCTAGGCCACTGTATGTCACTACAAGTTCCATAGAACCCTCACATTGGATCCAGTATGGCCCACATATATCCACTTTACACCCAAGGCAAAAAAAACAAACAATAAAAAATAAATAAAAAAATCCCACACACCCACAAGCACCCATTCCAACACTAGCTGCGCTTTCTCTACTACTAATGACTTCACCATTACGTGACGATTGTCCCGAAGATTTCATGTGGTCAGTTTTAGCCCGATAATCTGAGTAATGACTAATATTTAGGGGGAAGGTGAGGGCGAAATCAGATTAATACTGCTCTGTTTTAAAAGAAACTAGCTCTTTAAAACAATCAAATTTTATTATGTGGTTGCTTTTAGTGTTTCTTCCGTGTTTTGTGCTGCATGACTAACTGGTTGTTAGCCCTGGAACAGGATATATCTAGAAAGTTGAGTGCGCGGAAAGCTGTATTCCGCCGATAAATCGTTTAGTAGGATCTCTATCAAACTGACTGAAGTTTGAGAATCATTTAGATCTTAATCCTCATACTTCGAGCTTTTAATACGTTGAACCTTTGAATAGACGTTGCGATAGTAATTGTTGACCCCAACGATATACTGTACATTGCGATGTTAAGGGCCGACATGTCGACACTTAAAGTCGGCCATTAACGTCGCATTGCGATGTTAAAGACCGTCAGGTTACTGCAGTTTACCCAGCTAAATAAGCATTGGCGAAGGCACGAAGACCGATGTCGAAGGGACGAATAACGGTGCCGTGAGAGAGCTGGGTGAAATATGGGCAGGTACATGTATAGATACATATAACAATATTTGCACAAACTATCCGCTGTAACATATATCTGCGTCTCATGACGTCAGTTCACGAGGCGAGGCGAAGAACATGAGAGAAATCCGGTTAAGCTTTCCGGACCACGACAAGAGTAGGTCAAGTTAAGTTACATGTTTGAAATACCAACATCAAGACAGCTATTAAAGCCGGTGTGAATGTAGATACGTATACGCTTAAAGCTAAGAGAGCATATTGAAAACGTTTGTAATACAGGCCTGTACGAACATACAATTCAATGAATCCACGTTAGTACACAACTGAATCGCGTTGCTTGAAATTATGATCATGCGATTATGGTGGATTTATAGGTTTATACAAATCTTCACCGATAGCAGAGGACAATCCCGTGAAAAGAAGTCAGAGTGAGTGAAATTTAGATTTGATACCAATTCAGTATCAACAATTAATTTGTGTATAGTTTATTAATATTTTCGTCGGGAATTGTTCAGGTATTGTTTTAGTTTCTCCTACCCCCGCCCGCGGTCCCTCATTGTTAAATTGCATATTTGCCTTCTCCTAAATGTTATGATATAGGTTAAAGGGGAAAGAAAATCTGGCTATTTGTGAATATCAGCCGCATGCCCATTATGCATGGTGTATATAGTTTTTTAGTGTATTATTTTACTAGCCGTGAACTCAAATATTCCCCGCTGGTTGAGACTTAATGGTAGACCTTCACCTAATGGTCTCAAACTATTCAAAGTAGTAAAAAAAAACACGTACAATGAATTACTGATGATCAATGACACTATTTAGAGCATTTCCACAAAGTGGATGCTCTTATGTTTTCATGAGAAACGGTTCCGCCGGATCCGCCGCCGCCGCGACTTTAAACGTGAATATCTCTGAAACAGTTAATATTTTCGGGTCAGACTTGCCATCTCCTTAGTCCAGGGAAATTTGTCTGGTTGTGTTTCGATAGCCGCTGCTTACCACTAGGTGGCGTTGTAATAAGAGCATAGGTAAACCTTCCTGTGACGATTTCGTCTGAATGACTTGTTTGATTTCTATGAAATTTTATTACAATGGTCTTGAAGGACAGGCAATGTGCGGAAAAAGGTTTTTTTTAAATTAAAATTTACCAATTCAGTTGGAGAAATATTTAAAAATTGTTCTATTCTAGGTTGCCAAGCATAACTGTAGGATTGACGATGATAATTCTCTTTCGGTGTGAGCCAACTTGCCATTTGGGCTGGGTGTGGGGTTGAAATATCGGCATTCTGCGCATGCGCGGTGGCCAAAGGGTATGAAAATAGACGCTTTGGAGCTAGGGGAGTCACTAATGAGCCGATGGGGTCATATGAGGTATCAATGTGAAGCATTCATGAAGGGGCATCTGACTGGACTAGTGGCTCGAGCGTTATCACCATTCTGCGCATGCGCAGACAGGAAATTGTGGGAAAAGGGTATGGAAATAGACGTTTTGGTATCTAGGGGAGCCCCTAATGGGCCGATGGAGTTGTATGAGGTATCAATGTGAAGCCTATGTGAGGGGGCATCTGACTGGACTAGGGGCTCGAGCGTTGTCACCATTCCACGCATGCGCAGACAGGGAATTGTGGGAAAAGGGTATGGAAATAGACGTTTTGGGATCTAGGGCAGCCCCTAATGGGCCGATGGAGTTGTATGAGGTATCAATGTGAAGCCTATGTGAGGGGGCATCTCACTGGACTAGTGGCTCGAGCGTTGTCACCATTCTACGCATGCGCAGGCAGGGAATTGTGGGAAAAGTGTATGGAAAAAGAAGTTTTGGAGCTAGGGGAGCCACTAATGGTCCAATTTGGTCGAGTGAGGTATCAAAGTGAAGCATTCGTGAAGGGGCATCTGATGGGCTGGGTGCGGGGTTGAAATATCGGCATTCTGCGCATGCGCGGTGGCCAAAGAGTATGAAAATAGACGTTTTGAAGCTAGGGGAGCCACTAATGGTCCAATGGGGTCATATGAGGTATCAATGTGAAGCATTCATGAAGGGGCATCTGACTGGACTAGTGGCTCGAGCGTTATCACCATTCTGCGCATGCGCAGACAGGAAATTGTGGGAAAAGGGTATGGAAATAGACGTTTTGGTATCTAGGGGAGCCCCTAATGGGCCGATGGAGTTGTATGAGGTATCAATGTGAAGCCTATGTGAGGGGGCATCTGACTGGACTAGGGCTCGAGCGTTGTCACCATTCTACGCATGCGCAGACAGGGAATTGTGGGAAAAGGGTATGGAAATAGACGTTTTGGGATCTAGGGCAGCCCCTAATGGGCCGATGGAGTTGTATGAGGTATCAATGTGAAGCCTATGTGAGGGGGCATCTCACTGGACTAGTGGCTCGAGCGTTGTCACCATTCTACGCATGCGCAGGCAGGGAATTGTGGGAAAAGTGTATGGAAAAAGAAGTTTTGGAGCTAGGGGAGCCACTAATGGTCCAATTTGGTCGAGTGAGGTATCAAAGTGAAGCATTCGTGAAGGGGCATCTGATGGGCTGGGTGTGGGGTTGAAATATCGGCATTCTGCGCATGCGCGGTGGTCAAAGGGTATGAAAATAGACGTTTTGGGATCTAGGGGAGTCACTAATGAGCCAATGGAGTCATATGAGGCATCAATGTGAAGCATTCGTGAAGGGGCATCTGACTGGACTAGTGACTCGGGCGTTGTCACCATTCTGCGCATGCGCGGTGGCCAAAGGGTATGGAAATAGACGTTTTGGGATCTAGGAGAGCCACTAATGGTCCAATGGAGTCGTATGAGGTATCCATGTGAAGCATTCGCGCATCTGACTGGACTAGGAGCTCGAGCGTTGTCACCATTCTACGAAAAAAAAATTCCTGAAAAAAACCGGAACACGGACTTTATCGAAAAATCCGGGAAAATGCCTATATGGGGTATGGGGGGTATATAGGTCCCCGGGCTTAACGGGGCTTGCCTATCAATAGAGTTATCTCCCCCTAGTTCCAGGGTGGGTGTATGTAAAAAATTTCCTGAAAAAATACGGAACACGGACTTTATCCTAAATTACGGGAAAATGCCTATATGGGGTATGGGGGGTATAGGACCATCCGGGGAAACCTACTTCTCGACATTTGCGGTATAGGTTGTGGGGTCTCGTTTTCTTAGTCTCGTCATTTAGAACATGATAGGAAGTGTCGCGGAGCGAATCGTTGAAATTTTTGAAAAAAGTTTAGGGAGACCCATATAGACCCATATAGTCCCATACTGGGGTATAGGACCGATGTTTGTCCCACTGGGAAACCTACTTCTATACATTTGCGGTATGGTTGTTTGGATTTGTTTTCTTAGTCTCGTCATGACAAACATGATAGGAAGTGTCGCGGAGCGAATCGTTGAAATTTTTGAAAAAAGTCACCGAGACCCATATAGACCCATATAGGCCCATACTGGGGTATAGGACCAATGTTTGTCCCACTGGGAAACCTACTTCTATACATTTGCGGTATGGTTGTTTGGATTTGTTTTCTTAGTCTCGTCATTTAGAACATGATAGGAAGTGTCGCGGAGCGAATCGGTGAAATTTTTGAAAAAGTACCATGCAGCCCATATAGACCCATATAGTCCCATACTGGGGTATAGGACCAATGTTTGTCCCACTGGGAAACCCACTTCTAGACATTTGCGGTATGGTTGTTTGGATATGTTTTTCACGTCTCGTCATTTAGAACACGATGGGAAGGGTCCCGGAGCGAAACGGTGAAATTTTTGGAAAAAGTCACCGAGGCCTGGGTAGGCCCATAGACCTATACTGCATGGCTATGGGAGTATGGGCCCATACGGGGTGGACGTTTTGGGGTCTAGGTGAGTCCCTAATGGTCCTATGGTGTCGTATGAGGTCTTATTTTGAAGCTCTCGTGGAGGAGCATCCGACTGGACTAATGGTTCGTCCGTGTGCAATAGGTTGCGCATGCGCAGTCTGGCCGTAGTAGAGAAAGCAGGCATTTTGGGGTATGTGGGTGTGTGTTTGGGGTAGAGATGTACCGCTATGGGTCCGAATGGGTCGTGGAAGGTGTCAAAGTGAAGCTTGTGTGGGGTAGAGTCAGAATGGTATGCTTTTAAGTGCAAGTCGCGTCAATCTGCGCATGCGCAGTTGGTTGTAGTAAGTAAAGTGGCCATTTTGGGGCAGTGCAGGAAGGTATTTGGTGTCGAGTTGGACCATCCTTGGTCCGAATGCGTCCTGGGAGGTGTCATTTTGTAGTTCTCGGGGTGTACATTCCGATTTGAGGGATGTTCCCGTCATCTGTGACGTCATCGATGACGTCATCAGTACGAGTAGTAGCCAAAGTGGACATTTTAGGGCACTGAAGGATAATATTTGGGGTAGAGCGGGACCATCTTTGGTCCGAATGCGTCGTGGGAGGTGTCATGTTGTAGCTCTCGGGTTGTACACCCCGATTTGAGGCATGTCCGCAGCATCTGTGACGCCATCGGTGACGTCATCAGTACGAGTAGTAGCGAAAGCGGGTATTTTGGGCAGTGCAGGAAGGTATTTTCGGTAGAGAGGGGCCATCCTTGGTCCGAATGCGTCGTGTGAGGTGTCATCTTGTAGCAACGCCCGCCAACACCAAGCTCAATGCTTCAACGCCCTGGTGAAATAGCTCAGAAGCTCTGATTTTGTAGATATTCCATGGAATTGTCACTCATTCTTCGAAATGCAGTGACGTCCGTCGTTACGCCTTAACAGACCGGAGACAGTACAACAACAACAACAAGGATGAGACATGAGAGAACAACAACAACAAGAAGTTTTTTCATATAGTTTATTCTCCCCAATGTTACATCATACCCACGCTGGGGGAGCCGCGTTGGGTATATTTACAATTCAAGAAGACTCTTGTCCAATCAGAGGCCACCATTTGCATCTGTCATATTCGTTCCTGTCCGTTAGATGTATTCTTGTCCAATCAGAAGTCTCCATTTCAGAAAGTTCCATCTTCGGCCATGTTCGCTTTGAACCGTTTATTCTAATCATCGTCGGGCAGCCCAGGATACCGTTGAGGCAACATATCCTCAGATAGTTGTTTGTGCATTCTGAGTATCTATCAGTGCATGGGTGAATACATTCACCCGATGGGAATATTCCGTAGTTTGGTCACGAAGAACGTAACATTGGTCACGCTCTCCACTGTCCACTTGGTGTTGGGGCGTTGTTGTTGGGCCCATTCCAAGGGATCCACGGTGTCCAGTTTCTCCAGCATCGTCTCTAGCGACACTCGGTTAATGATGGTAAACGGTTGGTCAAATACCTGGATGTTACTGCTCGGGTAAAAGTATCGGACTTGGACTGTCTCCTTATGCTGCAGCACATAACCAAACGCCAGATTCAATCTGAAGGCCGTAGTTTGATCTTTGAAGATGGCTTCCACGTAGCTACGTAGACGGGCGAGCTCGGTCAGTCGGAAATTGTAGATATCTTGAATAGGGCGATGACGGTTGAAACAGTGCCGTATCATGGACCAATGGCGCCGATAGATGTCACTCACTGTATGGGCGTTCTGTAAGAGATCGCTAGGAACATTTATGGGCTCGTCCAGAAAATGTTCGATGTTGTCAGGCGTATGACTCGAAACCGTAACGGTGGGGTCCGGCTGGATATCCAGGCTCTTCTGAACTGTGGGTATAGGCGGGCTCTCCGTGATCGCATCACCAGTGGCATTCGTCTCCCCGGGCTCATCTTCACTAGGTCTGACCCTCATGGGTGCCTCTTTAGTGGAAAGTTTTCGCTCATACCGTGGTGATGGACTATGAATCAAACGTTGGTGCTGTCTTAACCGGCTGGCTCGATTGAAGAGTCGACCACAATCGTTACATTGTACCGTCGCACCCTCGTGGAGAGCCCTCTCATGGCGCAGTAAATGATCCTCCCGATTGAATGACCGTGCGCAGATTATACAAGTATACCGTGCATCGTTGTGGGTGGAGGCCTCGTGACGTCGTAAACTTTCTATACGAGTAAACTGCTTCTGGCAAGTTGTGCAAGTGAACATCTTGGTGGTTGACAGAGTGTCTGATGAAACGGCCAGGCCGCTTCCTTTTATAGCACGCTAGCTGGTGATCTATTTTTAGCACACTCTACCCCAAGTCGAGGGCCAAGGCGTGAGCATCTTCGGTAACCCTCAGAAGTGTCTCTTCGGTCACCTCCGTAGCATTAACGATCAACGTAGACATGCCAGGTATGTACGACGTATTGCCGGTATCAGTGCACGCCAGAGTGACGCATTCAGCCGATGGGGGTGGTCGGTCAGCTTGGTAACGAAAAACGCGCATTGGTCACATCTCCACTGTCCACTTGGTGTTGGGGCGTTGTTGTTGGGCCATTCAGGATCCAGTGTCCAGTTTCTCCAGCAGCTAATCCTCTAGCGACGCCCAGTTGTGATGGTAAACGGTTGGTCAAATACCCGGATGTTACTGCTCGGGTAAAAATATCGGGCTTGGTCTGTGTCCTTATGCTGCAGCACATAACCAAACGCCAGATTTAATTTGAAGGACGTAGCTTGGTCATTGAAGATGGCTTCCGCGTAGTTGCGTAGACGGGTGAGGTCAGTCAGTCGGAAATTGTAGATATCTTGAATAGGGCGATGACGGTAGAAACAGTGCCGGATCATGGGTCAATGGTGCCGATAAATGTCACTCACTGGATGGTCTTCGTGTAACAGATCGCCCACGTTTCGTCCACGAAGTGTACTTTGCTTCGCTTCCGTTCACGTGACCGGAACTGACCGTGTGTATGTGTGTGCTTGCGAGTGTGTTTCTTGGATCGGAGCTCTTGGAGCTCAAAGCCTGTGGAGCTCAGAGCTCCCGAAAATAAACGTTTCCAAAAGCATATGCCTCTGTGAGGTCACTTCCGCTTCCGTTCACGTGACCGGAACTGACCTTTGACCCCGCGCGCAAAGGTTTCCACCGCGGTGGAAACCTTTACACCGCGCGCGCCGGGGTCAAAGATCAGTTCCGGTCACGTGACACGGGACACGGAGGTCACCGAAGATGTCACGGAGATCACCGAAGAGACACGGAGGTGCCCGAACATGATACCAGCTAGCGTGCTATAAAAGGGAAGCGGCCTGGCCGTTTCATCAGACACTCTGTCAACCACCAAGATGTTCACTTGTACTACGTGCTCGAAATCATTCACTCGTCTGCACGACTTGCGCCGCCATGAGGCTACCAAGCACGAAGGAACCGCCCGGTATAACTGTACGATATGTACACTGTCGTTTCAGCGCCCGGATCATTTACAGCGCCACACACGTGCACGCCATGAAGTACCCAAGCGTCCATGCGAAGAATGTGGTCGGCTTTTCAAACTGACCAGTCAGTTGCTGCGACACCAACGCACACGACACCCTGTTCCGCAGCCACGTTTGCAGGTAGAAGAGCCCGTAGGCATCAATATCGAAACAGGGGGAACTCCTACCCATCGCACGAGGGCCGATGATGATGATGATGTCGCCCTAATTCAACAATCAAATTCCGACGACAAGACCTTGGGCCAGATTTTGTACGACGTGGAGGGCAAAGTACACTTCGTGGACGAACCCATAAATGTTCCCAGCGATCTGTTACACGAAGACCATCCAGTGAGTGACATTTATCGGCACCATTGGCCCATGATCCGGCACTGTTTCTACCGTCATCGCCCTATTCAAGATATCTACAATTTCCGACTGACTGACCTCACCCGTCTACGCAACTACGTGGAAGCCATCTTCAATGACCAAGCTACGTCCTTCAAATTAAATCTGGCGTTTGGTTATGTGCTGCAGCATAAGGACACAGACCAAGCCCGATATTTTTACCCGAGCAGTAACATCTGGGTATTTGACCAACCGTTTACCATCATTAACCGGGCGTCGCTAGAGACGATGCTGGAGAAACTGGACACCGTGGATCCCTTGGAATGGGCCCAACAACAACGCCCCAACACCAAGTGGACAGTGGAGAGTGTGACCAATGTTACGTTTTTCGTTACCAAGCTGACCGACCACTCCCATCGGCTGAATGCGTCACTCATGCACTGATGAATACCATAACATGCCGTACATACTCTATATGTCTACATGTTGATCGTTGACGTTACGGAGGTGACCGAAGAGACACGGAGTTACCGAAGATGTCACGGCTCGGCCCTCGACTTGGGGATAGTTGAACTGAGTGTGCTAAAAATAGATCACCAGCTAGCGTTGCTATAACAGGGGAAGCGGCCTGGGTTTTCATCAGACACTCTGTCAACCACCAAGATGTTCACTTGCACAACTTGCCAGAAGCAGTTTACTCGTATACTCGTATAGATACTCAGAATGCACAAACAACTATCTGAGGATATGTTGCCTCAACGGTATCCTGGGCTGCCCGACGATGATTAGAATAAACGGTTCAAAGCGAACATGGCCGAAGATGGAACTTTCTGAAATGGAGACTTCTGATTGGACAAGAATACATCTAACGGACAGGAACGAATATGACAGATGCAAATGATGGCCTCTGATTGGACAAGAATCTTCTTGAATTGTAAATATACCCAACGCGGCTCCCCCAGCGTGGGTATGATGTAACATTGGGGAGAATAAACTATATGAAAAAACTTGTTGTTGTTGTTGTTCTCTCATGTCTCATCCTTGTTGTTGTTGTTGTTGTTGTACTGTCTCCGGTCTGTTAAGGCGTAACGACGGACGTCACTGCATTTCGAAGAATGAGTGACAATTCCATGGAATATCTAGAAAATCAGAGCTTCTGAGCTATTTCACCAGGGCGTTGAAGCATTGAGCTTGGTGTTGGCGGGCGTTGCTACAAGATGACACCTCACACGACGCATTCGGACCAAGGATGGCCCCTCTCTACCCAAAATACCTTCCTGCACTGCCCAAAATACCCGCTTTCGCTACTACTCGTACTGATGACGTCACCGATGGCGTCACAGATGCTGCGGACATGCCTCAAATCGGGGTGTACAACCCGAGAGCTACATGACGACACCTCCCACGACGCATTCGGGCCAAAGATGGTCCCGCTCTACCCCAAATATTATCCTTCAGTGCCCTAAAATGTCCACTTTGGCTACTACTCGTACTGATGACGTCATCGATGACGTCACAGATGACGGAACATCCCTCAAATCGGAATGTACACCCCGAGAACTACAAAATGACACCTCCCAGGACGCATTCGGACCAAGGATGGTCCAACTCGACACCAAATACCTTCCTGCACTGCCCCAAAATGGCCACTTTACTTACTACAACCAACTGCGCATGGCAGATTGACGCGACTTGCACTTAAAAGCATACCATTCTGACTCTATCCCACACAAGCTTCACTTTGACACCTTCCACGACCCATTCGGACCCATAGTGGTACATCTCTACCCCAAACACACACCCACATACCCCCCAAAATGCCTGCTTTCTATACTACGGCCAGACTGCGCATGCGCAGACTATTGAACACGGACGAACCATTAGTCCAGTCGGATTCTCCTCCACGAGAGCTTCAAAATAAGACCTCATACGACACCATAGGACCATTAGGGACTCACCTAGACCCCAAAACGTCCACCCCGTATGGGCCCATACTCCCATAGCCATGCAGTATAGGCCTATGGGCCTACCCAGGCCTCGGTGACTTTTTCCAAAAATTTCACCGTTTCGCTCCGGGACCCTTCCCATCGTGTTCTAAATGACGAGACGTGAACAACAAATCCAAACAACCATACCGCAAATGTCTAGAAGTGGGGTTCCCAGTGGGACAAACATTGGTCCTATACCCCAGTATGGGACTATGTGGGTCTATATGGGCTGTATGGTACTTTTTCAAAAATTTCACCGATTCGCTCCGCGACACTTCCTATCATGTTCTAAATGACGAGACTAAGAAAACAAATCCAAACAACCATACCGCAAATGTATAGAAGTAGGTTTCCCAGTGGGACAAACATTGGTCCTATACCCCAGTATGGGCCTATATGGGTCTATATGGGTCTCGGTGACTTTTTTCAAAAATTTCAACGATTCGCTCCGCGACACTTCCTATCATGTTTGTCATGACGAGACTAAGAAAACAAATCCAAACAACCATACCGCAAATGTATAGAAGTAGGTTTCCCAGTGGGACAAACATCGGTCCTATACCCCAGTATGGGACTATATGAGCCTATATGGGTCTCGGTGACTTTTTTCAAAAATTTCACCGATTCGTTCCGCGACACTTCCTATCATGTTTTCTAAATGACGAGACTAAGAAAACAAATCCAAACAACCATACCGCAAATGTCTAGAAGTGGGTTTCCCAGTGGGACATGGTCCTATACCCCAGTATGGGACTATATGGGGCTAAATGAACTTTTTCAAAAATTTCACCGATTCGCTCCGGGACACTTCCTATCATGTTTGTCTTGACGAGACTAAGAAAACGAGACCCCACAACCTATACCGCAAATGTCGTAATTTAGGATAAAGTCCGTGTTCCGTATTTTTTCAGGAAAATTTTTACATACACCCACCCTGGAACTAGGGGGAGATAACTCTATTGATAGGCAAGCCCCGTTAAGCCCGGGGACCTATATACCCCCCATACCCCATATAGGCATTTTCCCGGATTTTTCGATAAAGTCCGTGTTCCGTTTTTTTTCAGGAAAATTTTTACATGCACCCACCCATGACTGGATGCCCCTTCACATAGGCTTCACATTGATACCTCATACAACTCGATCGGCCCATTAGGGGCTCCCCTAGATCCCAAAACGTCTATTTCCATACCCTTTTCCCACAATTCCCTGTCTGCGCATGCGTAGAATGGTGGCAACGCTCGAGCCCCTAGTCCAGTCAGATGCCCCTTCGCGAATGCTTCACATGGATACCTCATACGACTCCATTGGACCATTAGTGGCTCTCCTAGATCCCAAAACGTCTATTTGCATACCCTTTGGCCACCGCGCATGCCCAGAATGCCGATATTTCAACCCCACACCCAGCCCATCAGATGCCCCTTCACGAATGCTTCACATTGATACCTCATATGACTCCATTGGCTCATTAGTGACTCCCCTAGATCCCAAAACGTCTATTTTCATACCCTTTGACCACCGCGCATGCGCAGAATGCCGATATTTCAACCCCACACCCAGCCCATCAGATGCTCCTTCACGAATGCTTCACATTGATACCTCATATGACCCCATTGGACCATTAGTGGCTCCCCTAGCTCCAAAACGTCTATTTTCATACCCTTTGGCCACCGCGCATGCGCAGAATGCCGATATTTCAACCCCGCACCCAGGCCATCAGATGCCCCTTCACGAATGCTTCACTTTGATACCTCACTCGACCAAATTGGACCATTAGTGGCTCCCCTAGCTCCAAAACGTCTATTTCCATACACTTTTCCCACAATTCCCTGCCTGCGCATGCGTAGAATGGTGACAATGCTCGAGCCACTAGTCCAGTCAGATGCCCCCTCACATAGGCTTCACATTGATACCTCATACAACTCCATCGGCCCATTAGGGGCTGCCCTAGATCCCAAAACGTCTATTTCCATACCCTTTTCCCACAATTCCCTGTCTGCGCATGCGTAGAATGGTGACAACGCTCGAGCCCCTAGGCCAGTCAGATGCCCCCTCACATAGGCTTCACATTGATACCTCATACAACTCCATCGGCCCATTAGGGGCTCCCCTAGATACCAACACGTCTATTTCCATACCCTTTTCCCACAATTCCCTGTCTGCGCATGCGCAGAATGGTGATAGCGCTCGAGCCACTAGTCCAGTCAGATGCCCCTTCATGAATGCTTCACATTGATACCTCATATGACCCCATCGGCTCATTAGTGACTCCCCTAGCTCCAAAACGTCTATTTTCATACCCTTTGGCCACCGCGCATGCGCAGAATGCCGATATTTCAACCCCACACCCAGCCCATCAGATGCCCCTTCACGAATGCTTCACTTTGATACCTCACTCGACCCCATTGGACCATTAGTGGCTCCCCTAGACCCCAAAACGTATATTTTCATACCCTTTGGCCACCGCGCATGCGCAGAATGCCGATATTTCAACCCCACACCCAGCCCATCAAATGCCCCTTCACGAATGTTTCACTTTGATACCTCACTCGACCCAATCGGTCCACTAGCGGTCCCTACAGATTGCCGAACACTTCCACGAAAACCCACGGTTTTGGGACTACTTTCGGTCCGCGGAGGCAGACCGCATCACCGCCAGACCGCATCACCGCGTAGAAATACATGCCCCCAAGGTCACGCCCCATTCACCCAGACCGGAAGTGACGTCATACCTGCGCACAACACTCCTGCGCACACCGCCACAATACCGCCCCATTTCACATGCGCAGTGAGGTGCTAAATTGCCCATTTGCTTGAACACTACTACTCTTATTGCATAATGCACTTTACATAAGTGGATTAGTATACTGCTTGTGTCAACAAAGTAAACACTTCCTTTCCAGAATCAGTGCTATTTTTCTCTCCATTACTGATATAATAATTTGATCCCCTTCATTGGTATAACTATCCCAATTACATTTACTTAGTCTCCAGTGGCTATGAAGCCCTGAGATTCCAGATGTCTGGAGATGCATTCTGGCCAATTTTCAATGAATAAAATCAAAATTATCACTCAGTTAATGCCCTTTTTTTTACGTGAACGTCCCCAGAATTTATTTGAAATTCGAGATGTGAAATGGCACATACCGTTGCATTTTGACAGCATAGTTACAACTGCTGATAACTATTTTTTAGATTTTTGAAGTGGTACTTCTACATCCCTGTTATATGGCACACCACACCTGGAAATTTTTGTACATGCTTACCTAATTTAAGTAAAATGGTGTGTTCTGTGCATTTTGACAGAATATTCAGACTTATAAGATAATATGTAATGATGCCCCAAAAGGAACTGAACTGTCCATTTCATCTGTCCGTCTAACTGCCTATCTGTCTCTCTGTCTGTCCATTTTCCTTGTCATACCACATATGCAACTGGCGATGGATCAGAAGCCTAATGATAAAGACTGATCTTCACCTGCTTTATCAAGGTCAAATTTAGCATTAGTAATGCTTTTTAAAGGAGTGAAGATAGGCTCTCCAAATTCATAATACGTGTGCAATTGGTGACTGACAAGAGGCCTATCCCAGTTGAAAACCTATTTTTTTCAAGGTTATATACTGTATATTATGGTATAACATGAAATATAGCTAGGCTTTCTAAATTGATACCACATATGCAACTGATGATGGACCTGAAGTCTATGAATATGACTGACGTTGACCTATTTTCTCAATGTCAAGTCAACTGTATGTTAAGTCACATGTTAACTGCCAACATACACTTCAAATCTAACATTGTCATCATCATTTTTGTACTCTGGTTGTCTTCCAGATCATTCAACGAATTTTGCATGTGTTGCAACAGCCTCACGCTTCAACAGTAACTTAAAACCCTACTGTATCAGCTGAGCTGTTGAAACACCCACCATTTCCAAGCTCTGACATATCACATCACTGTCGGAATATGGGTACCTTAACAGAGTGATAGATCACACAGTCAGTGAAGGTTCTCGATTTTCATTGAATGTCGTTATTGCCTAATTACTATTTGCAGCATTTTAAAACAACAATTCGTTGACTTACAGTGAAAAATTATTGTGAAAGGTATTTATTTTGTTGTTAGGCATTTTTATTTGCCGGCATTGTTTCAGATAGAATACAACTGACTAATTCATGCAATCAGGATGAAAAGGGGTTTAAAATCTTTATGTTCAAACTTTTGTGGGAAAAATAAAAATGGCAATTTGAAATTTTATTCTTATTCAATTTTTTAATGTCGGTGGGTCCGTGAAACACAAAATAAAGTTTGTCCAATTTTTTCTCTGTTAAACTTTAATGTGAATTTAACCTAAGGTTTCTAAGTTATCGCGCTAAAATGAGTTTGCGACACACAGAGAAGCAGGGATTCTATATCCCGTTATCAGGTTCAAGTGGGGGATAATTATAGGCTTCTTGAGAATTATATCATCAAACCATCTGTGAAGTTTGGAGAAATTTGGGGAATAATACATCAAGATATACTACAGACAAGCTAGTTTCAGTTTATGAGGACTACGAGTTTTACATTTGAGTTTGACATAATCAATAAAATCACAGGGATAACACAAGTTTCGAGATGTTTGCTTAATCAAAAACATACAGGCTGGATAATGATAGCTGCAGTTTCAGGGTGATCTTGACCTTTTGACTTATTTACCTTGATATCAATAGCGTGATGGCTATATTTGTCCAATATATCTTCAGTCAAACTTTGGAGGGGCTTGACCGAATGCTCTCAAATTTATCGTGCTAACATAAATAAACGCATTCAAGGCTTCAATTATCCTTCCGTGAATGCTCTTTGGTAGTGTCGAGGGGTTTTTTTTAGTTTTTTTTAGCCGTTTTAAGTCCCCCAATATATCCCACAAAAGCGACATTTATAGACAAATGAACATTGATATCACTTGAGAATGAATAATAAACTTTGTATATCTCTCAAAGCTGTCGACAACAGCTAATATTTCAGCTATCTGGCGGAAAATCTCAAATTTACACTTGATTTTCAGTTTACCTACACTTTCGATTCTAGGCTTTTCCTATATTTTAACATGCGATATTTGCACTTATATCTAATTAGCCAGAAATCGGCATGGTTAAGAGCTTATTTTGTGTCTAATTGCAATAAGTAGTACATGCGGTAAAAATATTAGCAAATAAATTGAATGTTCCCCATGTTAATTTTTACTAAGATATGATATTGAGGGCATAATTTTGACAACCCTATACTCCCATTGTAATCCGCGTTATTTCTTAGATTCTCTTATTTATACGAACATGATTTATTTTAAAAGAAAACATGGTCAAAATACCTGAAAGGATTTACATACGAAAAAATTCCTTTGGGTGTGACCGTATTAAAGCCGATTTTTTTCCACTCCAAAACATACCGAATAAGATTTTTCTTGAAGTCTACATACTGAAATATCCCGTTTGAAAAAAAAACTGAGATGTTTAGTTGCATAAAGATGTAGATATGATTCATCAAAATGTGCTCCCGGGCTTATTTGGGTATTTTTGGGCATTTCCTTTAGCAAAAATAGGTCACCTCAAACCAAAACCATTCGTGCCTCTTTCCAAACTTCCATGTCATCTTCTAGAAAAATCTCATTAGGCAGGTTTTGGATTGAAAAAAAAAATTAAGCTTGATTACCATCACACACAGGGAGTTTTTCCCGTATTGTCGTCACATATCCTTTTGTATGTGCTCTTTTTTTGAAGTAGTACTTCAGTATAAGACTGTTGTTAAGGGGACTTTACCGTCAACTTTTCTGCATGTGTAAGATAATGAAACCCCTCAATGCCTGAATTTAAACCAGGAAGTCACACAATATCATTTGTACACTAGAAATTAAATATCTTCTCTCATAGAAAGATAGACACGATCACACGAAACAACGTTTTAATTATCTGGAGGTTCACACTATCAGAATTATTCAATATCGTTATGTGAATCAGTGTCAGTCTGTCATTTCTTTGAATTGATTCACTGGCATCGGTCAATGAACTATCGGTCGATAATGATCTATTTACTGAGATTATCTCGGTCTAATCTGTGAAGCCAAATGAGTGAACCTTGCCCTTGAAGGTAAAATATTTGTTCTTCGGCATTAAGGTACATGCTGATAACGCAAATAAATGTCGCCGACCTGTTTTGCTAAAGCGTTTCGACTTAACAGCTTGTTGCCACGGCAGCCACTGTTAAATCATACTTCGAGGAAATGGGATATCTCCGAACAAACCGATTATTTAAATTCTAGCGTGCAAATGCCCGCTATGTGGGAATACATGGGTGGGCGAGTGAGTGAGTGAATAGGATTTAACGTCGTTTTCAACTTTTTTTCAGTCATATCACGACGGTGCCTATATGTGCCAGAACACGAGAGTGTCCACATTTCTTATTATCCTGGACACTGATCGGCCTCCGGCAGTACAGCACCCGGTGACCCATCCATGTATTGACCGAACTCAAAGTTGCTTAACTTCGGTGATCTGACGAGAACCGGTATGCCCCACGTGATACGTATACATCTCACCATAGCGGTACCGTTACGAAGAAATGTTCATATATTCTGTTTCTCATTGAAAATCTGAGTCATTTCACATGATAGAAACTAAATATATGTGAATGTAAAAATGGGGTCAGGAACTAGATTTAACATGGTGACTTAGCCTTGGGAACGTTAAATATCCAAATCTAAAATATTGAATTTCTTTTCCGAATTTCTAGGACATGGACTGTACGCAAGGGTGATAACGCGATGCTGGGACCGGATCCAGCCTAGAAGAAAATGTATCTTCTGATGCTGTCTTTACTTTTTGTCGTTTTCCCGTCCAGAGCTTTCAACCAATCCAACAAAGGTTGTACCAGTGAGATGTCCACTTCCAAGGCTACATTTCGCCAGTATATGTTGCGAGGCAACCCCCTTCCGTTAAACGCAATCAAACTCGTCATATCAACAACCAACCGTTCAATAATGGCCTGTCATGTGAACATATCATTTACGCTTGATCACTTTGTAAACTCAATGAATCTTTTTGGAAGCAGAGGGAATGTGCGCGTCATTTCATTGACCCTTTACTGTGTTCATCAAACGCGTTTACAGATTCAGCCTACAAGTCTTCCGTCCATTTCTGCTGGAAAGATTATAGGTAGTGTCACTATCCAGAACTGCATGGTCAGCTTAAAAGATATGGAATACATTGGAACGGCAACAAATATGTGGACAATTCACCTGATTAATACAGTGGTAGTTCCGCGCATGACTCGTTCTCGACCAACTCCCGGTCCCGGGGGATTTCATGCCCTTCTGACTATTGCAGTGGCCAATCAATTGCGTTCAAATAGTATAGACAGGTTGTTTCCAATCACAGTGAATTTCAGCTCTGTAGCACAACTATTTTTGAAGAATATGTCTTTATCTACTATTCCAACAAACTTCAACCAGCGATTCCCGCATTTACAACATCTGGATTTGTCTTGGAATAATTTGACCCTTCCTCCAACGTTCCCATGGAACTCTAAAGCGTATACATTACCAGAGAATATCAGCACAACGGAATATTACAAAAACCAGTGCATAAAACAGTTTGGAGTCGATGTTCCGTCGGGAATTTTTATGCGGGCTTTTATTCTCGATTACAACAACATCACATCTCTGGAAGATTTTACATTTCGTGACTCTCTGCACTTGATTTCAATGTCAGGTAACAGCTTACATAATATCGGCGAGAACACTTTTGCAGAAACAAGAAATTTGCAATTCTTGAACTTGAGTGACAACGCTTTAGAGAACATGCCACGGCTTTGCTCCTCATGTCCGTGCCAAGTTCGAGTTTTGGACTTGAATAGAAATCAGATTCGCTCCGTAAATCCGCTAGACTTTCGGAACTTGACAAATCTCCTCATATTGAAAATGTCTTTCAACAAATTACGTCGCATAGAGCAATTTACATTTTCCTATTTGATGAATTTAACGAGGTTGTATTTGGATCATAACGAGTTGTCATTTATTCATATGCACAGTCTTCCGTCAACGTCATCAGAATTACGAGAGATCTATTTACAACATAATCCACTTATCAGCATTCCTTCTGCCATATTTACTCTCTCGGGGTTCAGTTTCCTCGACCTCAGTGCCTGCAAAATAACGCTTGAGCGCCTGAATCAAACTCTTAATGAGGTTTACTTTCTGACGTTAAAACACGTTGTCAACAAAGACTCTACTACTCGTTTGGAAGACTATCAGAAGGTTGTGGACACAATTTTAAAAAGACAACAAGACTATACCCGAAAGATAAACCTTTCACAAAATCTAATTTCAACTATTCCGGTTCTCAACACCTCATCTGTGGACATAAAAGACAAAGAACTCGAACTCAAATATCGGATTTTTCTCGTTCATTATCAGATTGATTTAACGCAGAATGCCTTGTCTTGTGATTGTGAAATGGCTGACTTCATCACGTATATAAAGAACAGTTTAGCTATAAACACCTTCACTGGGACGGAGTATTTTTTCCAGGATTGGAAGTGTTCTTCTCCACGGGAATTCACGACACAGAAAATTTTATCTCTCTCTGTGAGAGATTTATACTGTAAAGTAGAAATACAAAGCTGTCCCACGCGCTGCACCTGTTCATCTTACGTTGCGAATCGAGGGCACGTGACAGATTGTCAGATGGCGTCACTAACATCCATGCCAGAGATGTTACCCGAACGAACTCTAGATTTGCGACTTCAAGGTAACAACATAACCACCTTATCCAAAAGGGAATATCTTGAATCAGTCGAAAGACTGAATCTGTCAAACAGCAACTTGGAAATCATTTCCGATGACGTTTTTAAAAACATGGACAATTTAAGTGCACTCTACTTAGACCACAATGCACTGCAATCACTTCCTGTAAGCATCCGGAACATCAAAGAACTCTCGTCACTAAGTCTCGGACACAACCAGTTTCGATGTGACTGTCACAATCTGTGGCTCAAATCCTGGATTCTCCAGAATCGCCATCTTGTTTTAGACTTGAGTGATATATTTTGTGCGAAGTCAGACGACAAAGTATCTCTACTCGTAGACGTTGAAGACAAAGACTTCGTATGTTTATCAAAGAAACAAAACACAGTCTATGTGGCAACCATGTCGGTATGTGTGGTAGTAGTTGTATTCCTTTGTTTGGGAGCGATCATTTACAGGTATCTCCTAGAGATCAAAGTTATTTTGTATGCTCAGTTCAAAACCCGTATTTTTGAATTGACTGTGGACGAAGAAGATGTTGAAGTTATAAGGAATTTCGTTGTGATTGCCGAAGAAGATCGCCAATGGGCCGAGGAGAACGTTCTAGAAACTATCCAGATTTCAGGACTCACCAATTCCCTAGTGCTAGCCTTTCGGGACTTCATTGCTGGTCTGAGTATTGAGGAAAATATGTCGTTGATGGTACAGCACAGTTCTCGAATGATAGCCATTGTGTCTGACAACTTCCTTTCTAATGAATGGTGCATGCTGGCGTTGGAGAAAGCATTCGAGAAAACACGCCAATCGCACACAAATTATTTGGTGTTAGTTGAACGTGATCGTCTCTCTCATGTGAAGACCAACTATCCGCGTTTAGAACGTTTTCTGAAGTCGCACAGAGAACAATTTATTGGTCATACAGATCGTCTGAGAAAATATAAGATTTCCTATTTCTCACAGTCTCAACGGTCTACAAACCCCATCGAGGATTCCCCAATTTGGTGGGAAATTCTTCACCAATCCATACCTCGAACTTCACGAGCATGCGCACATGACGTATTTATTGCATACGATGACAGCGATTACTCGTGGGCTGTACACGATGTGATGGTGAAATTGGAGGGCGCAGGATACACAACCTATGTAGCGGACAGAAATTTTGTTCCTGGAGAATATATACAGGATAATATTATCAATGCTCTTCAAAATTCGCGTCACGTCTTGTTGATATTGTCAGCAGAATTTGCTAGAAGCGAGTGGTCACTTTTCCTTCTGAGGATTGCGTACGACGTAACTCTGCGAGAGAGAAATAACTTCTTAATTGTGATACGGACGGAAAACTTGTATTCCGTGATTGAAGACGAGGATATGACAATGTATCTGAGAACTCACGCGCATCTAGAAAGGAGCGATTCCGATTGGTGGAACAAACTCAAGATGTCACTGTCCAGATCGCCTGTACAATCTCCTTCAATGGCGGAAGAAAATGGCGAACCTGGTACAGTCAGTATTAATGAAATTAACAACTCAAGTCATGAGTTCATATCGAATTATCGTCCCGAGGACGGTGTTTCTGAATTTATTATGGCTCGGTGTATCTGTACGAGTAGTGAAGATGAACACATGACACAGTGAATGAGTGACTAATTTGAGGGGTTCTTATATGTTATTAAATACATTGTTTTAAACACTCCCTTGAAGTCACCCGACTCAGCATATGTTCGGTGCTCTGTGCCATTATTTAAAAAAAATGTTGAAGTGTTTTTGTGAATAAATTCCAAAGATTCGGGTTTATTTGTTTATCGATGAGCCGGCCCGGGAAAACGGGTCCAGAGATGTTGAATTCTATTCAACAGTATTCATCGTGTAAGATATTGAATGATTACAAACCGGTACCACTACTGGGAAGTACCAATGTATGAGTGTGAGCTAGGATACTCTATGTACACATTGTTTGTTTTCACCGTTGGGGAGCTAATGGATAATATGTTGGTCTATTTACTGGTGAAGTCACGAGACTACAACCCTGTTTTTAAGGGCATCCAGAGATCAAACCCCTTACGACCAGCGGCTTCGACGCGTCTACATGCACATAAAATTGAGAAGTTCCAGTTGTGATATACGTGTTAATTGCTATTTACACCTCTTTTTACACTTTTTTTAGAATTTACACTTTTCAGGGTGTTATAATCCTGGCACATGCCAGTAATCGTCCCAGCACCTTTCGTAGTCGAGAAGTAAGCGATTCAGGTGTACAGCCAGAAGGTATGTGCAGTTTACATGGGACAGATTGCCAACCATGCCCATCCAATAAATAAAAGAAAGCATCGTTGGTGGACATAAAAATACCCCCAACCGTTCTATCGATCTACAAGATCAATAAACCTCACCAATCCGTGTCGTAATAAACCTCACCAATCTTTGTCTTATCCGTGTCAACACGGAACCGATTTTTTCCCCGGTGACCTACTGATTGTGGTCTACAACTTCGCGATAGAATATCTTCAGAGTAATGCCGGTAAATGCAAGCAATGAAAGCGAATTCGATTTTTTATGTAAAGAAATCTATAAGAAATGGAAAAGGTAGTGTACTTACATGACGAAAATGTTCCGTATATATAAAACTTTATCTGATAATCGGCAAATCGGGCACAACAATATCGAGAGTATCTACTGGTCTACCGATACTAAGATCGTTCTATGACGTATGTTGAACATTTGAATAAAGTATCTCTATCGTAGTATCTTATGATTAATCCAACAAAAAGTATGTGTTTTCGTTCGAAAACCCCACCTTCATTCTCTACAGCTGTCCGTCACGTTATTGCTAAGAAATCCCAAGATACTTGCACACGTGTCGTATGATCAACGTCCTAATATCGGCTTCTTAAGACGCCATCCAACGTTTTGACATTATCGATCCAATATCGATCAACGTCTTGCGATTATCGGCGGAAGGGACGTTGAGTCGTGACTCTCTTTACCATATATACTCCCTCGTTATTCATTGATACCCTATGTCAAACTTGTGACAACTGCAACAGGTATGTAAAGTACCACAGAATAGTTAGGCGATAGTAATCACCCTCCTAAAATTCTGGGATTACATCCCATAGCAACCGGTTGTCATGGTGAACGTTTTTGTTTATATCCAAAACAGAGTTACACAAAATTCGCAAAATAGTCAGCCTAACTAGCCTACACTCAAAAATCCTCCTGATCTGACTATTCTGGAAGTCGGGATAATATCTAAAGAGGTGAACATATGACATCTCAGCCTCAGTAGCATGAAATAATTTATGTTATTATCAAATAATATTTAGGTGAAAAACTGTGATGTTCAGGGAGAAGAATTAGTTTGGATTGAAAACAATCGTTTACTCGTGATTGTGAATTCTACTGGCGCCTGTACACGATGAAGTAAGGAGAAGTCGGGGTACACTTGGCCTATATCCATGTGTACAACGTACATGTAGCTATCGAATACGAGGTCTCATTCCGAAGCCTGTCCGAGATATCTCGACAGAAGAGACACTTTTACGCGACTAGACTAGTGTACAACGTTTGGCTGTCGAGGAGTAAACATTAGTAAAGCCATAGTTCCGACTGCCGAATATAAAGTTAAGGGAAGTAATCGACATTGAATTCAGATAGATGGCGCTGTGGAAATCGTGTATGCTGTCATCCGGGTTTTGCAGTGGTAGTATAATACGTTGAGTGGGGCAATGTGAGTGGGGAGGGACTTTTCCGGCAATTTACTAGCATTGCCGCAATTCGTTCTTTGATATGTCAGTCAGTGGGCCGACACAGGAACCGTGGCTTGGAGTTGAATACCTATACCGTCCCCTATCTCGTGTATAATTAGTAGGTCATGTAACAACTTCTATTGACACAATTGTCGCAATTAGCAGTGTCATTGTCAGGTCTCCAGCTAATGTCGTAATTGCGTCATTATCAGGCTTGCGACAAAAACTGGCGACTGCATGCAGAGTCGACCACTAATGACGCAATTACGACAATTGTTGCTATTGCAAGTATACCAAAGATTTTGTCATACATCATGTATGATATATTTTTGCCTCAAATAATTACTGGTTTCCAGTTGTGACAATAAGCCTCAACATGCTCGCTACCATTTTTTTTCTGAGTAACAAGAGTCCCCTGCTGTTGTCACAACGCAGATATTAGCTGGTGACCTGACAACTGCTAATGACACAACTGTCGTAATTGCGACAGTTGTGTCATTAGTAGTTGCTTCAAGGCCACACAGAATCGTACACGTCAGCTAGTGGACCGCATGTAGGGCATTTGCGTACACTTCGCCATCCATAAGATGGCTTGCGAATCGTGTGTCGCCATTATTGCGGAGCGATATCTGATACTTTACCGTATACTGTTCGGCCTTCATCCGGCGGAGAACAGACTCGAGAAATCTGATAAATTACAAGCTTTTCATACTAGTTGTGAAACATGTATTGTCTGAGCTTACAAAAGATACAGATATGAATAAGTTCCGCATCACCCAAGAGGTATTGTAGATCTGCAATTTTGAACAAGTAGGACAGCACATGACTCGAAAATGGCGGGTTACGTTGAGGTTACGTCGGTAGAGTTTAGATGATTGGCTGACGACATCACGTGGTTTTGATTTCGAGGGAATTTCCTCATATAGTTGCCGAAAGTAGGCTGAAAATACACGATCCCAGGGGCAGTCTTACCGCGTATAGATGACCCAGATGGTTACAGGTTGCATGTAGGGCTGTGTTTAAAGGGCGTAACCAGAATGGAGCCACAGACTCGTGACCTACATACCGGATAGTGAGCAATTCCAACCCGACCATGGTTATTCATTTTTCTGACCAGGCCCGCGCGCTTTTTATATAGTACATTTATATCATTTTTTTTCCTGAATTGGTAACAGTATGTGTAATACAGTAATAATCTTTTGTGTTTCTATTGTAACGTGTGCCGTAGCGAGGTTAGGTCACAAAAACGATTATTTACCGGGATCGACCTGTCACTGACCCTGGCTATCACTGAAGGAACCGCGTCACAAGTGGAGATCAGGGGTCAGGGGAGATAACGACCTGCAAAGATGACGGACAGATATTAAGGTAAACAATATTGTATTATGCATGAACACGATGTACATAGAAGAATGTGAACAGCGTAGCTCAACAGAATTCCTGAAAATAGTATTATCTTTGTGCAGAACTAGAAATACTTACTAATAAAGAATATAAAGTTAATATTTACAGTGATATTTACATTACATCCAATAGAGAAACTACAATATAAGCGACGCTGGCTGCTGGTCCCTCTCATTGGACTGCCTGGTTGCTGGCCCCGTTCCATGCACGCTATGTCGTTGGAGCGAGTATACGGATGTAGGGCTCAAACTTCCCTCATGTCTTTGGAGTGAGGCAACGGATGTAGGACTCAAACTTCCCTAGCGACGTTGGAGCAAGTCTACGGATGTAGGGCCCACACCTCCCTCGTGTTGTTGGAGCGACGCCACGACTGTGGCGGCTCACCAGGGTCTTCTATCCCTCAGGTAAATATAGGATGCGGCTCTTCTACGGCCTTCGTATACAGTGGACCCACGGCCTAGCTGCGGCCTATCCACGGCCTGACTGCGGTCTATAACCAGCCTGGCTGCAACCTTTCTCCGGCCTCACTGCGGCCTTCTCCGGACTGACTGCGACCCTTCTCCGGCCTGACTTTCGGCCCTTTTCCGGCCTGACTGTGGCCTTTCTCCGGCCTGCATGGCTGCGGCCCTTCTCCGGCCTGACTGCGGCCTGTCTACAATTCGGCCCTGCACGTCTGCATGTCTAGCTATACTGTTTTAGGGGACTGAGTTTATTCGGGGACATTGCTGTAATTTTTAGTGACAGTCGTACACCACGGCGGAACAGGGGGGGGGGAGGGGCGGGGGAGCTATGCCCCCCCCCAATATTTTCAGCAAAAAAAAAAAAGACAAAAAAGAAACAAGAAACGAAAAGGCAGAAACAGATAAAAAAAAACGATAAAGCGAAAAACCAGTATCTGTATTGAATGCAGATTTTACTTTTCAATAAGCATGAGGGTCACACTTGCTCATTCCATCATCCAAATTAAGTCATGGTTCGTCTAACAAATCTAAGCCATGACGGACAGCTTGTACATTACAACGAATATCAGCCACTTCAACAGAAAATATTTGTGAGCTTATGATCTCTCCGAACATGCCCATATTTAAACGAATTAAGTGCCAGTCAATGTCTCCATCTGGTTGCTTTGAAATCAGATGTTCTATAGACTATCCGAGATTTTTTCATTTAAGATACGCCCTCCTGTAGTGTCCTCTCGGACTTAAAAGAGTTTGTCTTTCAGCTTCTTCTCTATTTAGGGAGCTACTTGAAATAAGAACAGGAGTTCCTTGATAGGAATGGCATATGCCGGCTAGGCAAATCGGATACGCCATGCCCAGTGTGGTGTTCTGATCTGGATGGATTAGAGTTCCAATTGGAATGGCTCCTCTTGTTATGGCATAGCCATCCTTTCTCTACCCAGTTCCAAAAAGTATGTCTTATGTCAGTTCCTAGCATGCCCCAATTTCAAGAAGCTTCCTTAAACTGAGCTTTAATCTAATTAAATGGAGATTCCGCGAAGGTAGCGTATTGCCCCAAAACACCCTCCGTTCATTGGTTGAAACTTTAAACGGACAGTTCCAGTAATAACTGTACAGCCCTAATCTGCCTACAAGGTATGGTATGGAGATAGGAGTACCGGTATACAGAACTGTATCATGGAATATGGCTCATTCACACTCATAAGTTGACCTGTGTTCGGCTCCCCATCAGGCATGAGAAGTAGAAAACATCTGTGTTGTTGACATGATTAAAGCTTGATGAATCTTTCGATTGAAATGATATATATTTAACATTTAATTTATTTCTACTTCCGAACATTCTCATTTTCTTAACGAGGAATATTTAAAAAAATGAGAACAAAACAGGCAAAATATACAGAGATTACACATGTGAAGATTTCTTGTTGTATTACTCGGAAATACGCTAGAACGCGTCTCCGACCATCTAAGACCCTCGCCTATTTGTGCTGTGATAGTGGCCCCCCCCCCCCCCCAATCACCAACTGCTTCCGCCGTGCCTGTCTTCTCCGGTACAATACCAGTCCTGAAAGAGTCCAGATATTTCCACCCTACCGGAGTAGTAGATAAAAGACGGATTCGGTCCCATTGACCTACTTATTTGTTCCCCAGGGTAAAATTTAAGGGGTCTCAAGGTCATCTGGCGATCACGTGATCAAAGCATGTACTGACATGTTCTGCATTGCATCAGCATTGGCTGGGTGCCAAGTATTGACCACTATAGGTCTGGCAACCTTTGACCTTTGTATTCCTCCGCGGTGATGCGGTCTGGCGGTGATGCGGTCACGGAAGAAAGCTTCCGCGGAGAAAAAGTAGTCCCTAGACTTGAAATACGCTGTCTGGTCCGATTGGGTCGAGTGAGGTATCAAAGTGAAGCATTCGTGAAGGGGCATCTGCTGGGCTGGGTGTGGGGTTGACATATCGGCATTCTGCGCATGCGCGGTGGCCCAAGTGTATGAAAATAGACGTTTTGGAGCTAGGGGAGCCACTAATGGTCCAATGGGGTCGAGTGAGGTATCAAAGTGAAGCATTCGTGAAGGGGCATCTGATGGGCTGGGTGTGGGGTTGAAATATCGGCATTCTGCGCATGCGCGGTGGCCCAAGGGTATGAAAATAGACGTTTTGGAGCTAGGGGAGCCACTAATGGTCCAATGGGGTCGAGTGAGGTATCAAGGTGAAGCATTCGTGAAGGGGCATCTGATGGGCTGGGTGTGGGGTTGAAATATCGGCATTCTGCGCATGCGCGGTGGTCAAAGGGTATGGAAATAGACGTTTTGGAGCTAGGGGAGCCCCTAGTGGACCAATGGGGTCGAGTGAGGTATCAAAGTGAAGCATTCGTGAAGGGGCATCTGATGGGTTGGGTGTGCGGTAGGAATATCATTCTGCACATGCGCAGACGCAATGCGGAGCTCTCGTCCAATCAGAAGCGAGTATTTCAAATCCGTCACAGAGCTCTCAGCCAATCAGAAGCGAGTATTTTGACCCGGTGCATTATGGGACATATCCAGGATGGCGGCACGTATGTTCAAGATGGCGGCACATCCGGTGTCGAAAACTGGCCATTTCGTCGGGATGTGGTCACCTAGTGTCGAAAACTGGACCCTGTATGGGTCCCGCTAGACGTTTTGGAGCTAGGGGAGCCACTAATGGTCCAATGGGGTCATATGAGGTATCAAAGTGAAGCATTCGTGAAGGGGCATCTGATGGGCTGGGTGTGAGATGGGTTACCTTTGGCTCCATTCTAGGCCACTGATTGGCTAATACGGTGTTCAAAGCCAGTTTCATGCATTATGCTCATATAACTTATAGTAATAAACTTAATCTATACGTGTTGGACGAGTCTTCACTCACCGTCTTCCTTTACACGCACCTCAATGAAATGCCCGCTCCAAACCTAGACCAAAACACGTACTTGGTCTGTGGGCTGATTTCATTGGCTCTCTATTTTACTATAGTGCTCTTGCATTCTAACATTGATGGGTTACATTTTGGCCCCATCCTACACCACTGATTTCAGTTTGACTGAATCTCCACATTGGGCATTTATGCATTATGAATAATACAGGGGTTTTTTTTTGTGAGATCTCATTTTGTTTTTTATTGAGTAACAACAACAACGTGAGAACAACCACGTGAAAACTGAAGCCCAGAACAGGGGGCTTGTACAAACAGCAACAAGGATGACACTTGAGAGAACAACAACAACAAGAAGTTATTTTCATATAGTTTATTTTCCCCAATGTTACATCATACCAACGCTGGGGGAGCCGCGTTGGGTATGTTTACAACTCAAAAAGACTCTTGCCCAATCAGAGGCCACCATTTGCATCTGTCATATTCGTTCCTGTCCGTTAGATGTATTCCTGTCCAATCAGAAGTCGCCATTTCAAAATGTTCCATCTTTGCTCGGTGTGACCTAAGCGTCGTCGGGCAGGCCTGGATATTCTTCGGGCAGCATGTCCTGAAACAGTTGTTTGCGCATTCTGATCGCATTTTCCAGAGCCTCGGTGGGTGGTAGCCCCATAGCCTCTTCCAAGTGACGCTTGGTCTTGATGATGGACCTGTGCGTGGGGTCGCCATTCATTTCAAGGGGTAGTAATACTGTTCATAGATCGCCATGGCTGTTTTCCTGATGCGAGGGCGCATTTGGGTGTATGCCTGTTGTAAATTATCCTCTCCGGCGTCCTCGATCGCTGCAGCGTAAGTATTGATAGCTGCTGTCACAATACGATCCCAGAAGGTAGGTCCTGCCTCACTTTCCACGGATGTAGGCTGACTATCTGAGGTCAAGCTCTCTGTATCACTACATGGACTCTCAGCAATCTCTGTTTCGGTATCAGTCGATACACTCTCAGCAGTCTCTGTATCAGCATCCGCCTCAACGGACTCCTCGGAGTCTTCAATCCCATGTATATTTTTCTGGTGTCGCATCATATCGTAATGCCTGGTGAACGTGCGTTCGCACTCAGAGCAAGTATATGCCATGTTCACGGTTGAACGTCGACTGTGCGTGTTTTTGGAAATACGCTCGCTTTTATAGACAGTAACGCCCATCAACGCCCGTTGTTACGCTTTAACGCCCATCTCAACGCCATAACGTCCGTCTCAACGCCCGTCTCCATACATGTCTCAACGCGTTATGCAATGTCCATCATCACTGGATGTTGATGTTGGAGGTTGAAGAAGATAATTTCCCGTCTCCAGCTGGGTCTCCATAAAGGTTTGAAATGCCTCAGGCAGGGTCAGCAGATTCTGGGCACGGGTAGTTGTGTTGGTATCCTCGTTGGATATTATCTGTTTCTTATGCAGCAGAAGACATACGCGTGTCACCCATTGGATGTCATCTATGAGCGTGGTAAGATGTGAAGGCATACGTTGGTGCTGAACGGTGACTCCACCTTGCGCTGTATCAATAATAGCATCGACATCGGCTTGACGTAAGGCTTCGGCTAGAACATCCTCGTTGTCGAGTTCAAAGTTGGACTCTGCAGTGCTCATGGTGAAATGAGGGGACTGGTGCCGTGTGGTCTATTTATAGTGAGACGCTTTTGGTCTTAATGATGCGTTCGAACAAATGTTTCTTTAGTGCTATTGCTCTGACATACGCCGCTTTCCAGTTCATGCCCGAGGTTTTCAACATCGACGCTGTTATTTCAATTTCCATATGGACTGGGTCCTTATCCAACAATTTCATATGGGTCACGAGGTCGACATACCGCTGACGTAACACCCGTCGTAGTCTGGGTGCCAATCTGTTATGGGCTAAAATTGCGGCTTCCTCTTTCGAATACCGTTTGCGTTGAAACTTGTTTCCTGTGGCCTCCAACATCTCGCCCAGCTCGGCGTCCATACTTTCTTTGAACAAATCCTTCCATAGCCTCGAGTTCACATTATGTTCTTCAACCTCGGGTTGGTCCTTCACGGTTGGGTGATATCCCGGGACTGATGGTATGAAGGGGACACGCTGTATGGGGGTGGGTTGCTGCTGCTGCCCTACCAGATGTGGACTCGGTGGATAGTGTAGGGGCTGTGGTGATGCCTCGCCGGGTAACAGGTGGGTCGTCAGCCGACGATCTTCCGGGGTATGGGCTTTTAAATCTACGAACAGGTAGCCGTACGGACGACTTGTCGCTCCTTGAAACGCCTGCATGAAATGGTCGATGTTCTGAGGATAAATTCGACTACCAAACACACGGATCTGTGCTCTGTCAATGGGATTGGAGAACAACACAAAGTATTGGCAGTTCAAGGCAATATCTCTGGACGCCTTCCCTTGAGGAAAGAGATTCTGAGTCAAATAGATGACGGACAGATTGCGATGATGGGACCCTTTGGTGAATAGGTCGGCGATTTTCGAATTGTCCTTGGCCGCACTCATCAGATCATCGAGCACTACCACGTTGGTCTGCTCGGAATCGAAGTAATAGGGTTCGTCTATGTCGTGAGGAATTCCTGGGACAAAGCTCACATTCTGTAATCGCGTAGTTTCGTAGGCGGGCTGCCACTGGCTATAACACCAAACAACACGGGTCGGAGCTGGGGTTGCCACACCTTCCTCTAGAAACTTCATCACCCAGGACGTCTTTCCACACCCCGTAGGGCCGCTCACCGTCATCGTATAGGGATGTCCTACGCCACTTGGTGGACCTATAGCGGGACTTGGTGGTGTCTCTTGTCTATGCGTTAGACGCATATGTCTGAGCATATTGTCGCGACGAGAGAGTGTTTTTTGACAGAACGGACATGTACTCGACATGGTACCCGGTCAAAGGATGGATACAGACTGAGGCTAATGGTGTACAAACGACCTTATATGACCACTCACTCACTCACTCACTCACTCACTCACTCAACGTCGTTAGTGCGTCCATGCGTTAAGACGGGCGTTGGGGACGCCTCACAGGCGTTTTGTACGCCTCACTCACTCACTCACTCACGCACTCACTCACTTACTCACTCACTCGCTCACTCACTCACTCACTGCGGGGGGACCTCTTCGGTATTCTCCGGGTCTAGTACGCCATTTTGTCTAGAAGACAAGTCTGGACATGTCCAAAGGTCACGCCCTGGTGATGACGCGCGCGTCCGGAGAACCCGCGCGCGCGCGCGCTGCGGCCGAGGCGGGGCCGGGGCCGGGCCGGGAAAGTTGGAGGTAGTGTGTTTGAGCATTCTGAAAAACCGAAAGTGACGTCACACACACTTGCGCAGACCCACGTTAGTCCAGGTGGATGCTCACCCACCTATGATTCACATGGATACCTCACTCGACCCAATAGGCTCATGAGGGGCCCACCTAGACCCAAAAACGTCTATGTCCATACTACGGCCAGGCTGCGCATGCGCAGAATGACCCTATTTCTACCCCACACCCACCCTGTCGGATACTCCCTCACATAGGCTTCACAGGGATACCTCACACGACCCATTCGAACCGTGAATAGCCCATCTCTAACCCAAACACACCCACACACACACCCAAAAATGCCTGCTTTCTATACTACGGCCAGGCTGCGCATGCGCAGAGTATTGACAACGTACGAACCATTAGTGTAGTCAAGTGCTCCTGCATGAGAGCTTCAAAATAAGACCTCATACGACACCATTGGACCACCAGGGACTCACCTAGACTCCAACATGTCCACCCCGTATGGATTTATACACCCATAGCCATGCAGTATATGGGTCTATATGAGCCTACCCAGGCCTCGGTGACTTTTTTCAAAAATTTCACCGTTTCGTACCGGGACACTTCCTATCGTGTTCTAAATGACGAGACTACGAAAACAAGTCCAAACAACCCTACCGCAAATGTATAGAAGTAGGTTTCCCAGTGGGACAAACATCGGTCCTATACCCCAGTATGGGACTATATGGGTCTATATGGGGCTATATGGTACTTTTTCAAAAATTTCACCGATTCGCTCCGCGACACTTCCTATCATGTTCTAAATGACGAGACTAAGAAAACAAATCCAAACAACCCTACCGCAAATGTATAGAAGTAGGTTTCCCAGTGGGACAAACATTGGTCCTATACCCCTAGTATGGGACTATATGGGCTAGTATGGGACTAGCCCATATAGATTACAAAGATTACAAAGATTACAAAGACTTCCCCCTTTGGATTTGAGAGAAAAATCCGAGAGCGAGAATTATTCTGGATGCTAGAACTTGGGTCAGTGTTTCCGTTTGGTTTAAATGATAATGTCAGTGGGTTCGGCAATGCTACAAACCGCCGTTCAAATATATCCAACATTACCCAACTATTTAAACCCCATCAACGGAGACAACGCAGCCATGGTTGGCGAAGGTTTAATAGTTCGATGATTCACGATCATATCACTTTAAATTACTTAGTGGGTTTAACTAACGCACCCAATAGTATACATAGCTTACGTACAGTTCTGTATGCGTTACCTCTGAGAGCTTTAAATCAAATAGCCAGAGATATACAGCAATCTGCGTCTTCAGGAAATATAATACCATCAAAAATCAGTAAAGTATGTCAAGATACAGCGTATTTTCGGTTGTATCGTCCAGTGAACATAATCGAAACATCTCAAGATCGGCTTTTCTTGAAACTCAACTACTTAGATAAAGGACTGGACATCATTAATTTACCTCGAATCCTGAATGATCCAGAGGTACGCAACGCTGTACCAAACTATTTCAAGTTCACAGAACCTCCTTGCATTTCATATAAGTATACTAAATCTATAGCCACCAAAATATTCAATTACTCCAATGCTGTCAAGGAGTTTGACTGGAACTTATACACGTCAGGAGGCTATAGTTGTGATTGTGAATTGTCGAACTTTATCTATACACCATGCAAACATATTGTGACTGGTGACCTTGATGTGGTGAGTGATAAGGATCTGAAATTACTCCTGATGAAAGGACCTAAATATAGAGAGCCAAGAAGAATAAATCTGAAGGCGGACCAGAAGATAGTCCTGTCTGCATTAGAACAGTACGTTATTGATTGGTCTAAGCGAGAAAAAGTTGAACCTACAGTACTCGCTGATTGGCTGGACCTCACCAAGAGCAAGGTCGTTGAAACAATCCGCCATATTGACAGAAGTTCTCTTCCCCTAGCAAAACAAGTACTGAGAAACCTCAATTCGCAAGAAGTTCTAGCAAATCTCCAGAGTAAATTCGTCATAGTCCCAGCAGACAAAGCTCCGAATAATATAATATTCATATGTAAATATTACTATTACCAGGTGCTGGTTAAAGAATTGAGTGTAGACATATCTTCATCAAATACGTCTACTTACTCCCAAACTGCATTTACTCTGGAAGATTTATTTAACAATCACAAAAAGTTTCTCAGGGAAAGAGGTATTTGTCTTCCAACCAATCATAGCGACATACCAAAAATATACTGGACTCCCAAAATGCATAAATCACCATACAAAGCTAGATTCATAGCTGGTTCTAGAAGCTGCACCACCAAGCTTCTTTCAACCCTATTGACGAGGGCCCTTCAGGAGGTAAAAGCATTTTGGGAAAGGTATTGCGCCACTATTTTCAAGAACTCTGGCGTTGAATGTATGTGGATATTGAAAAACTCAAAATGTCTTACGGAAGAACTTGATGCTAAAGGTCACATACCGTACAGACATGTATCCACATGGGATTTCTCGACTCTCTATACTACAATCCCTCATCAGGACCTTATTGACCGTCTAAGTTCATTAATAGTATCTGTGTTCAAGAAAAGTGATCGTAGATATATTAATGTCGGAAGCCATAAAGCATTCTTTAGCTCGACTACATACAAGAGATATCATTCATGGGATGTTTCTTTGTTTATAGAGTTGCTTGAATTTCTCATTAAAAATATCTATGTGAAATTTGGCAACACAATATATCAGCAGCATATAGGTATTCCAATGGGTACTAATTGTGCACCCCTGTTGGCTGACCTGTATCTGTTCTCTTATGAATATGACTATATGCAGGCGCTTTCAAAAACCGATCCATTCAAAGCCCGTTCCTTCTCATTCACCAAACGCTATATAGACGATCTTCTCGCTGTGGATAATCGCTATATAAATGACGCAGTGAAGGATATATATCCACCTTCACTGGATTTGAAGGAGACTACAGATAGCCCTACAGGCGCCTCCACTCAAAGTTTCTCAAATTTGGCGATACATATCGCATGCTGATAGCAAAATACGAACGTAGCGTGCAAGATCTATGGGGCTACGTTTCGTAACATGTGTCTAATTCCGCTTAACCCGGGGCTAGGGGCCGTATGAGCCCATGTACTTCAAGATCCTCATGGTACTCATATGAACAGTCACAATCAAAGCGTGACTGAGGTACATCATTTTAGATGACGACTCTATAACGAATATTATGGATTAAGAATACTGATCAGCGATACGGATTTGATATTTTGGAACATCATGATGTCTTGCCGGCATCATTGAAAACTGTTGACCGCTTCTCTCTTGCAGGAAACAAGCCTATGTTTATGTATACTTTTGTCTTTTTGAATTTGGTGCTAATACTGTTATATGGAAATGGAATAGGTCTTTGGATTATGGACGCGGATATTCTCTAATGGACGACGGCTGGATTATGAATGACGGACTAGACGCTTGTAATATGGTACTTTTCCAAAAATTTCAACGATTCGCTCCGCGACACTTCCTATCATGTTTGTCTTGACGAGACTAAGAAAACTAGACCCCACAACCTATACCGCAAATGTCGAGAAGTAGGTTTCCCAAGATGGTCCTATACCCCCCATACCCCATATAGGCATTTTCCCGTAATTTAGGATAAAGTCCGTGTTCCGTATTTTTTCAGGAAAAATTTTACATACACCCACCCTGGAACTAGGGGGATATAACTCTATTGATAGGCAAGCCCCGTTAAGCCCGGCGACCTATATACCCCCCATACCCCATATAGGTATTTTCCCGGATTTTTCGATAAAGTCCGTGTTCCGTTTTTTTTTTCAGGAAAAATTTTACATGCACCCACCCATGACTGGATGCCCCTTCACATAGGCTTCACATGGATACCTCATACAACTCCATCGGCCCATTAGGGACTCCCCTAGCCCCAAAACGTCTATTTCCATACGCCTTTGGCCACCGCGCATGCGCAGAATGGTGACAACGCCCGAACCGCTAGTCCAGTCAGATGCCCCTTCACGAATGCTTCACATGGATACCTCATACAACTCCATCGGCCCATTAGGAGCTCCCCTAGATCCCAAAACGGCTATTTTCATACCCTTGGGCCACCGCGCATGCGCAGAATGCCGATATGTCAACCCCACACCCAGCCCAGCAGATGCCCCTTCACGAATGCTTCACTTTGATACCTCACTCGACCCAATCGGACCATGCAGCGTATTTCAAGTCTAGGGACTACTTTTTCTCCGCGGAAGCTTTCTTCCGTGACCGCATCACCGCCAGACCGCATCACCGCGGAGGAATACAAAGGTCAAAGGTTGCCAGACCTATAGTGGTCAATACTTGGCACCCAGCCAATGCTGATGCAATGCAGAACATGTCAGTACATGCCTTGATTACGTGATCGCCAGATGACCTTGAGACCCCTTAAATTTTACCCGGGGGAACAAATAAGTAGGTCAATGGGACCGAATCCGTCTTTTATCTACTACTTACCGGTAATACGATTAGTACCGGTACTATTCCCAATACTACTCTAGCTAAATCAGAAAATAGTAAATCCTTGAATGGAATTGAATTTATTCTATGAATCTTGGACAAAGACACAGAGAAACACAATTAACATGCAAAAATTGCTGCGGCTGAAGACAATATAAATTGAAAACGACTGAGGGGTGATAACTCATCGAGACTAATAAAACAGAGAGGGAAATAGGAACAAACAAACTGAACAGTCCTGGAAATTCTTCAATGTGTCAACATAAAGAGTAGTGGAATGCTTTCAAGCCACGTTGAACAAACAAAGCAATCCTACCCTGAATAGCAGGCTTGGAGGCACTATTAACTGACAAAACTTCTGTTTAGTGGGTCGAACCCAGAATTGTTTTGGAATGTACTTGGTTCTTTTCTCAGCTAACAAGGGAACATTCCTACTGAAAATGAAACTCATCACAAACTTTAGAAGTTGTATATTTACCGTACCACAGATTTTCTCTGATTACTTGTCCTGAATCTACATAACATTACAGCTTTGCAAACTGGTAATTTAATCAGATAAGTTTCCAAACATATACAATACATACATTGAGCATTCAGCAAGGACTCCATGCCACTGTTAGGCATATTGATCAATCAAACAGTGTTTTACATTGTTATACAGCCATGAAATACCCGGGAAAGTTTGATTCTGCCAAACATAATTCAGACCACAAGAAACTAATATTTGCTTAATGAAGTGGAGCTAGATGTGAATAATTGTGAATTATGGAAATGTAGCAGTGATTTGTATATACAACTAGAGTATTTACCTTGAATATCCAACAACCTTTTTCCCCAGAACTTTATCATACGCAATTTGACTTTGACCTTATGTGGATAACAACCAAACTCACCATACACAAAAAGATTTGATGTTCTCGTACATAATTTTAATAAAAATTTATAGTACATAACCTGGAGTTTTTCAATGAGTGAGTGAATAGGATTTAACGCGACGAACCAACTAAGCACCACTCAGCCAAGTTGCGTTCCTGCTCCTTCAAAGAAGGAATCCAAATCTTTGGATCAATATGGAACCAGACGCCCTCCATCCACCCGATAAAACACCGAGGACAGGACACAAGACACAGATAGGACGCTTACATGGTGCAATAAAGACAAGTGATATTACAGTGCTAGACATCACATTATCAAGTTCATGTTGCTTTTCAGCAAAATGTATTGACGCAGCAAGAACCCATGCCCACCGGACACCCACCAACCACCCGCTAATAATTAAATCCTATCTGTTTCCCCATTTGGATATGGAAATCTATACCACTCGGACACGTTACAGCAATTTTTGGTAACTGTACTGGATGGGTATTCCAATCTGATTAAAACAGATCCACCCTGGTGTAAGTTACATGATCGGTTTCTCGTCTGTTTTAATCAGATTGGGTATTCCCAATCTAGGTAAACCAAGATGGTAAATCAGGGTAATACCATCTAGACGTAACGCTATGAAAACTTCGTGCTAAATGTTCACCGATATTCTACGAGATCCCATCATAAGCCAATCACAACAATTTCTGCCTTTTCTCTCTGGGACTGTTTCACGTTTAGTTCACGGAGATGCATCTTCGCACGGCACAATCTTTTGATATTTTCTATCCCTTAACAAAGCCAAACTTTTCGGCGGGAGTAAATTCTTTGATCTTTACGGTTTACCACGCACACTGTAAATTACAGTGGGCGTGCATGATTTTGAAATTGTTTCACCAAGCTAGCCACCTGATTGGCTGACAAATGTAGTTTCAAATTCGCACGGGATTTATATAACGCTGAATTCAATATTCCGTGATATTATATATGAGTTTACTGAGATTGGGGTATTCCCAGACGGAGAATGGAACCCGAAATCCATGTACCGAGAACGACATCAAATCTTTTCTATACGACTAAATACAACTGGGTATTAGAGTAAAAAGTTCAGTACCGTTGTGACCAGTGAAGAATGTCCATCGGCTAAAAGCATATCTTTTAACCCAGCTGGGAATTTTTCCTCCACATTTGCAACTAAGGATGGCCACGTCTGTATCTGTTTTATTATATATCTCTTAAGAACAACCGCTTCAGTTATTGACAGTCAGTAATTGTAGTTCAGCTGTTCATATGAGTTTCCATTGAAAAATACGCTGTTCCATATAGTATAGCGCTTTTGTGTCGAACGATTATGAATGAGAATTGCAAGAACTACAGAATGAGTTCTACAAAAAAACTTGCCGCATACATTGCTATTTTCAAAATGGCGGCCCTGAGCATCATCAGGAAAGTTTTTCATGAGATTGAGGATAATTTCGGATCTCACTGTAAAGTTTCGGCTTCATCAAAATTACTGTTACAGTTTCATGTTCATATTTCAGGTTGTAACCTTTCTACTGGATCTTCTTCGAAAACCTACTAAGCCATCATCTGATCTAATTCAAAATGCACACTCGCCAAATAAATATTCCCCGCATTGCTAATCCATTTGGGCGACTCGATACGAAGTAATTCGTGATTGTGCACTCACGAACATTAGATCGTGAGTAGTTTAAATATACGTCAAATGAGAACGACACAATCAAAAAAAGAATGTAAATCCCAGATGACATAGTAAAACATATTACCACATGTCTTTTAACAAGTGCTGAAAAAACTCTCGGATATAAGAAAATTCATAAACGCAAACAACCTAAGTTTAACAAACCCTGGTTTGATAAAAGCTGTTCAGATAAAAGAAGAGAGCTTTGACGTTGAAAAATATATATACCGCACAAACAAAACAGAAGAAAACAACATAAATCAACAAAAAGCTGGCAGAGAATACAAAACCTTGCTAAAATCGACTTACTCCAAATATAAAGAAACTTTAACAGATGAATTTCGAAAACTTCAAACATCTGACCCAAAGGAATACTGGAAATTACTAAATAAAGTTGGAAATAGGGAAGAAAGTCATGCAATAGATCTGATAACATTCATTAATTACTTTAGTGACCTAAATAAGCTTGATGAATCTGACATCAGGTGAACTGAACTTGCTCCTGATATATCTGACAGCGAAATAAATGATGTGATAGATATGCCCATCACAGAAGATGGAATCAGAAAAGCCATAAAGAAACTGAAAAATAACAAGGCTTCTGATTATGATCAGTTGATAAACGAATATATAAAAACGTCTTCTGAAATCATGTTACCGATACCGGTGTACGTAATGCTATTCAACATCATTTTAGATACTGGAAGTATGCCGGAATCATGGCTTTTCGGGATTAGTCGCCCTATCTTTAAGAACAAAGGGGATATAAGTGACCCGGAAAATTATCGAGCAGTAACTATTTTAAGTTGTCTAGGGAAATTGTTCATGGGAGTGCTAAATAACAGACTTACCATCTTCTGTGAAAAAACTGATATTCTGAAGGAATCGCAAACTGGTTTTAGAAAAGGTTACTCAACAATGAGCAATTTTTTTGTACGACATAATTTGATTGAATATTTTTTAAACACCAAAAAAAAGTTGTACTGTGCATTTATAGACTTCTCCAAGGCCTTCGATACAGTTTGGAGAGGAGGTTTATGGTACAAAATGATCAAGGAAGGCCTGGATGGGAAATGTTTTAATCTGATCAAAAATATGTATTGTTCCATTAAATCGTGTGTAGCATGTGGCAAAGAAAAGCGTGACTTCTTTATATGTGGAGTCCTGGGACCGATACAGGCCTTCAACTGGTCTCCAGTGGAAATATAGGACAAAATATAGGACTTCTTTCTTAAAAATACAGGACAGATATAGGACATTTTACTACAAATATGGGACAATCTTCAACTTGGCATTAGTTTCACATTAGCAGATTACCTACCTGAAAGAAACAAAGAAGTATAGTACAAGCCTTTCTCTGATAACCCACCATATTCATCATGAAAGACTTCATACAGTCGGCATCGTCTGAGGATGCCATGGTGGGAAATCAGAGCAAGGCTGTGTGACAAGCGAAGTCAACAAACACATGGAAATATACTCAAGAAAACCAAGTACAGGGGTTATTAATCCTGGTAATCTCGATTAAAAATTCTCAAAAATGGAGTTTTGGGCAAATTTTCAAATTGAATTTTCCTACGAAAATTCAGTTTTGTCATTTTTCTGATATTCTTAAAAATATTAAGTTTAACCTTGGTGTTGTTGTTGTTCACGATCGCTACGGGCATTTAGGAAAGCTGACCCTCTCTATTAGGCCCTCGTTGATTGGACCACTGTTGGTGTCCTATCCAATGAGTTCTACCTTTATGGAAATTTAGTTTGGAATGTCTTGTTAACAAATTGTTCTCTATTAGGCCCTCGTTGATTGGACCACTTTTAGTGTCCTATCCAATGAGTTCTACCTTTATGGAAATTTAGTTTTGAATGTCTTGTTAACAAAGAATTTGAACAAGATTCCCTTCCCCCGCCACATTTTTTTTTTTGGACTGTGTGAGTGAATTTTTTTAGGAAGGGGGGGGGGGAGCTTAGCATGTCCTTTTGCTGTAAGTTTCTCTGTACAACTCTTAGGGGTCGCATAATAAAACCACACTGGCGGTTCCAACGAATGGAGAAATAAAGTACATACAATACAGCGGCTTCATTCTTTACTCAATATTTCAAACAATATATTCAAGTTTTTCGTCGATATTGTAATTATGATGCACACTAAAATACATGTAACTCATATCTTTTACTATAAAAAAAAGTCTGAAATATTAAGTTTTATGTCTTCAACCTATGAAAAAGTCTGAAATATTGAGTTTATAGAGATAAATTGCGTGCCAGCAGCGCGCAAAAAAAATTGAGTTTATCTCTTTTCGAAAATTGAGTATGTTATAAATTTGAGGCTAGAATAACACCTGAAGTAATTTAATAATTTGAAAGAGACTCAGCATCCCCTGAGCAAAAATATAGGAAACATAGGACATTTTCTAGAAATATAGGAAAATATAGGACAACTAAAGAAATATAGGACTTATAGGACATATAGGACATAATTGAAGGCCTGCCGATATTATTCCTCATTTATATCAATGATGGAATAATACTAGTCTCAGATATTTTGAAAATCATTCTATTCGCTGATGACACGAGTGTAATTACAAGCGTCTAGTCCGTCATTCATAATTCAGCCGTCGTCCATTAAAGAATATCCGCGTCCATAATCCAAAGACCTATTCCATATTCAGACAACTCTGTCGAATGCTAATCCACAAGGAGCTAACTACATAACTGCATGGTTCTCGTGTAATAAATTGTCGTTAAACATTAAAAAGACAAAATTCATGTTGGTCTCACCCAACTGTAAAAGAAATGTATCATTTACGCCGGAGTTGCATGTAATGAGGCATGGCATTGAAGGAGTTGATTGTTTTAAGTATCTCGGAGTATACCTGAATGAAAAATTAAATTGTGAAAATCATATCAACGAACTCTGCAACAAAATATCGAAAAACATTGGTATGATTAAAGTCTAAACAAAAGAACCCTTTATATCTTGTAATACTCACTCATTTATCCCTATCTATCTTATTGTAATGTCATTTGGGGCAACACTTATGGTAGCCACTTAAAACTTCTAATTCTCCTGCAAAAAAGAGCAATTCGAATTATTTCCCTTTTGAATAAATTCGAACACTCAAGTCCTTTATTTGCCAGCCTCAAAATACTGCCGGTCATAGAACTTAATCGTTATGTTCTGTCAGAAATTCATCCATCATTGCTCGTTGTTGCCCAAACCATTCCATAAGTACTTCACCAAATTATCTGACGTACACAATTATCCTATCAGGGGTTCCTCATACAAATTATATAGACCCTTCTTCCGAACTGATCTTTCATTTCACACACCTAAAATCAAAGCCCCTAGAGAACGGAGCAAGTTACCCTCCGACTTACAAAAATGTACATCCATATCATTATTCAAAACACTTGCGAAACAACATCTACAAACAGATAACACTACACCCATATACACTCTTAATTAAACACATAAGGTATATACCAATGGCTGTATTTTATTCACCGCACTCTCTGATAATTACTTTTTATTTCTCAACATCTCACAAACATAAATTGACGTCTTTCGTAAATGTGTATGCCTTTCGTATTATGCTGGGATACCACAAGCCCCCTGGGGTTTTCTCCCGCCGATCACCATATCCTTCTTCTTTATCGACATCTGCGTACATATCATTACATCATGTGTTAATTTGTTATCAATTTCTCGGTTGGTGAATACAAAAATTCAATTTAATTCAAATTCAAGTCGGCGTACGTCAAGGTGAAAATCTTTTTTCTCTGCTATTTTCTTTGTACCTCAACGACCTAGATAATTTTATGATAAGCAATGATGTGGTAGGTTTAAGCACGTTAACCAAAGGTAGCTACTTTTTACCGTGAGTCAGGAGTAGGTTTGATGAAAATGAATATGCATTACTCGTCAGCTTCGGAAATATTTGGAACACTTCGTGACGATTATGAATTCAGACCTGCCTCCCTTGTGTTCCCACACTACACCTCACGTTATATTTCACCGAGGACATTTTCAGATGTTTATTCAAAATTTTTAAGAATAACTAGATAAAGAGGTGAACTTAAATTTGAAAACTGTTGTCGTGGAATCAAGGATCATGTCTTGCTCACGTGACCTGGGACAAACATAACTGTGCCTATTATATTACAATGTACGCCATACCTTATCCCATATGTATACATGGTTTTGGCAAAATCTTGTACCGGTATTGTAATTCTTACGCAAAACTCCTTCACCATTCGGCAATCTAATTAAAATTAAATCCTATCTTCTCCCCATTTGGATATGTCGCTTGCAGATATGTCGCCTACATATAGTGACATTTACGATTGGGGAGCATTGATAGGATATTGATTCATTAAGATTGACCATTCGGGTATTTATTCCCCACCCCCCTTACAAACATGTATACATAACACACAACTAACTTCACATACACCATCAGCTGGCACATATCATACTTTGAGACCTCCAATATTTTACGAAATTCCTTAACTCCCGGTAAGGAATGATACAATTTTAACCTTAGTTAAGTAATGATACAATTTTAACCTTAGTCCCTAAAATATAATCTTATTCATTTTTTTCTTTTTCAACATTTCACTTGTAATTGTACTCTTCTTACAACTTGACAGCAGGGACGGTGGGGAGGAGGAGGGGGGCTTGGGGGCCACAAAGAAAACAACAAAGAAAAAATATATCCGATAAAGTGAGAAAAATATATATATCTGTATTGAAAGCAGATTTCACTTTCTAATAAGCATGAGGGGTATCTTTACTCATTCACATTCATAAGGTGAACTTTGTTCGGCATCCCGTTCAGTGTCATGGTCAAAGCTTAATGAACCGCCACAAAATATCATTTACAGAAACTTATAAAATAGGGCTGTATCACCAAGCGCCTCCACTCAAAGTTTCTCAAATTTGGCGATGCATAAGGCATGCTGATACAAAAGACGAGCGTATAGCGAGCAAGTTGATAGGCACAGGCGTTACGTTTCGTGAATTCGCTTATCCCGGAGCTAGAGGCCTTATAATCTCATGTATTTCACGGTGCTCATGGTATTCATCTGAACAATCACAATTAAAGCGTGATTGAGATGCATCACACTAAGGAATTTAAAACGAAAAATCAGATGGATTAAGAATACAGCAGCGATACGGATTGGACACTTTTGAAACATCATGATGTCTTGTGGACATCATTGAAAACTTGACCGCTTCTCTCTTGGACTTTCATGCATACTAGGATTTCTCTTTCTTGAATTTGGTGCTAATGTTGTTATATGAATTAGGTCTTTGGATCATGGAGGCAGAATTTCTTTAATGGACGATGGCTGAATATTGAATGACAGATTAGACGCTCGCATTTCAATTGAAAAGATATATATTTAATATTCAAATTACTTATACTTCCGAACACCATCATTTGCTTGACGGCTAATATTTAGACAAAATGTTGCGCGAAACAACGAAACAGGCAAAACAAATAGAGTTTACACAGGCGAAATACAAATAGATTTTACACAGATGACTGCTCGGAAATACGCTAGAACGCATCTCCGGCCATGTACATTTACGACCGCTGGGGACCCCTGGAGCTTCCGGGACCTAGGCGGCCCCTGGACCATCGTCTATTGTGCTGTGATTGTGGCCCCTCCAATCACCTATTGCTTCCCCCGTGGCTGGACAAAACTTCAATCTCAAATCATATAATATTCTTAAATACAGCTAACCTTGTATTTTGCGATGTGCACCTGCAACTGTAAATGAAATACTTAGCCAAAACGAGATAAAATAACAATATATTTGTATTAGCATTCTGCGTTACGTCTAATTCATCTAATGGTTCCCCTGTCACTGCCATTTTCAGATCCTCCATGGACAAATAGTTATCAACTCCCTTTTTGATCCGAAGGGAAAAAGCTTCCCAAAATGTATATGTTTCTGGACAGTGTAACATAGCGTGCTTTATAGTATCCTCTTCCATCCAAAAACAGCATTGTGAAGAATCGTTAACCTTAATTTTATGTAAATACTTATTACATGGGTAAATATTGTGTAATATTTTGAAATTCATTTGCCTATCTTTATTTGTGATTTACCCAACGAGCTAGCGTCTTCAATTAGATCTCAATTCATTTGTCCGCGTGTTGTTAACTTGCCTTTAATTCCACTCCAATTACCACGTTTACCACGTGTGCTGTTTATCGAACATCAATGTATTGAGTAGAGGAGATTGGGGTACAGTGGGACATTGGGCAAAGTATGACAAACCGTCTAGCTGCTTACAGAAAGCACATTACATTATTATCTGCAGAAACCTACCATCCCCATACAACAACTAAATTGATTAAAATAAAAACTATCATTGGTAAAATATTACGAGCAAAAAAAAATTTTTTTTTGAGCAGTCCAAGTAAATTTTGAGGACTGATGATGATATTTTGTTATACCAAGTTTTCAGCAGTTAGTACTTCATTGCTGTTTTGATACTACTGAGAAATGATGGACAAAGGTACAATTTAAATTGAATTGATTTATTATCTCAGATGTATGTATTGGGATTTTTTTCATAAAACGGGAAATATCATGTACCAAGGGCGGACTGAGACACTTTTGCTGGGACACACTGGGACACACTGGGACAATAGTAATCAAATGATGAAATTTACTTTCATTCTAAAATGCTATTAAAATGCGTTATTTTGTTTCCTAGATGATAGTAATTGCTAATCCTATCAGATTTGATGAGTTTTAAAAAACTTTCAAAGTCAATTGCTTTCGTTGGAATGAGAGTCATACAGAATATTTTTTCCTCAAATTTGGCCCCTGTGACATATTTTATGTAAAGCAGGGGTCTAAAATGGCAACTAATCTTCTAAACTCTAACAAATTTGTATATACTTGATAAAACATGTATTTTGATTATTGTCCCGTCGCACCCTAGTGGGTGTCCCAGTATGCCCCATAGTGGGGCAAACTAGGACACATTTTTTTACGTTTTTAAAAAGGATTTATGGAGAAAAGTATAACACATATTTCAGAATTTTTTGTATGACTATGTCATACTAAATATAAGTTTAAACGAGAGTATAGAAGTCTACACTACATGACAATAATAACTGAGATTTTACAAAAAGGTGGTCGAGTGGTCTTCAAAAGTACAATTCGTGGGGGATGCAACAGTAGCAGTCTGGTGATACCTTTGGCTAAATATATGTGATGACAGCATTACCAATGAATAGTGGTGATCTAGATCACCCTATTCCACAACCACCATTGCCTATCGCCAATAAATGGTATAGAGATCTAACTGTCAATCAATATTTATTGACGACCAGTCCCCTCACCCTTGCTGTTGGTTTTCATCATTATTTGGAGAGAACAGTGTCTCATCGCCGATCCAGTGATGGACCCACCGTCCTGTTATGTCAACGGGTTGGGGGGGGGGGGAGTAGAGATTAGAGGGTATATGTTGTTATGAAAGCAGTTCTGACCCAGAACCGGCGATCCAAGGGGAATACCGACATGTATCCTGCCTCCCCCTTTCAACCTGCGATAATTCAAGTCCTGATAGGAATAATTATATTGCATTACAAGTCCTAATAGACATATAATTATATGCCATTACTCCTCGCGCATGCAGTAAGGTATACATAGCTGAATTATAAGACCAGAAAAGTTATCATATGCTGACGGCCTGAAAGACAATGGGGGAAATATTTTTGAAGCTTCAAAGGCGTTTTTTCTGTATGTACATATGTTTGTATGTATGTGTTCAGCCCTTCTGATGCACAATTTATCGCACTAAACTATCTATTCAATCTATCTATATCTGACAAGGTAGAAGAGTCGTTGATGAGCTCGATCATGCGTCAAAAGGAGTCCATATTATTTTATCTTTTGACCCAATTTAGGCCTCAGCGATGAGCTAGCTGTCCAAGATACGCGTGCATAGCGTGGGGAGACAGGTTGTTACAGTGAAGATTGAGTCTGAAGATATATTCCCGTCTAAGTGCGAGTTGTTGTTTCGATGATGGATATTCTCCAACGATATTGCTTTCAAACCAAAAGACGCAAAAGGTTGGCATGACTGACACAAACTGTAGGCTAAGGCTATCCTCTGTCCAAGACGACAACGAAAGCTCCGTCCCCCCCCCATTCACCACACACTTTGTCATGCATTCAATATGACCCAATAATTCCCTAGAAATTCCCTACCAATTCCCTACCAATCACACGGAAAACCTGTTTTGAAGGCTTTTTTTTCAAATGACTTATGAAGCTGATTTACTCCATTCTAAATTCAGCAAATTGGAAGAAAAGCTGTGCTTTAAAAACATATATATACATCCAATAAGAAACGTATCATTGTGAAAAAAACAAAAAAAAACAAGCAAAAACAAAAGCAAAAACACCCCGCCCCCCCCAAAAAACAAAACAAAAAAACATTCGCATTTATAATTTAAATTTAAAGCGTATTTTCATGATCAAGATTTGTCTTTTGCCCTACACCCATATAGTTCCCCCTTCCCAGACAGATACACAACCAACAGAAAGCTTATAGATCTACATGTATTTGTATACCGTATGAACTATACGATGTACGGCACCGATACTGAATATTTGTTCAACCTCAGATTCTGTTCCATAATCACGGTAGGTATCCAAACAGATCTCTACCAGTGCAAACGATCTCTACCCGTAACGACATTATCTCTACCGGTGTGTGAAGCGATAAATTGTTAGATGTTCGAGAGGAGCATGTCCGGTCAAGGCAAAATAATCAGCCAAGCACCGAAAAGGTCTGTAAACCACATAGCACAGCGTACCCATATGAGTATCTAGATTTATAGCACGTGCAAGCTAAAGCCTGATGTCTTTTCGTTATTTTTTAATTTGGGACACAGGATTGCTATGCCGATTAGGAGAATCGACTCCATCATCAAAGAATGGTCTATTTTAGGGCATATCTGACTGTACACCAGCTGTGTTTGTCCCTTTAACTATGGCTTATTGTTCAAGTAACTGAAATAATTAAGCCTCAAAGTCGTCCTGTTTGATTGGGAGAAGAATTTCAATCAAAATCACTATTCATTTTACAACGATCTCTACCATGAGTTTGTGATAAGCATGTTTTTCTGTGTTGAAGTTGACAACGATCTCTATCAGCGCTTACAGTGTTGGGATAGGCCTACTCTGGGAGGTTTATAAGCTGAAACCAATGGGCCTACAAGGGAAATCAATAGAGACAAAATCATATTACCCTGTTAGGTGGATCCCGCTCTCTAAAATGAAGATAAAAACGGTCGTTTGCTAAAAGTAACTTGTTATTTATCTAATTTAATAGGCCAAATATCTGTCACGCTACTGAAACAACATTGACTGGTTCTTAAAATGGCATATTAATTAAAGGACGTGGAACAATAGATAGATTAATGCGCCTGAAGTTTTGGAGCGTTGGTTTCGAAGGAATCAAAGTTATTGAGCAAAAACGCCCCTTTTTCCCTCCATTTTATAGAGCGGAATCGCTCAAACATGGCAATATGATTTTGTCTTGATTGATTTTCATATATATTTATTGATAAGGGTCTCCCTAACATGATTACGTTGGGGGAAAAGAACAATGTGCTATCAACACGCTGATGCTTTTGGCAAAAAGATACATTTACCGGTACACAAATAAAGGCGATCTGAAATTGAAAAAAAGAGCTGATACGATACGGCGGCATTTTGGCCTTTACGTGGTGCCGTTGAAATCGAAAAAATAAAATGGCTCCATTTAGATCCTTTTTTTTCAGGAAATAGCACATGATACGGATTCCAATTTCATGTCATAATTATACGTAATCATAAAGCGATCCAGGTAGAACTTTCACATATTGTGTACATATATTTTCTGTTGCCGTAACACAATTATTTTAGGACATTTCGTCTTTCCGATGAGAGATGTTATCAGGGGAGTTAATGATGTCGCGAAAACTATGGAAATAGGAACACTCAAAGTTTTTTACATAAAAAAGTGGATCGAAGACCCACACTTTTTATTCGATGATAAAAAGATCGCATGACGGGGAAACAGTGTTCAAAATATCAGCATATAGCTCACATGATGGTTTCCCAGTTTGGAGATTGTTTCGTAGTCTTAAAATGCAGTTTTCAACGCCATACATTTGAATTAGATGTAAAGTCATATAAAATTTATTCATTTATTATCGACTTTCCGGTGTGTTTATGATCCAATAAAAAAACAATGCATGCGGATATATCTGTAGGCCTATGCTTTGAATTCCTTGCCTTGCTGCGCAGAAAATGTATTTTCCATGATTTTGGCAAAAACACCTGTGACGTGGTGATATTCGCGGGTATATACAGAAAAATCTAGATCTAAGACCATTTAATTTATTTAAGTTCTACTGATCAACACCCCCGCTATTCTCACCACAAAATCTAGGGTTGGCCACTGGACTCGACAACGTTTCCACTCTCAGAAAGTGTTAAATTGAAATTGTTGTATGTAACACTATAAATGTCCGAGAATTGACAAAAAGCGTTGAAAAAAAAAGTTTTATATCCCACATTATATTCCAGTATGATGAGCAATACAACACTATACAAGTGTTAAATTCAGCCTAGTAAAGTGTAGCATAATGTTAGATATTTTTTCAATGCTTTCTGAGAGTGTTACAAATATAACAGTTTATATGATGGTGTAACACCTCGGACATTAATAATGTTAAATAAAACGCTTTCATTTTAAGAGTGTTGAGATCATCTTCATTATATCAAGCCAATTTCTTCGTTCTCACTTCGAACCTTCGGACTAAGGTCATGCACATTGTGTACTGGTACGTAATTTTCCGAGCTCCCAATGACGAGACCGAACTGACTCGATCATCTTTCGTGCATGCGTGCGCAACTTGGCATCAGACAAATCCGCACAATATATCTCTGGTTCTCGGCCTGTTCATACGACTTGATTTGTAGATCTTTGTCCAACACTTTCCATGCACCGAACCTGTAGAGATAGTTGTCAGGAATTGGTAGAGATCGTTGTAATTGTAATTTCCGAAAAGTACATTGTGCACTCATATTTTCACATAAACTTGCTGATTTTTACCCGTATATGTGAAATCTGACTGGAATTTGACAATATTTCTTTATAAAGTAGCCCCTTTCTATCAGAATTTCAATTCAAGACATTAAAGACCGGTAAATTTCATCACATTGTCAATACTGAATCGTCGATGGGGCGATCGGTGTCCCTGATTATGAAATAATCAGAGGACGCACGTTTGAAACAAGAACGAAATGTATTTCCTCGTATATTTAGGCGTACGCTGCGCTATATCATTCCGAGTATTACTCAGGTGTTCCTGGCAAAATAAGCTAAAATTGGTACATACCACTGCTCGTAAACCCGTAATATTAGCTGGTGGAGATCGTTGTGCAGATGGTAGAGATCGTTTGCACTGGTAGAGATCTGTTTGGATACACACCGTGATAATAAGGGGTCACGGTGTGTATCCAAACAGATCTCTACCAGTGCAAACGATCTCTACCATCTGCACAACGATCTCCACCAGCTAATATTACGGGTTTACGAGCAGTGGTATGTACCAATTTTAGCTTATTTTGCCAGGAACACCTGAGTAATACTCGGAATGATATAGCGCAGCGTACGCCTAAATATACGAGGAAATATATTTCGTTCTTGTTTCAAACGTGCGTCCTCTGATTATTTCTAATCAGGGACACCGATCGCCCCATCGACGATTCAGTATTGAGAATGTGATGAAATTTACCGGTCTTTAATGTCTTGAATTGAAATTCTGATAGAAAGGGGCTACTTTATAAAGAGATATTGTCAAATTCTAGTCAGATTTCACATATACGGGTAAAAATCAGCAAGTTTATGTGAAAATATGTGTGCACAATGTACTTTTCGGAAATTACAATTACAACGATCTCTACCAATTCCTGACAACTATCTCTACAGGTTCGGTGCATGGAAAGTGTTGGACAAAGATCTACAAATCAAGTCGTATGAACAGGCCTAGAACCAGAGATATATTGTGCGGGTTTGTCTGATGCCAAGTTGCGCACGCATGCACGAAAGATGATCGAGTCAGTTTGGTCTCGTCATTGGGAGCTCGGAAAATTACGTACCAGTACACAATGTGCATGACCTTAGTCCGAAGGTTCGAAGTGAGAACGAAGAAATTGGCTTGATATAATGAAGATGATCTCAACACTCTTAAAATGAAAGCGTTTTATTTGACATTATTAATGTCCGAGGTGTTAAACCATCATATAAACTGTTATATTTGTAACACTCTCAGAAAGTGTTGAAAAAATATCTAACATTATGCTACACTTTACTAGGCTGAATTTAACACTTGTATAGTGTTGTATTGCTCATCATACTGGAATATAATGTGGGATATAAAACTTTTTTTTTTTTCAACGCTTTTTGTCAATTCTCGGACATTTATAGTGTTACATACAACAATTTCAATTTAACACTTTCTGAGAGTGGAAACGTTGTCGAGTCCAGTGGCCAACCCTAGATTTTGTAGTGTGAATAGCGGGGGTGTTGATCAGTAGAACTTAAATAAATGAAGTGGTCTTAGATCTAGATTTTTCTGTATATACCCGCGAATATCACCACGTCACAGGTGTTTTTGCCAAAATCATGGAAAATACATTTTCTGCGCAGCAAGGCAAGGAATTCAAAGCATAGGCCTACAGATATATCCGCATGCATTGTTTTTTTATTGGATCATAAACACACCGGAAAGTCGATAATAAATGAATAAATTTTATATGACTTTACATTTAATTCAAATGTATGGCGTTGAAAACTGCATTTTAAGACTACGAAACAATCTCCAAGCTCGGAAACCATCATGTGAGCTATGCTGATATTTTGAACACTGTTTCCCCGTCATGCGATCTTTTTATCATTGAATAAAAAGTGTGGGTCTTCGATCCACTTTTTTATGTAAAAATTTTGAGTGTTCCTATTTCCATAGTTTTCGCGACGTCATTAACTCCCCTGATAACATCTCTCATCGGAAAGATGAAATGTCCTAAAATAATTGTGTTACGGCAACAGAAAATATATGTACACAATATGTGAAAGTTCTACCTGGATCGCTTTATGATTACGTATAATTATGACATGAAAATGGAATCCGTATCATGTGCTATTTCCTGAAAAAAAAGGATCTAAATGGAGTCATTTTATTTTTTCGATTTCAACGGCACCACGTATAGGCCAAAATGCCGCCTTATCGTATCATCTTTTTTTTTCAATTTCAAATCGCCTTTATTTGTGTACCGGTAAATGTATCTTTTTGCCAAAAGCATCAGCGTGTTGATAGCACATTGTTCTTTTCCCCCAACGTAATCATGTTAGGGAGACCCTTATCAATAAATATATATGAAAATCAATAAAGACAAAATCATATTGCCATGTTTGAGCGATCCCGCTCTATAAAATGGAGGAAAAAAGGGGCGTTTTTGCTCAATAACTTTGATTCCTTCGAAACCAATGCTCCAAAACTTCAGGCGCATTAATCTATCTATTGTTCCACGTCCTTTAATTAATATGCCATTTTAAGAAGCAGTCAATGTTGTTTCAGTAGCGTGACAGATATTTGGCCTATTAAATTAGATAAATAACAAGTTACTTTTAGCAAACGACCGCTTTTATCTCCATTTTAGAGAGCGGGATCGACCTAACATGGTAATATGATTTTGTCTCTATTGATTTCCCTTGTAGACCCATTGGTTTCAGCTTATAAATCTCCCAGAGTAGGCCTATCCCAACACTGTAAGCGCTGATAGAGATCGTTGTCAACTTCAACACAGAAAAACATGCATATCACAAACTCATGGTAGAGATCGTTGTAAAATGAATAGTGATTTTGATTGAAATTCTTCTCCCAATCAAACAGGACGACTTTGAGGCTTAATTATTTCAGTTACTTGAACAATAAGCCATAATTAAAGGGACAAACACAGCTGGTGTACAGTCAGATATGCCCTAAAATAGACCATTCTTTGATGATGGAGTCGATTCTCCTAATCGGCATAGCAATCCTGTATCCCAAATTAAAAAATAACGAAAAGACATCAGGCTTTAGCTTGCACGTGCTATAAATCTAGATACTCATATGGGTACGCTGTGCTATGTGGTTTACAGAACTTTTCGGTGCTTGGCTGATTATTTTGCCTTGACCGGACATGCTCCTCTCGAACATCTAACAATTTATCGCTTCACGCACCGGTAGAGATAATTTCATTACGGGTAGAGATCGTTTGCACTGGTAGAGATCTGTTTGGATACACACCGTGGGGGTGCTGAAGCAGTATATATGCACCCCGTAGCATCGTACAGCGGAAGTGACTGATCTGTACTCCAGGATCGGGCCTATAGCGACGGGCCACATGCCATGAGGTAAGTCTGATTACAGACGAAATCTATGGTTTAGATTTCGATCAAGACTACCGAATTGTAGAATGAGTATTTCGAAACGCCTTGAATGAACCGCAGTGACTGGTTATAGTGTATGTATCGAGAATCATCAAGAGATCAGTGGCTCGTTGGCTTGAATTATTTAGGCGATTTGATCGTGTCACTATATTGGATAAAATATATTTCTTTGAAGTATCGTTCATGCTCCTCGTGATATCGCTAATCATTTAGGCGGTACGCTGGCGATATATTACTTATATTCAGCTAAATTGAACGAATTTATTCAGCGAAATGTGTCATTGAACTTTCGTGATCTGTACGGCATATAGCAAACATCTGTACGGCTTATAGCTTCGAATAATGTTGTAATCTGTACGGCGTATTGCACATCGCCAGCTGAATGGAATTTTGATGTTGAATGTGAGTTTGACGTGTCAGATGAGCAGATTTATGCGGATTATACGTAAAATACGTATATTTATGATAAGATTAAATAAAGAGCATCTAGAATGCACTGAGTAAATCAGATTGATCACAAAGTTGCTCAATCTTGATTCCTCAGTAAGTTATCAGTTCTATCATTTGACGGCATGCTAGGCTTATGTTCGATTGGGTCTGTATGACAAATAGCGCGAAGTATGCAACTGCTTAGATAAACAGATGATAATAATGCCTTTCTGCAGATGCATGAATTGTAGGAAAAAAAACATAATTTCGTCCGTTTGAGAGGATTACAACTTGAGCGGTGTACGCTATATAGTAAACAACTGTACGATAAATAGCCATGCCAATTCGATAACGGTACGGTAAATATACCAATGTTTGACATCTGAAATATCACCTAGATTGCACAATAATTACAGTATGGTTATTTTTGTTTGCGGATTCAGGTATTAACATGTCTCTGCGATACTTGTGCTATTTCTGTGACAGTTCCACAGACACGTTTGTAGAGCATGTACAATATAACAGTGCAAACCATAGTACCAGAGAGCTGAAATTCCGTCGAAAGAGTAAAAGGGTGGAGAGACTGTCAATTTTAAAATAATTCCCCCTGTTTGCCAAGAGCAAGAGTAGTATACAAAAGTGATTTAGACTCCCATTGACCTTTGACCTAAAAAATTTGCATATTCCCATGATGCAACACCAAAGGTCATTGAGTGCAAGTGTACTGCTCTGTATCATATCCAATTGTGACCTTTAGACAGCCAATCAGAAGCGAGTATTTTGACCTCGAATTCCTCCGCGGTGATGCGGTCTGGCGGTGATGCGGTCTGCTTCCGCGGACAGAAAGTAGTCCCAAATACGTGGGTTTTCGTGGGAGTGTCCGGCAATCTCCAGGGGCGGTAGAGTCCCCTAGTAGACCGATTGATTCGAATGAGGTGTCAAAGTGAAGCGCTCATCCAGGGCCATCATGGGTGGCTGTATGTAAAATTAGGATTTGTCCCGAAAATATAAAAAGCGGAACACGGACTTTATCCCTAAACTAGGAGAAAACTCCTATCAGCCCTATCCAAAAGGGCTAATATCGGTCCCCGGGCTTATCGGGGTCTACCTATCAAGTCATGGGTGGCTGTATGTAAAATTAGGATTTGTCCCGAAAATATAAAAAGCGGAACACGGACTTTATCCCTAAACTAGGGGAAAACTCCTATCAACCCTATCCAAAATGGGTCATATCGGTCCCCGGGCTTATCGGGGCCTGCCTTTCAAGTCATGAGTGGGTGCATGTAAAATCAGGATTTTTCCCGAAAATATAAAAAAAACGGAACACGGACTTTACCCCTAAACTAGGGGAAACCCCCTATCAAGGGCGTATATTAACTATCATTGACCTTTGACCTCCAGTATAGAGTGCGTATATTTACTACCATTGACCTTTGACCTAAAAAAATTGCATATCGTGACCTTTGACAGCCAAACAGAAGCGAGTATTTTGACCTCGTCTGACTGTATGGAATGCATGTACTGACTTGGTTCGGGGGGTTTTCCATCACGGTTGTCACTTCCGGTCTGCGTGAATCGGGCGTGACCTGGGTATATGGGATGCATGTACTGACTTGTATCTGGGGGTTTTTTCCATCACGGGGAGGTCACGTGATCCGTTCAAGGTCATATCCAGTATAGAGTGCGTATGTTCACTACCATTGACCTTTGACCTCGAAAATTTGCATATCGTGGCCTTTGACAGTCAATCAGAAGCGAGTATTTTGACCGCGTCTGACTGTATGGAGTGCATGTACTGACATGTATCTGGGGGTTTTCCATCACGGTTATGCGCATGTGTGGGGTATGACGCCACTTCCGGTCTGCGTGAATCGAGCGTGACCTGGGTATGGGATGCATGTACTGACTTGGTTCTGGGTTTTTTCCATCACGGAGAGGTCACGTGATCACACTAGTTCAAGGTCATTTGAATGATAGGAATGCATGTACTGACCTGTTCATTCATCCGGGAACTTTTTTACATCCGGGTCATTCATTGTGGTGGGTTTGCGCAAGTGTGTGACATCACTTCCGGTTTCAGTAAAACTACCTCCGAACATAGAAGAGTTCCAATTTTCCCATAGACGTATGGTCCGCATTTTCCATCCGGGTATTCCCCGGCCCGGCTGCAAAGCGCGCGGGTTATCCGGCCGCACGCCTGCGCGGCATCACTGGAAGTGCGCGGGTGAATTGCGGGTCAAAAGGTCACATCCAGGTCAAAAGGTCAAAGGTCCCCCTTCCGGCAAGTCTCGGCCCTCTCCGGGCCAATAGATAGCCTTTATCCATCCTTCCGAAGCATCCATGTATAGAGGAGGGTCTCCGACAATATTACCATCTATTTATCCATGTTAAATGGCCAGTGGGGAACCCCCAGTTTTCCCCAGAACCGTATTGGCACGAAAAAATACATGAAACCATGGAACTTATAGTAATAAACTTAATCTATAGGTGTTGGACGAGTCTCCACTCGCCGTCTTCCTGGTCTTTACCCTTAACCGCTGACATGAGCTTTAACTTTTAACCTTTTATCCTTTAACAGCCGCATGTAAACACACCCATAGCGGTTCCTCCAGCGTGGATGTGCTGTGATGAAGGGGCTAACAAAAGGATTGACTTGTAATCTTTGTTGTTGTTGTTGCTCTCTTTTTGGACTAGCCAATCAGAATAGTACGTATCACGGACTACATCCGTAGGCGCGCATGTGTGACATGGTCTATAAAACATGTCCCTCTGGATCCCACACCCCCATTCCTACGGTTGCAGAGCCATGACGGACACCCATCCCTATGCGACTCGAATTTTACAGCATGCGACCGTGGTTAATTCACTCAAGGGTTACCAAGCAGTGATTCGGTCCATGTTTGGAGATGGTGACGACAACGAGGGGCAATGCTAGATCCTGAAAGAGTTCACAGAAGCGGTCCTCGACAGAGTGCACTCGATGGAGAGGTGTGCTATCACTCACCACTACTGGAGTATGACAGCCATCCTTGATGCCCGGACTATGGACCACGAGCGCTCACGCCGGAACCAGCGGCGGCTCGTTGGCCTAGTAATGGTCTTTGTCCTATTGACCCTGACGCTGTGGCAATGACAACGACAGAAAAAGAACGGCCATAAATACGAGAGACAGTCAGAGTGTGTGTCATTCACCGTTCGTCATTGGGTCAACCATGTCACCAGTCCTACGAGTCATCCTTCCCCTTACACCCCGGGTGGGGTTACACGTCTATGAAGATAAAGTCACCATCGTTGAAGACCGTGGAGATGTTTGCTGGTCGCGCGCTGAGACCGTGACCGTGAAAGTGACGGCTGGACCAAATTTAAACTGGTGTTGATGGGTGAGCTCGACGGAAACCTCATCCACATAGACAATGGCATCTACGTACATCGGGGACCCTTCTTCCCACGCCTGGGCCGTTACCAAGACCCTACGAGAGGCTTCACCCTAGACCCCGATCTGTGGACCCCGACCTATCGTGGATCAGCTGTTTACGCCGGACGAGCGGTCAGCTGTTCAGTTGGGCTGGGCTCGTGCCCTGAGTGAAGCGGCGGCAGAACCCAATGAACAAATTACCAAACCTAGCGATGAAGCGCAGGCAGACAACGATGCCATTGATTATCCGGTTAGACTGTCAGCCCAGTGACATGACCACCCGATCCTTTGATCTCACGTCATAAACTTTTTCTCCCTAGGTGATCGGGGGTGGCTTGCTTGAGGTCGAAGAGCATATACCCGTGCTGAGGGGTTGTCGCATCTTTAAAGGCTTCCAACGCAAAGGGTGTGAGGCCGGGATACATCTGTCTCGCCAGATGCAGCAGTTGAGTGGTATCTCTCGGGTTTTTGAAGACCACCAGGTAGTGGGCATTTAAGCTGATGTTCCGATGTTCTTTGTTTTTATTGAACAGATTCTGCACAATGTAGATGATGCTGAGCCGTCGATGGTGGCTGCCTTTGGTAAAGAGTTGGGTGACCCGCGCATCCGTCTCCGCCATGAGATCATCCAGAACCACCAAGGTGTCCGGTTCCATTGGGTAGGCCTTCCACGAACGTGATGTGGGGCATTGCTGCATACGCTGCCTGCCATTCTCCGTAACACCACACGACTCGGGCAATGGGTGGGGTGATCATGCTGTCGGCAACGATGACCCTGCATTGGCATTACTAAACAATAACCACACCAAGTGAGGGATTGGTCCAAAATTTGTTGCAAATTTCGAGATTGAGACAACAAAATGACCAGACCGGCCTGACAGCGAAAAACATTACTGTCATTTCACGAGAAGCCGTTCAACGGTTGGCATTTGAGTCAAGACTCAATCCTAGATACAATGTTCAACCCTGTGGAAAATATGTAGCGCAACAAAACTTTAAAAAAAATTCTGATAAAATATCGTACACGCACAGCAAAATCCGATCGTAGCTTACAAAAACACCGTCTAGGCGCCATTTGAACGCTGAAAAACTACGGGCTCTTAGATGATGCTTGTTTATGCAAATCAATATCCAATCTTTCCTGGTTTGAGAAATCCGTTCTAAAATGAAGAATTTGCATTAAGTTTGGAAAATTTTGGTTCGCTTCTAAGTCAAGAAATTTCAAAGTGAAACTTAGCAGTTACTTGTTAATAGGATGTATTTTTTTAACATGTTTCTAATATTTACCTGGGTTTTTTTTATATGTTGGTTCGGTTTCATGCGGGGAGGGGAATTGCCAACTCGTGAGGCTGTCACCATCGACAATATCAACTCATCATAGCAATACGCGCCAATTCGCTTCATCTATCAATTCACCTTCGGCATTCGCACTCGGACGGATACGGAAGATGACATTCTTGAGCCGATCGACTGAAGACCAACAATAACGATGACCGTCAGCTAACCAGTGACCGTCTAACTTGGAAGGACTAGATGTATGATGGAGGAAAGAAGTCAACTTCCGGGTGTCCTTGATTGGCAGTTAATCATCCTTGAAAGGAATGGTCAGTGTTACATATGCTTTAATTCTTTTTGAAATATTTGACTTTGTGAAATACACAAGTTAGTTACAATACTTGTCACCCTCCCCACGCAGCCCCCCTCCACACACACACACTTCAACCCATCTCCCGGAGCTGGTTTTCATTTTCTGCGGATTTATTTCTCTCTTTAACATGTTATTAGAAAGACAATGTAACGGATTTCCTTTTTCTTCTGTTTCAGCAAAACGCAGACGATAAGAGGGACAAATTAACTGACCATGGCGATCATTGGTTGCACAGACTGTGAGAGACCAGTATTTGTTCGCTGATATTGCTGATCATTTATGAACACTGGATCTCAATGGCGATCAAATGAAATGACAATCCAAGTGTGAGATGAGAATATATTCCTGCAAAAGTCTTTGGAACCATTTGGACAGAAGCATACCCAGTGATAAGACGATATTGTCATCATGTCTCGACAGCACCATGGACAACTTGGCCGAGAAACAAGCATTCATGCCAGACATTAGATTCGTCGGCTTAATACACGTTACTATTCCATATTTACTCGAGTTTTGGTGATATTAATCCCACGCGAAATGGGTCTGGAATTATTTTTCTGGACAAATTGGTGGATGATTCTCTTCATTTTCTGAACAGTCGGCGTAACTGCTTCCGGCTAGATAGGATAAATTACAATACGGAGTCATGTGGAACAGCGTTCATTCGGCCCCTATCCACGGGTTGTGAAACTTAGCATTTGAGATCTTCTTTGTTCACTGATATATCGCACGCTTTTAATCGTGACTGGAGTGACATAGATGGTCAAGCATTCACGGTTCAAATTAACGATCAGCAGTAAATATATGCAGGAACTACGGTTATTGGCGATGTTGTTATTGAGAAGGACTCCATTGTGAAAGTCTTTTCGTCTTTTTTTTGACGAAAGACCCTTTCAATGTTCAGATCAGCATTTGGGTCAAATTAACACTATATCGTTGCAGAAACGTTTCAGAAGATACTCCAAAACGGTCTCCCAATATCGGCCATAATGCACCAAAGGGGTCGTTGAGTTTTCATTGCTTTTAACACGTCAGACTAGGAAACAGATATAGCCTACACTTAGTGTGTGTGTGGGGGGAGGGGTGTAGCTAGCTTAGCGTAGAACCTTATTGTCGGCTGTCGAATTCAAAACCTAGGGTTGGGGGGTGTAGCTAGCTTAGCGTAGAACCTTATTGTCGGCTGTCGAATTCAAAACCTAGGGTTGGGGGTGTAGCTAGCTTAGCGTTAGAACCTTATTGTCGGCTGTCGAATTCAAAACCTAAGGTAGGGCCTAGCTAAGTTAAGATAGGGTAATTTATTTTTTTACTTTAGTGGTTAAAAGCTGAAGACCCAACGATGACCCTGCATTGGCATTACTAAACAATAACCACACCAAGTGAGGGATTGGTCCAAAATTTGTTGCAAATTTCGAGATTGAGACAACAACAAAATGACCAGACCGGCCTGACAGCGAAAAACATTACTGTCATTTCACGAGAAGCCGTTCAACGGTTGGTATTTGAGTCAAGACTCAATCCTAGATACAATGTTCGACCCTGTGGAAAATATGTAGCGCCACAAAACTTTAAAAAAATTCTGATAAAATATCGTACACGCACAGCTAAATCCGACCGTAGCTTACAAAAACACCGTCTAGGGGCCATTTGAACGCTGAAAAACTACGGGCTCATAGATGATGCTTGTTTATGCAAATCAATACCCAATCTTTCCTGGTTTTAGAAATCCGTTCTAAAATGAAGAATTTGCATTGTTTGGAAAATTTTGGTTCGCTTCTAAGTCAAGAAATTTCAAAGTGAAACTTAGCAGTTACTTGTTAATACGATGTATTTTTTTAACATGTTTCTAATATTTACCTGTTTATTTTTATATGTTGGTTCGGTTTCATGCGGGGAGAGGAATTGCCAACTCGTGAGGCTGTCACCATCGACAATATCAACTCATCATAGCAATACGCGCCAATTCGCTTTATCTATCAATTCACCTTTGGCATTCGCACTCGGACGGATACGGAAGATGACATTCTTGAGCCGATCGACTGAAGACCAACAATAACGATGCCCGTCAGCTAACCAGTGACCGTCTAACTTGGAAGGACTAGATGCATGATGGAGGAAAGAAGTCAACTTCCAGGTGTCATTGATTGGCAGTTAATCATCCTTGAAAGGAATGGTCAGTGTTACATATGCTTTAATTCTTTTTGAAATATTTGACTTTGTGAAATACACAAGTTAGTTACAACACTTGTGTCATCACCCCCGCACCCCCCCCAAACACGGACTTCAACCCATCTCCAGGAGCTGGTTTTCATTTTCTGTGGATATATTTCTCTCTTTAACATGTTATTAGAAAGACAATGTAATTTCCGTTTTCTTCTGTTTCAGCAAAACGCAGACGATAAGAGGGACAAATTAACTGACCATGGCGATCATTGGTTGCACAGACTGTGAGAGACCAGTATTTGTTCGCTGATATTGCTGATCATTTATGAACACTGGATCTCAATGGCGATCAAATGAAATGACAATCCAAGTGTGAGATGAGAATATATTCCTGCAAAAGTCTTTGGAACCATTTGGACAGAAGCATACCCAGTGATAAGACGATATTTTCATCATGTCTCGACAGCACCATGGACAACTTGGCCGAGAAACAAGCATTCATGCCAGACATTAGATTCGTCGGCTTAATACACGTTACTATTCCATATTTACTCGAGTTTTGGTGATATTAATCCCACGCGAAATGGGTCTGGAATTATTTTTTTGTGGACAAATTGGCAGATGATTCTCTTCATTTTCTGAACAGTCGGCGTAACTGCTTCCGGCTAGATAGGATAAATACAATACGGAGTCATGTGGAACAGCGTTCTTTCGGCCCCTATCCACGGGTTGTGAAACTTAGCATTTGAGATCTTCTTTGTTCACTGATATATCGCATGCTTTTAATCGTGACTGGAGTGACATAGATGGTCAAGCATTCACGGTTCAAATTAACGATCAGCAGTAAATATATGCAGGAACTACGGTTATTGGCGATGTTGTTATTGAGAAGGACTCCATTGTGAAAGTTCTTTCGTCTTTTTTTTTTACGAAAGGCCCTTTCAATGTTCAGATCAGCATTTGGGTCAAAATTAACACTATATCGTTGCAGAAACGTTTCAGAAGATACTCCAAAACGGTCTCCCAATATCGGCCATAATGCACCAAAGGGGTCGTTGAGTTTTCATTGCTTTTAACACGTCAGAAACAGATATAGCCTACACTTAGTGTGTGTGTGGGGGGGGAGGGGTTGTAGCTAGCTTAGCGTAGAACCTTATTGTCGGCTGTCGAATTCAAAACCTAGGGTTGGGGGGTGTAGCTAGCTTAGCGTAGAACCTTATTGTCGGGTGTCGAATTCAAAACCTAGGGTTGGGGGGTGTAGCTAGCTTAGCTTAGAACCTTATTGTCGGCTGTGGAATTCAAAACCTAGGGTTGGGGGATGTAGCTAGCTTAGCGTAGAACCTTATTGTCGGCTGTCGAATGCAAAACCTAGGGTTGGTGGGTGTAGCTAGCTTAGCTTAGAACCTTATTGTCGGCTGTCGAATTCAAAACCTAAGGTAGGGCCTAGCTAAGTTAAGATAGGGTAATTTATTCTATTACTTTAGTGGTTAAAAGCTGAAGACCCAACGATGACCCTGCATTGGCATTACTAAACAATAACCACACCAAGTGAGGGATTGGTCCAAAATTTGTTGCAAATTTCGACATTGAGACAGCAACAAAATGACCAGACCGGCCTGACAGCGAAAAACATTACTGTCATTTCACGAGAAGCCGTTCAACGGTTGGTATTTGAGTCAAGACTCAATCCTAGATACAATGTTCGACCCTGTGGAAAATATGTAGCGCCACAAAACTTTTAAAAAATTCTGATAAAATATCATACACGCACAGCAAAATCCGACCGTAGCTTACAAAAACACCGTCTAGGGGCCATTTGAACGCTGAAAAACTACGGGCTCATAGATGATGCTTGTTTATGCAAATCAATACCCAATCTTTCCTGGTTGTAGAAATCCGTTCTAAAATGAAGAATTTGCATTGTTTGGAAAATTTTGGTTCGCTTCTAAGTCAAGAAATTTCAAAGTGAAACTTAGCAGTTACTTGTTAATGCGATGTATTTTTTTAACATGTTTCTAATATTTACCTGTTTATTTTTATATGTTGGTTCGGTTTCATGCGGGGAGAGGAATTGCCAACTCGTGAGGCTGTCACCATCGACAATATCAACTCGTCATAGCAATACGCGCCAATTCGCTTTATCTATCAATTCACCTTTGGTTTAAACAAATTTATTGCAAACACTGTTTACAATGGAGGCACAATGAGCCCAAGGCTCGTTAGCGTGTCCCCCGATAGATATAATATATGATACATGTTGTTTAAACGGAGACATTGATAATATAAAATGCAGAAGAGTCGGTACATTACTTGTTCAATTGCATACTTCTGTAACAGATGTAAGTAGCGAGAAAAAAAAGAAATAGTGAGAGACAAACAAATGTGATAATATTATGAATATTTTAACTCTACACAGATGAATGTCAGCAAGAGAAAAGAAATGAGGGAGCACCATTTGACGAGTGTCCGCTCGATGTGAGCAGCCTGCATGCAACGGTCGCGATGTGATTATGAACACTAAAATCGCTTAGTGTCTGTGATAAATGATCCTAAGCATTTTTGAATATCGATGTTTATGGAAGTTGTTTTGTCGTAAAACCCAAACAGTAGAGTGGGAATATCATAAATAGCGGGAGAGTTAAAATCATTCAAGATAATTGTAGAGAGTTTTGCAAGGAACGAATGTCGTTGAATAAAAAAGAGGGGACAATGTAAGAAATAATGCTCGGCAGTTTCATTTGACAGCCCAAAAATACATTTTGGTTCCGCTATTAAATGATTATTGAACAGATCCTGCTTCAGATTACTGCAACCATTTCTTATACGACACAGGATTATATTATTTTCAGGTGATCCGACATAATACCATGGAGGAGGGGTGGATGTGGGATACATGTGCATAACATTACGTTTGAACTCAATGAGTGTGGCTGAATTTCTTACAGGGTCCGGCAGAGTATTCCAATCGCGCACACTCGCTGGAAAGAATGAACTATGGTATAGCGTAGTTCTACACCGATATGGTGTGAATTGGTTAGTATTACGAATGCTGTATGGATTTCGATTGTGGGTTAGTAATGGGAGATAACTATGCAAATATGACGGAGCCATTCCATGTACTATTTTGTATAACATAGTAAGGCGGTGTAGTTGGCGCCTTTGGGACAATTTTTCAAAACCAGCTTCAATATACAAAGTTTCTGAGGAACAACTACGTGTAACTCCAGTAATTATCCTAAGGGATTCTTTTTGAATAAGTTCCAACCTGTTAACCAGGGCGTCGTCGATGTTGTCCCAAACAACATCAGCATACTCCAAACTGGGTCTAACAAAGCTCTTGTACATGATCTCTAGACTTTTCCGATCAAGTAGATATTTAAGTCCTCTAAGAATAGACAGCTTACGCTGTGCCTTTATAATCAATGTTTCAACGTGGTCGTGCCAGGTACCTCGTTTATTGAAGATTACGCCAAGGTGTTTATGGCTAGATGATGTCATTCACCTTTGGCATTCGCACTCGGACGGATACGGAAGATGACATTCTTGAGCCGATCGACTGAAGACCAACAATAACGATGCCCGTCAGCTAACCAGTGACCGTCTAACTTGGAATGACTAGATGCATGATGGGGGAAAGAAGCCAACTTCCGGGTGTCATTGATTGGCAGTTAATTATCCTTGAAAGGAATGGTCAGTGTTACATATGCTTTAATTCTTTTCCCGTTTTCTTCTGTTTCAGCAAATCGCAGACGATAAGGGACAAATTAACTGACCATGGCGATCATTGGTTGCACAGACTGTTAGATACCAGTATTTGTTCGCTGATATTGCTGATCATTTATGAACACTGGATCTCTATTTGTTCGCTGATATTGCTGATCATTTATGAACACTGGATCTCAATGGCGATCAAATGAAACGACAATCCAAGTGTGAGATGAGAATATATTCCTGCAAAAGTCTTTGGAATCATTTGGACAGAAGCATACCCAGTGATAAGACGATATTGTCATCATGTCTCGACAGCATCATGGACAACTTGGCCGAGAAACAAGCATTCAAGCCAGACATTAGATTTGTCGGGTTAGTACACGTTACTATTCCATATTTACTTGAGTTTCAGGAGATGAGCTGCGTGAGCCAATGGACTAGTGACCAACAAAAGCGATATCTATCAACCCACATTTGGCATTCGCACTCGAACGGATACGGAAGATGACATGCATGAGCCAATCAACTAAAGTCGAACAATAATGATGCTCATCAGCTAACCAGTGACAGCCTAACTTGGAAGTACTAGGCGCAGAAAATGAATCGTGCGGGTTGAACAACCATGCAGTAACCTTAACAAATGGCATTATTTACTGACTGATCAATAATTTCCAAATTCGGAAGCTGACTGGCTTTAGTATTCAATTCTAAAATGAAGAATTTGCCTTAAGTTTGGAAAATTTTGGTTCGCTTCTAAAGTCAATGACATTTCAAAGTAAAAAGTAGCAGTTCTTGTTAATACGATGTATTTTTGTAACATGTTTTCTAAAATTTATCTGTTTTTTAAATATTTTGGTTCTGTCTCATGCAGAAGATGAATTCCCAACTTGTGAGGCTGGCACCAAGGACGATATCTATCAACTCACCTTTGGCGTTCGCACTCGAACGGATACAGAATATGACCTGCATGAGCCAATCGACTAGTGACCAACAACAACGACACTCGATCTCAATGGCGTTCAAATGAAATGACAATCCAAATGTGAGATGAGAGCATATTCCTGCAAAACTTCCGGGGTCATTGATTGGCAGTTAATCGTCCTTTAAAGGAATGGTCAGTGTTATATATGCTTTAATTCTTTTTGAAATATTTGACTTTGTAAAATACACAAGTTAGTTACAACACTTCTGTCGTCTCCCCCCCGCCCCACACACACTTCAACCCATCCCCAGGAGCTGGTTGTGATTTTCTGTGGACTTATTTCTCTCTTTAATATGTTTATTAGACAGATAATATAATGGATTTTCTTTTTCTTCTGTTTCAGCAAAACACTGACGATAAGAGGGACAAATAAACTGATCATTGCGATCACTGGTTGCAGACTGTGAGAGACCAGCATGTGTTCGCTGATATTGCTGACCATTTATGAACACTGGATCTCAATGGCGTTCAAATGCAATGACAATCCAAGTGTGAGATGAGAGTATATTCCTGCAAGTCTTTGGAAGCATTTAGACAGAAGCATACCCTGTGATAAGACGATATTGTCATCATGTCTCGCCAGCATCATGGACAACTTGGCAGGGAAACGAGCATTCAGGCCAGACATTAGATTCGTCGGCTTAATTCACGTTACTATTCCATATTTACTCGAGTTTTGATGACATTAATCCCACGCGAAATGGGTCTGGAATTATTTTTCTGGACAAATAGGCCCTACTGATTTGAGACATATATTGTAAAGTAGTTATGTGAATGAACGACTCAATGAAGATATGACCATTGCTGTCTTCCCAAAGTTACGAGATATCATACACCAAGAACAGATATTTGATTGTTCTGGTGGTAGACCTAATAGAATAGGCACTGCGAATAAAATAATCCAATATAGAATGACATACTATTAGACCAGAATAGGTGAGAGATGCATATTTCAGCAGATCTTAGTAAATACCTTTTTTCATATTCTGTTTTAAAACCCATTATATTGCTGAGCTTGAATGAAGCTCTTCATTTTCTGAACAGTCGGCATAACTGCTTGAGGCTGGATAGGATAAATACGATACGGAGTCCTGTGGAACAACGTTCAAACGGCCTCTATCCACGGATTATGAAACCTCGGCTAGAATCAGAGATCTGTTGACTGATATATCGCACGCTTTTAATCGTGACTAGAGTGACATAGATAGCCAATCACGGTTCAAATTAGCTAACTTTTCAGCAGTAAATATATGCAGGAACTACAGTTATTGGCAATCGCCAATGAAGGACTCCATTGTGAAAGTCTTTTGGTCTTGTTTTACGAAAGACCCTTTCAATGTTCCGATCAGCATTTGGGTCACAATAAATTGAAACTCAAAGGCCACAATCAGATACGCGGACCCCCAGCGATTGTAACATTTGGTTTTACAGTCCGAGCTGCATGACCTCCAATTTTTTTTATGTTGTTGTGATCTACTGGTCTCCCGATTTAACAGCATTTCGTTGCAAGAACGTTTCAGAAGATAATCCAAAACGGTCTTCCAATTTCAGCCATAATGGCTACGTTGAATGTGTTGGCAATCGGTGGTTGCTTCTAATTTCTGTCGGTGACCGGGGATTGTTCCACGAAACTTGCGTAAGTTACGATCGACGAGTTTTACCGGTCCAACCAATGTTGACCTTCATGTACATCCTCCCCACAGCACATGCTCCATTTCACAGGCTCATTTATCATCCCTGCCTCCAATAGCGATCTTTACTACGTTGCTATGGCGTATAGGGGAAAACCAACGTACGCATGCACGGTTCAGTTTGAATCCCGCCGAACAACTCCTTCAGTTTTGCACATGAGCGAACTACTTTTCATATGCTCTGTCCAGATAAACAGGGAAAATAATCTCCAGTTAATTCTTTTTAACGCTAGATCAACGGAGGTATTATGCAGACTTGAAAAGTAATCGAAATGTTCGACAAACATCTATTTTACTATATATGATGTCACTTCAGGCGATGTGCGCGCGGCCGGGAATCCTGTCCAAAAATCTGACTGATGGCTATATCTATTATTAGACCCCCAGCGAGGTGGTTGCTTCATGTCAGCCGATGACAATCCAGCATATAAACTCGTTATGGAGGACATCAATTTACTTCAAAATGTTGGAAACGAGATTATATTGGGACACGTCAAAGCTCCGAAATAGACGTTCGCAAAATATCCCTTTACCTGGAGGGACAGGGAATGCCGACCGAGTAGGTTATGTACAATATAATAATAATATGTTTCAATTCACAGCTATAATCGGATTTATCACCTTTATAACCCGCGAATAGAGACCATTGAAGGTTCTCACATCATACTCACGAACGACCATGGACGCGAATGGTTGGGGAGAGTATACTTGTCGTCAGTTGATGGCAAGACTTCGCATCTTTCACAGGACCTTCACAGTTACATACGATATTGAAAAAGAACGGATATAACGTCATCTTGTCTCAGTTTGGAACAGTGATAATCAATTAAGAAGGTTCCAGACAAATTCGGATCTACGTCTACTGAGCATTTTTCCGCGCATCTACCAAAATAGCGATATTTAAGAGACATTTGATGAAAAGGGAAAATATAAGGTTTTAAGAGAACAGTTGTGAAAGGATTTTTGAAATGAATAATGCGTTTTCCAAATTTTGAGGCAAGACGACCCCAACGAAGTTTCGCTGGCAAGCTGACTTACCGAAATCAGGGTAATTTGGCCTCATGGTCATGGTTTTCCATGTCGGAATCCTACTCTCTCGAAGAGAAGCCTGGTGACCCCCCATTTTTATTTGATTTTCCGATTCAACATTATCTCAGAAAACTATTGCGTCAGGTTACATTTCAACTTCTTAGAAAATATTAGCTTTTTCTATCAAAATAGAGATATTAGCTTTTCCTATAAAATAGAGGCATTTTCACATAATTCCTATCTAACCTCATATATTAGAGTATGGTTCAGCCATCATAGTAGATCATATAAATTCCTCTATTATGCAAAATAGAGCCCGGAGTAGTAGGGAAAGGACGGCACAGGCCCCTTTTTCCAGGGAGGTAACTCTTGGTTCCCTTTTTCCGCCAGGGGGCGCCACCAGTCCCGTATGACGTCACTTCCGGTCTGGGTGAATGGAGCGTGACCTGGGAACATGATAGGATATGTACTGACCTGTCTGTGGGGTTTTTTCCACAATGTCGTTCACCTCCGTGTCTTTTCGGGTACGTCCGTTGTAGGGTTTTTCCACAATGTCGTTCACCTCCGTGTCTCTTCGGTCAGGTCCGTGTCTCACCATCGGATTTATACAATATACAGGCCTGTATGGGGTATGGGGATGGTCATTTTTGAACATGATACGACATGTACTGACCTGTCTGTGGGGTTTTTCCCGCCAGAATGTCGCTGTCGTCTGCTTGAGGTTGTCACGTGCCGAACACCTGGCTCCCCGAATTGCAACAATGTTGCACGTTCGCTACAATGTTGCGGCGACCGTGAACACCTGGGCTGGCGTCTGCGTGGGTGAGCTCACGTGCCGAACACCTGGCTTCACGAGATCAAGGCATGTCCAGACTTGTTCTGGGTTGTACAGTTCTGCCATGCGGAGAATGGGTACTAGGAATGCATAATAAATCTGTAGACAAAGTGTATGAAAATAGACGTTTTCGGGTCTAGGTGGGCCACTAGTGAGTCGATGGAGCCATATGAGGTATCAATGTGAAGCATTCGTGAAGGCGCATCCGACGGGCTGGGCGTGGGGTTGAAATATCGTCATTCTGCGCATGCGCGGTAGACAAAGTGGGTGGAAATAGCCGTTTTCGGGTCTAGGTGGGGCCACTAATGGACCGATGGGGTCGAGTGAGGTATCAATGTGAAGCCTATGTGAGGGGGCATCCCACTGGGTGGATATGGGGTCGGAATATCGTCATTCTGCGCATGCGCAATAGACAAAGGATATGAAAAAAGACGTTTTGGGATCTAGATGGGCCACTAATGAGCCGATGGAGTTGAGTGAGGTATCAATGTGAAGCATATGTGAGGGGGCATCCGATTGGACTAGTGTTTCGGCCGTTGTCAACATTCTGCGCATGCGCAGACAGGGAATTCTGGGAAAAGGGTGTGGAAATAGACGTTTTAGGGTTTAGGTGAGCCCCTAATGATCCTATGGTGTCGTATGAGGTTTTATTTTGAAGCTGTCGGGAGAGAGCATCCGCCTGGGCTAGTGTGTCGTTCGTTTTCAATAGTCTACGCATGCGCAGTCTGGCCGTAGTATAGAAATAGACGTGTTGGGATTTAGGTGGGCCACTAGTGGGCCGATTGGATCGAGTGAGGTATTAATGTAAAGCATACGTGAGGGAGTATCCAAAGGGCTGGGTGTGACGTGGAACTGACGTCATTCTGCGCATGCGCAGTAGAGAAAGTGTATGGAAATAGACGTTCTGGGGCCTAGGCGAGCTACTTTTGGGTCGATGGAGTCGAGTGAGGTATCCATGTGAAGCCTATGTGAGGGAGCAACCGCCTGGAGTAGTGTCTCGGGCGTTGTCCACATTCTGCGCATGCGCAGACAGGGAATTGTGGGAAACGGGTATGGAAATATACGTTTTTGCGGTCTAGTTGGGCCACTAATGGTCTGATGGAGTCGAGTGAGGTATCGAAGTGAAGCATTCGTGAAGGGGCATCCCGCCAGAATTCCGCTGACGTCTGCGCCTGCATTCGGGTATGCATGAGGGTCTGTGTGAATGGGGTGTGACCTGGGAACATGATAGGAATGCATGTACTGACCTGTCTGTGGGGTTTTCCCCGGCCCGGCCCGGCCCGGCTCGCCCCGGCCCGCCCCGGCCGCAGCGGGCGGCTTACTCCGGCCGCAGCGCGCGCGCGCGCGCGCGCGCGTCATCACCGGCAGTGCGCGGATGAATGTCGGGTCAACAGGTCAAAGGTCACATCCAGGTCAAAAGATCCAAGGTCTTCCTTTCGGCAAGGTTCGGCAACAATGTTGCGGCATCGATATACAGAGCTTGAACCCAAAAAGGGGATTGTAAATTAACCTGGGAAGGATGGGCAGTTCCATTTGGACCAATCAGCGGTCGAGAAAAAGAGCCAATGAGCGATCGATAAAAGAACCAATGGACGGGTACTAGAATTTCGCTCACGTCTGCGCCTACATCCGGATACTGGGATGCTTTCGCCTACGTCCGCGCCTACATCCAGGTTCTTGTACACCCGGGTAATGTTTTCTGGACATGGATGGGTTAGGATTATTCTAGGCCACTGATTGGCTAATACGGTGTTCAAAGCCAGTTTCATGCATTATGCTCACATAGAAAACACACAAGACAGGGTTTTTTTTGGTGAGATCTCATTTTGTTTTTTATTCAGTAACAACAACAACGTGAGAACAACCATGTGACAACTGAAGCCCAGAACAGGGGGCTTGTACAATGAAATGATGGACGGCCCAGTCATATACGAGTACATCGCGGTCCTCGGCCTTGGGGTACTCGTCAAACATCTGTACGATGGTAGATAAGGTTCTGCCCCGGCATCGATGGTACAGGTAAAACAAGCAATATTGTCCGCACACGTTACTGGTCCGGCTTTGCAACGTTTGACTGTTGCAACACCACGTCTCTGTGCCTTGATCCATGAAGTATGTTAAATCGGGATGGAGGGGTGGCAGGCCGTACGGGTCAAAGTATTCGCCTTGCGCTTCTGTCAAGTACACGGTCACCCAATGTTCACCGGGCCGATCCATCGGGTTCGTGTTGAGAACGTAAGCAGCAGGATACATACGGTCTAATGGGAACACATCTCGGGCGAACACCCCTTGAAAGACCATACGTGTCCCTGTGTCATTCTCCAGCACGGTGGTTATCTGGTCTGTATCCATGTTAGGTGGAGAAGTCACACAGGACGTTGCGCGCCTTGTCCACTTGAATGATGTTGTCAAACTCGGCGTAGCAGATCACATTGACGGTGGTCCTGAGAGCTCGTGCAAAGTGGATTTCCAACCGTAAATTGCCTTGCTTGGTGAGGGCCAGCTGATGGTCGTTCTCTAAGGTGGGGGTCAGATCGAAACAGAACAACGTGTATCCGTTCGCGTAGTTCTCCCGACTGATCATATTCCCTTCGTCCTGGTTGATTTGACCGGTGGCTATAAACAGGCTCTGATAGGCTCGAATGAAATTCCTGCGCCCAAAGTTCGGTGTTAAGGCCGTGGCTGGGACCTGTTGTCCATCCACATGCAGGGCCACAAAATTGATGCCGAAATGTTTAAAGTCAAACGGGTTCTCTGGGTAGGCTCCGCTGAAACTGGTATTTTCCACACAGGCCAGGATCAATCGCTTGGGTAGTTCCCCCAGGAACAGGTTTTCTTTGTTAGCGCTCATATTTCCAGCAGGCACAGAGAACACTTTGGTTTGTACACGTCGGATAGGGTACTGCGCTGGTTTTGTTTCCATGGCTTTCATGTGTCCCAATTGAAAGGCTGGATTCGGTTTCACTTTTCGGACTGCGTCTTGGATGACAATCTTATAGTCAGCTGCATGCCCGTCTACGTTAGTGGCCATCAAGGCGAAGGTCGGAAGCGCCCGTATCAGTCGGATTTTGATGGGGATCTTGTTCAAGAGGTACCGGTCTTGCAGGAAGATGTCTGCGTGTAGTCGACCTATGAGATCCACCGAGGCGCCGTTCGCGGTGAAAGCCTTCCGTTTGTTATATCCTTCATTCTCCACCGTGTCCATGTGCTCGGCTGTGTCCTGGTAGAATAAAGCGGCTGTTAGTTGAGATTGTTTAGCCTCTCGTCCATGCGACAACAGCGTCTCGATGTAGGCTCGATAGGGGTACGTGTTGGTCGAGTCACTGATGAGTTTGTCGCTGAGAAATATATCCACCTGTTGAAACATCGAGTGCAGCCAGAGATTCGTCGGGCCACCCGTAGCAGCTTGGATGATTCTGGAGCCATCCCCATTGACGACCTTGGCTTTCACATACAAGTATGTATGGGCTAAATCCACATAGGCCGTATCTGCATTACTGATGGTGAACTCGATGGGCCCTGTTTCGTTGATGCTGGAGAGCGGGAGATGCTCCACCCATAATCCTTGCTCGGCACTGGTTTGTGTGGGCGGCACGGTCCAGAAATCAAATTCACTGTTGGTGGAGGGGCAGGACTCTGCGTGGATCAAGGACATGGTTAAGAAAAGATATCCTGGGTCTTCGATGTGCGTCGTCGCTGGGTCGGTCGTCGACTGGTGCGTGGTCTCGGTGGTGCAGGTCATTTATTCCCTACGGTGCGTTGTGCTTTGGCGACCAAGACGCCTCCCGCTTCTTTGGCCCGCCGTTTCAAGGCTTCTTTGTGTGCCGTACCCCCCCAAGACATCACCGGCCACTTGCAGTCCACTGCGTACCGCTTGTTTGCCGATCGCTTTCACTCCACGCGTCACCAAGGGCAGGAACGTTTTGACGATGCTCCCGAGTATGTTCCCCAGCCCATGTCCTCGTCGCATGCGTGCACCACTAAAGACGGGAAAACTACCCCCGGCCTGTTGGGCATAATAGTCCATATAGCTGCGTGCATCGCACTCGTAAGGGACCTTCATTATACAAAATCGGGAGCACGTGCTTGTCGAAAATGAGGTGTCAGCACCACTTTTCCTCTTTCGAATGCCACCGGTCGTCCCGTGTCATCCCTTATATCCACCGTGATAGTGTTGATGTCGGTTTGTCGTACGGGTAGGTAGAGCATGTGGGTGAAACTGTGGGTGACTTGATCTCCATACGTCTTTTTAATGGGGACCACCCGTAACAGAGGTGTGTTGATATCGCCCATGATGTGGTTGTCGACTACGTCCGAGTAGACGTAGAGTCCGTACATACCCGACATTATATCCATCGGGGTCTGGCCATGGTCCTCGGATGGACCCGTGTAGGTCGCGTGAGCGAGACCCAGCATTTGCTGTAGGATAGGACTCGGTACAACGCTCACGTTGGCGGTGAGGAGGATCTGTGCCTTGCCGTTGTGTGCGTTGTAATCGAAGTCCACGTGATTCTTGAAGGGAAAGGATTTGATGGGTTTTGAAACATTCGTGACCTCCCGTAGAGCCTTATAATGCAACAGTCTTGTCAGCCCCTGCATGAACTCCTTGGGGATATCGTATTGGCCTTCGGAGAGGGAGAGTCGGGTGTTTTTGTCACTGTCACTTGTCACAGGTCACTTCGTACCACACTTCATTGGCTCGCACGTTGTACCACGAGTAAGGGTATTGGATATCCACGAGGCCACATTCCCATCGTCCAGGTAAATGCAACGGTTGCGGTAACAGGGTGACGTACTTGGCCAAGGTGTTGTCAGGAAACACATCCAGCGAACTGTTACTGGGTAGGGTGAGGTAAAACATGGCGACTGAGCTGTCCTGCTGCTGCTGTTGGTTTTAATAGGTGTTCCAGGCCTTGGGCGGTTGTGTCCGGCGTCGTGTTCGTCGCGGTGACTTGCTGCGTGTCACGGCTCTGGAGATGTGGGGTGTCCTGATCAAGGGTGATTTTTTAAAGGTCTGAAAAGAAGGTGCCCGTTGTGGTGGTGGTGTTTTGGGGGGTGACTCCGGTTCCCATTCGGCTTCCCAAGAAGGTAGTGGGCCACTCGGCGATTGCTGGGTCCGCTGCATAAAGGCCCACCGGTGGGGATTCCCCACCAATTCCTGTGGTACATGCATGTCTTTCAAGCCTTGAGCGAAGATCTCCCATCCTCGAGGATCCGTGTGCGACCTGCGTTTACGCACCAGGTCATTCACTAAATCCGTCATGTGGGTCCCGGGGACCACCTGATTCTGTACCAGGAGTTCACCTTTATCATTCCAAGTCATGTTAGGATTCTGTTTCATCCGTTGTAATACCAGGCCAGCTTGTTTCCTGAACGATGCAGGTACACTCTTCAGCACTTCGTCTTCCACCCACTGTGGGGCTGTGGGTGGTACCTCTGGTAATGGCAGCTGTTAGAGCGGTGCTGAGGTAGGCAGTGTGTCACGTGGTGGTGGTGGTGGTGGTGCTGGGGTAGAGAGGGTTTTGTATTGGTCCATGAACGTCATGTACCGTTGAAGCGTCTCATTGTGCCGTTGTACTTTCTCACTGTCGCTTAACCCCGGTCTCTGTAAGATCTGTTGCATCTCTCCATCGAGGGTGTTTATGGTCTTCACCGTAGGTGGGACAGGGTAGGGAGATTGGAGGTTTTGAATGAACCGTGGTTCGACGAGGACCATTTTTTTCGTGTGGTTCATTGTCGGCCGAAGAGTCCAACCAATACTGGACCCAACACGGAAGCGGCCAACGGTGCTAAGATGGCCCCGAGAAAGCCGCCTTTCTGTAACACCTTTTTATTTTGTGTTTGAGGGACCCGCTTCTGGACTAGGGTTCGGAGACCTGTCTTATGCTTGGTCAACTTGGTCTTCTGAGCCGGAGTCAGTGGTACGTTGCCTTTTAACAGGTTGTACCCGATCTCGCACAGACAGCGTACAAGGTCAGGGTCCGCACCGCATACAATGGTTCGGACCAACTCGGGTGGGGCCGTCTTCAATACACGGAGCGTGGGAGCGTGCTTCCGTACTCGCGCAGACATCATGTACAACTAATGCTAGAACCCACAACTCTGCTCTTTTGATCTGCTTCAGAGAACAGAGACAAAGTCAACCATGCTGTGGTATTAATTCTTTTTACTATCCCCATCATCAAACACACACACCTCAGCTGGGGGCGCCACTGTGGGTGTTTTTACATTATTTTTGGATGTACACGTGGTGGGTCTCTCCGGGAAAGATGCCGGTCCGTAGTCGAAGGTGGTCGGGGGTGGCTTGCTTGAGGTCGAAGAGCATATACCCGTGCTGAGGGGTTGTGACATCTTTAAAGGCTTCCAACGCAAACGGTGTTCGACCGGGATACATCTGTCTCGCCAGGTGCAGCAGTTGAGTGGTATCTTTCGGGTTTTTGAAGACCACCAGGTAGTGAGCATTTAAGCTGATGTTCCGATGTTCTTTGTTTTTACTGAACAGTTTCTGCACAATGTAGATGATGCTGAGCCGTCGATGATGGCTGCCTTTGGTAAAGAGTCGGGTGACCCGCGCATCCGTCTCCGCCATGAGATCATCCAGAACCACCAAGGTGTCGGGTTCCAAATCGGCCAGGTTGGGTAGGCCTTCCACGATCGTGATGTGGGGCATTGCTCCATACGCTGCCTGCCATTCTCCGTAACACCACACGACTCGGGCAATGGGTGGGGTGATCATGCTGTCGGCGTGTTGAAGGAGCTTCCCGACGAAGTGCGTTTTGCCGGAGCCCGTCGGTCCTGCGATGCCGCAAGTGAAGGGATGCTGCCACCGAGGGTCCATGGTTCGAGCTGTATGCGCTGTCGTGGTAACCCGCTCTTGTAAATTTGGTACGAGTGAACTGGAGTGGTGGTAGTGGGTGCAACGTCGGTCGTCGTTGCCTGTTCACTACGAGTGATGATGGTGGTGGGTACAACGTCGGTCGTCGTTGTCTGTTCAGTGTGAGGGATGAAATCCGGTGGGTTTTCAGACGTAGTGGGTGTACTTGGTGTAGGTGTGGAGCTTGGTGTGGAGCTCGATGGGGCTTGTACACGGGGTGTGGTGGTGACTGGGCTCGATACGGGGTTGACTGGTGCTATCTGTAGACCGATTTCACTGATGGCTGGTGTTCTCAGTTGGTTAAGTAACGTGCTGACATAGGCTACGTCGTAAAACACACCTCCGTACAACACACTCAGCAGGGTTAGCAGTATCACCATAAAGCCCACTTGCGCTTTGCGCGTTTTGGGAGACGCTGTGTTCAGAGGCAGCTGCTGTTTGTCCATAGCACTGTGGTCGGACGTGGAATGAAGGATGACGGCAGTGGTGTCTGGCTTTATAGTCGTTTCACCTGGTTGTCAGCGACCCAGGAATTGAAGGAACTGGGCCAGCCTTACCATTTGACGGAATGAAACAGTTTGCCACGTCGACGTTCCGTTTTCAAAATCTGCTCCACCGTGTAGTAGTCTTGCTGTGTTTTTTACGACAGGCTGTAATTCCGTCTCGTAAAACGTCCCTAGCAACGGTTGCCCTTGAAGATCTTCCAGTTCATAGACTCGCTGCTGTCGGGGTAGGCGCTGTTTAATCAGGAAGTGCTCATCGCTCCAGTTGGGCAAGTAACTTTTCTCAAATTGACCTTTGACTTTACTGATCCGTACAGGGTCCCCGACCTTATACACCGCCTTCGTCGTTCGCTGCGATTGCCTGGGGTACAAGACACGTACGCCGGACTTGGGCTTCATTGCGTTCGGTCACGGTAATGGGGGCTCTCTCTATTACCTCCGGTGATAGGCTCGATTGTAACCACTCACAATTTTCGGGAGAACATCGATGTACCGCCTTGTATTCTTATAGGTGAAATATTTATACATGCGGCCTTTGAATGTCCTGTCGAACCTTTCCACCACGGAAGCCTGGTCTCGTTGTACGTATGGAAGAAAAACACCTTCTGGGCTTTCAGAAACTGTTGGAACGGTCTGTTGAGGAATACCGTGCCTTCGTCGGTTTGCAAATACAAAGGTTTGCGCCCGGTCTTGAAGATGTCTTTGAACGCCGCTATGAGATTCGCCCCCGTTTTCGTCTGGATGGGTACCACCCACGCATACTTCGATAGGATATCGATGCACGTCAAGATATGCCGATTCCCATCGTTGTGTTTGGCAAAGGCGCTCATATCGACCAAACCCGCTTGCCACTGGGCATCTATTCCTCCCACGATGACCCGGTTCCGTAGAAAATGGCGACGGACAGATCGATGTAAGGTATAGGTGTCTTGTTTTCTTAACCAATCTCGGACTTGGGCACGTTGTATCCCCTGGGGTTTGGCCGCTCGATAGAGAGCCAACAATGCACTATAGGCCGCCGGACTGTCGGGACTGTAGTATAAGTTATCCAACACCTTCTCCCAGCGCTTCATGGTGACAAATGATGATGGACCCTGGCTCTATCGTTTATTTATAACGGGTATATGTTGGACCGGAGTTTCTTTCTGATTTTCTTCGATGGCTTCCACAGTGTCCATGGTAAATGACCAGTCCAACTCGTCTGATGACCGCTTGATAAGCACTTGATCCACATCTACCATGGCATCTTCCAATGCAGACCATAGATCAGGATGAAGAGTAAAATGCACTGTACCCCCATCTAGCCGAGCCAATTGAGCAAAGAAAGGGCCGCGTCGGATGTACACATCGTGACACAAGTGGATGAGGTCGCCGTCCAGTTCACCAGACAGCACCCGTTTGAATTTGGTCCAGCCCTGCCGGGACAGACGAATGTGGGCCGGGCACGGTTGTGTAGGGTCCGCATCACAGATGTCTCCCACCTCCTCCATGATATCGACCTTATCTGCATAAACGTGCAGGAAAACATCGGGGGGCAACCTGAGATACGCCAGTATTATATGCTCCGTCATGGTCAGTACGTGAATGGTACCAGATTTGCTCTCGTATTTATAGGGAGAACCCCGTGAGATCACAGGATCGGGTGGTCTAAGTCTAGCCGGGTAATCAATGGCATCGTCGTCTGGTTCATTGCTAGACATTCGTTCATTGGGTTCTGCCGCCGCTTCTCTCAGGGCACGAGCCCACTGCAACTCGTCTGATGACCGCTCGTCCGGTGTAAACAGCTGGTCCACGACAGGCATCACTTTCTCGAAGGCTGTCCACAAATCTGGGTCTAGGGTGAAGCCTCGCGTAGGGTCTTGGTAACGGCCCAGGCGTGGGAAGAAGGGTCCACGGTGTACGTAGATGGCATTGTCTATGTGGATGAGGTGTCCGTCGAGCTCGCCGCTCAACACCCGTTTAAATTTGGTCCAGCCGTCACGGTGTAGCGTAACCGTATTCGATACGGTCTCAGCGCGCGACCAGCAAACATCTCCACGGTCTTCCACGAGGGTGACTTTATCTTCATAGACGTGTAACCCCACCCGGGTGTAAGGGGAAGGATGGCTCGTAGAACTGGTGACATGGTTGACCCAATGACGATCGTTGAATGACGCACACTGTGTCTGACCCTCGTATTTATAGTCAGGTCCCACTGTCAATGCCACAGCGCCAGGGTCAATAGGGCACAGACCATGACTAGGCCAACCAGCCGTCGCTGATTCCGGCGTGAGCGCTCGTGGTCCATAGCCCGAGCATCAAGGATGGCTGTCATAGTCCAGTAGTGGTGAGTGATGGCACACCTCTCCATCGAGTGCACTCTGTCGAGGACCGCTTCTGTGAACTCGTTCAGGATCTGGCGTCGCCCCTCGTTGTCGTCGCCATCTGAAAACATGGACCGAACCACTGCTCGGTAACCCGTGAGCGAATTAACCACGGTCGCATGCTGTAAAATGCGAGTCGCATAGGGACGGGTGTGCGTCATGGCTCTCAAACCGTAGGAATGGAGGTGTAGGATCCAGAGAGACGTGGTTTATAGACCATGTCACACATGCGCGCCTAGACGTAGCTCTACGGGTGTAGTCCGTGATACGTACTATTCTGATGGGTTAGTCCCAAAAAGAGAGCAACAACAACAACAAAGATTACAGCGCCGGAGGATCCCCTGGAAAATCTTCTCCACGTCTCATGGTATAGCTCCGGTGAGGCAGGTTCAGGCTGGTGAGGCAAGCTCGGGCTGGTCAGGTCAAGCAGGCCAATGAACGCAGCATTGCCCTAAAAATTCCCACTTTTATACACCTACATAGAAGTACCCGGATGTAGGCGCGGGCGTAGGCGAAAGGCTTCTAGTACCCGGATGTAGGCGCAGACGTGAGCGAAATTCTAGTACACGTCCATTGGTTCTTTTATCGATCACTCATTGGCTCATTTTCTCGACCGCTGGTTGGTCCAAATGGACCTGCTCATCCTTCCCAGGTTAATTTACAATCCCCTTTTGGGGTTCAAGCTCTGTATATCGATGCCGCAACCATTCTTGCCGAACCTTGCCGAAAGGGAGACCTTTTGACCTGGATGTGACCTTTGACCTTTTGACCCGACATTCATCCGCGCACTGCCGGTGATGACGCGCGCGCGCGCGTGTGGCCGGAGAACCCGCGCGCGCGCGCGCGCTGCGGCCGGAGTAAGCCGCGCGCTGCGGCCGGGGCGGGCCGGGCCGGGCCGGGAAAAACCCCACAGACAGGTCAGTACATGCATTCCTATCATGTTCCCAGGTCACACCCCATTCACACAGACCTTCATGCATACCGGGATGCAGACGCAGACGTCAGCGAAGTTCTGGCGGGATGCCCCTTCACGAATGCTTCACTTCGATACCTCACTCGACTCCATCAGACCATTAGTGGCCCACCTAGACCGCAAAAACGTCTATTTCCATACCCGTTTCCCGCAATTCCCTGTCTGCGTATGCGCAGAATGTGGACAACCTCCGAGATACTACTCCAGGCGGTTGCTCCCTCACATAGGCTTCACATGGATACCTCACTCGACTCCATCGACCCAAAAGTAGCTCGCCTAGGCCCCAGAACGTCTATTTCCATACACTTTCTCTACTGCGCATGCGCAGAATGACGTCAGTTCCACGTCACACCCAGCACGTTGGATACTCCCTCACGTATGCTTTACATTGATACCTCACTCGATCCAATCGGCCCACTAGTGGCCCACCTAAACCCCAACACGTCTATTTCTATACTACGGCCAGACTGCGCATGCGCAGACTATTGACAACGAACGACACACTAGCTCAGGCGGATGCTCCCTCCCGACAGCTTCAAAATAAAACCTCATACGACACCATAGGATCATTAGGGGCTCACCTAAACCCTAAAACGTCTATTTCCACACCCTTTTCCCAGAATTCCCTGTCTGCGCATGCGCAGAATGTTGACAACGGCCGAGACACTAGTCCAATCGGATGCCCCCTCACAAATGCTTCACATTGATACCTCACTCAACTCCATCGGCTCATTAGTGGCTCACCTAGATCCCAAAACGTCTATTTTCATACCCTTTGTCTATTGCGCATGCGCAGAATGACGATATTCCGACCCCACATCCACCCAGTGGGATGCCCCCTTACATAGGCTTCACATTGATGCCTCACTCGACCCCATCGGTCCATTAGTGGCCCACCTAGACCCCAAAACGACTATTTCCACACACTTTGTCTACCGCGCATGCGCAGAATGACGATATTTCAACTCCACGCCCAGCCCGTCGGATGCGCCTTCACGAATGCTTCACATTGATACCTCATATGGCTCCATCGACTCACTAGTGGCCCACCTAGACCCCAAAACGTCTATTTTCATACACTTAGTCTACAGATTTATTATGCATTCCTAGTACCCATTCTCCGCATGGCAGAACTGTACAACCCAGAACAAGTCTGGACATGCCTTGATCTCGTGAAGCCAGGTGTTCGGCACGTGAGCTCACCCACGCAGACGCCAGACCAGGTGTTCACGGTCGCCGCAACATTGTAGCGAACGTGCAACATTGTTGCAATTCGGGGAGCCAGGTGTTCGGCACGTGACAACCTCAAGCAGACGACAGCGAAATTCTGGCGGGAAAAACCCCACAGACAGGTCAGTACATGTCGTATCATGTTCAAAAATGACCATCCCCATACCCCATACAGGCCTGTATATTGTATAAATCCGATGGTGAGACACGGACCTGACCGAAGAGACACGGAGGTGAACGACATTGTGGAAAAACCCTACAACGGACGTACCCGAAAAGACACGGTGGTGAACGACATTGTGGAACAAAACCCACAGACAGGTCAATACATATCCTATCATGTTCCCAGGTCACGCTCCTATCAAGTCAATGGGGTGGGTGCATGTAAAATTAGGATTTTTTTTCCGAAAATATAAAAAGCGGAATACGGACTTTACCCCTAAAATAGGGAAAACTCCTATCAACTCTAGCCAAAAGGGCTAATATCGGTCCCCGGGCTTATCGGCGCCTGCCTATCAAGTCAATGGGGTGGGTGAATGTAAAATTGGGATTTTTTTCCGAAAATATAAAAAGCGGAACACGGACTTTACCCCTAAACTAGGGGAAAACCCGTATCACCTCCATAGGGGTCTGTATTATACAATATAAGGGAAAATGCCTGTATGGGGATGGTCAATTTTTTTCGTGGGCTTTACTATGGCTTGTGGGGTCTTGTTTTTCACGTCTCGCCGAGAAAAACACAATGGGAGGGGTCCCTGAGCGAATCGGTGAAATGTTTGGGAAAAGTCACCGAGGTCTGTATATAGGCTCATACTGGCTATATGGGGGAAGGGGTGGTCATTTTTTTTGTGGGCGTTACTATGGGTTGTGGGGTCTCGTTTTTCTCGTCTCGCCGAGAAAAACACAATGGGAGGGGTCCCGGAGCGAATCGGTGAAATTTTGGGGAAAAGTCACCGAGGTCTGTATATAGGCTCCTATAGCTCCATACTGGCTATATGGGGGTATAGGTTCAACCTGGGAAATTCACACACGTTCATTGTGATATGGGTTGTTTGGATTTGTTTTTCACGTCTCGTCATTTAGAACACGATGGGAAGGGTCTCGGAGTGCAACGGTGAAATTTTTGGAAAAGTACCATATAGCCCATATAGTCCCATACTGGCTATATGGGGGTATAGGTTCAACCTGGGAAATTCACACACGTTCATTGTGATATGGGTTGTTTGGATTTGTTTTTCACGTCTCGTCATTTAGAACACGATGGGAAGGGTTTCCAAGCGAAACGGTGACATTTTTGCATGGCTATGGGGTATAGGCCCATACGGGGTGGACGTTTTGGGGTCTAGGTGAGCCCCTAATGATCCTATGGTGTCGTATGAGGTCTTATTTTGAAGCTCTCGTGGAGGAACATCCGACTGGACTAATAGTTCGTCCGTTTTCAATATTCTGCGCATGAGCAGTCTGGCCCATAGTATAGAAAGCAGGCATTTTGGGGGGTATGTGGGTGTGTTTTTGGGGTAGAGATGGACCGCTATGGGTCCGAATGGGTCGTGGAAGGTGTCAAAGTGAAGCTTGTGTGGGGTAGTCAGAATGGCGTGTTTTTAAATGCAAGTCGCGTCAATCTGCGCATGCGCAGTTGGTTGTAGTAAGTAAAGTGGCCATTTTGGGGCAGTGCGGGAAGGTATTTGGTGTCAAGATGGACCATCCTTGGTCCGAATGCGTCCTGGGAGGTGTCATTTTGTAGCTCTCGGGGTGTAGACCCCGATTTGAAGGATGTTCACGTCATCTGTGACGTCATCAGTACGAGTAGTAGCCAAAGTGAACATTGTGGGGCAGGGAAGGAAGGTATTTGGAGTAGAGATGGACCATCCTTGGTCCGAATGCGTCCTGGGAGGTGTCATGTTGTAGCTCTCGGGGTGTACAGCCCCATTTGAGAGATGTTCCCGTTATCGGTGACGTCATCGGTGACGTCATCAGTACGAGTAGTAGCGAAAATGGGCATTTTAGGAAAGTGCAGGAAGGTATTTGGTGTAGAGATGGACCCTCCTTGGTCCGAATGTGTCGTGTGGGGTGTCATTTTGTAGCTCTTGGGGTGTAGACCCCGATTTGAGGAATGTTCACAGCATCTTTGACGTCATCGGTGACGTCATCAGTACGAGTAGTAGCGAAAGTGGGAATTTTGGGGCATTGAAGGAAGGTATTTGGTGTAGAGATGGACCATCCTTGGTCCGAATGCGTCCTGTGGGGTGTCAGTGTCCTGTATTGTACCATATTTGTCCTGTATTATACAATATATGTTCTGTATTATACCAAATCTGTGCTGTATTATACAGTATCTGTCCTGTATTATATCAAATCTGTGCTGTATTATACCACATGTTTCCTGTATTGTACCATATATGTCCTGTATTATACATTATATGTTCTGTATTATACAATCGGATAGCGGTTGTCGTGAATAACAACAAGTTCAGCAATGTTTATATAGTTTATTACCCCCAATGTTACATCATACCCAGGCTGGGGAGACGCCCTGGGTATGTTTAGTATGTTCACAGCAAAACAAATTGAAATATCAAACACCATGTTTTATTATTTAACGCACCGTCACATTAGGTACAAGTGTTTACTGAGCTCAAGTCAACGATCAGCATGTAGACATAGAGAGTATGTGCGGCATGTTATGGTATTCATCAGTGCACGGGTGACGCATTCAACCGATGGCGGTGGTCGGTCAGCTTGGTAAGGAAAAACGTGACATTGGTTACCCTCTCTACCACCCATTGTGTGTTGGGGCGTTGACGATGTGCCCATCTCAAGGCATCACCGGTGTCCAGTATCTCCAGCATCGCCTCTAGTGACCTCCGGTTAATGATGGTGAACGGCTGGTCAGACACATAGATATTATTGCCGGACGTATGACTCGAAACCGTAACGCTGGGGTCCGGCTGGATATCCAGGCTCTTCTGAACTGTGGGTATAGGCAGTGGCGTTCGTCTCCCCGGGCTTATCTTCACTGGGTCTGACCTTCCGCGGCTCCTCTTCAGTAGGAAGTTGTCGCTCATGCCATGATACCGGGGCATGAATCAAACGTTGGTGTCGCAGCAACTGAGTGGTCAGTCGCATGGACGCTTGGGTGGCCCATGAATTGAACGTTCATGGCGCAGTAAAGCATCTTCCCGATTAAATGACCGTGCGCAGGTTATACAAGTATACAGTCCGTCGTTGTGGGCGGCCGTGTCGTGGCGACGTAAATTGTCTAGACGAGTAAACTGCTTCTGGCAAGTTGTGCAAGTGAACATCTTGGTGGTTGATAGTGTCTGATGAAACGGCCAGGCCGCTTTACTTTTATAGCACGCTAGCTGGTGATCTATTTTTAGCACACTCAGTTCAACTACCCCAAGTCGAGGACCGAGATGTACTGGTGTACGACTGAGCCGCATTGATGGTTTTTCATGAGCCACATTGCGTACGTGTGTGTGTTTATGTTTGAGTCCAATCGTGCACCATGTCGAATTACGTTCTCTCCGAAAACTTCCTCTCATCGCATCAATATGCTCAGATCCATTCAATATAAACACAACCAAGAGACATCAACACCAACAGGCACATTGCGTAATACACGTTTTATAATCCTCACAGCACCACCACCACCACTACCACCACCTAGCGTTGCCGCCGTCAACGATCAGCGTATAGACATATAGAGTATGTATGGCATGTTATGGTATTCATCAGTGCATGGGTGAAGCATTCAGCCTATGGTGTAGTCCGTCAGCTTGGTGACGAAAAACGTGACATTGGTCATCCTCTCTACGACCCACTGGATGTTGGGGCCATTCCAAGGGATCCACGATGTCCAGTTTCTCCAGCATCGTCTCTAGCGACGTCTTATCCGTGATGGTAAAGGGTTGATCAAATACCCGGATGCTACTGCTCGGGTAAAAGTATCGGACTTGGTCTGCCTCCTTATGCTGTAGCACATAACCAAACGCCAGATTCAACTTGAAGGTCGTACTTTGATCGTTGAAGATGGCTTCCACGTAGCTGCATAGATGGACGAGGTCGGTCAGTCGGAAATTGTAGATATCTTGAATAGGGCGATGACGGTGGAGGCAGTGCCGGATCATGGGCCAATGGCGCCGATAGATGTCAATCACTGGATGATCGTCGTGTAACAGATCGCTAGGAACATTTATGGGTTCGTCCGCGAAGTGTACTTTGCCCTCTACGTCGTACAAAATCTGGCTCAAGGTCTTGTCGTCGGAATTTGACTGTTGAATTAGGGCGACATCATCATCGGCCCTCATGCGATGGGTGGGAGTTCCCTCTGTCTCGATACTGGTGGCTACGGGCTTCTCTACCAGCAAACGTGGCTGCGGAACAGGGTGTCGTGTGCGTTGATGTCGCAGCAACTGAGTGGTCAGTTTGAAAAGCCGACCACATTTTTCGCATGGGCGCTTGGGTGGCCCATGAATTGAACGTTTATGGCGCTGTAAATGATCCGGGCGCTGAAACGACAGTGTACATATCGTACAGCTATGCCGGGCGGTTCCGTCGTGCTTGATAGCCTCGTGGCGGCGCAAGTCGTGCAGACGAGTGAATGATTTGGAGCACGTAGTACAAGTGAACATCTTGGTAGTTGACAGAGTATCTGATGAAACGGCCAGGCCGCTTCCCTTTTGTAGCACGCTAGCTGGTGATCTATTTTTAGCACACTCAGTTCAACTACTCCCAAGTCGAGGCCCAAGATGTACTGGTGTACAACTGAACCGCGTTGCGCGCGCGCGTGTGTATGTATGTATGGGTAGTGGATTTTACATCCGGGACCTTGCCAACATCCGGGTTTTCCAGTGGGTTTTTTCCCTCGTCCCCCCATCTTCCATACGGGTACTGTGGTTTCACATCCGGGTCCGCATCTTACCTCCGGGGTTTTCCATGTTTACTGTCACGTGTTCGGAACCGGAAGTTGTTACAAGACAGGTGGCGCCCCGAGCTCAATAATTTGCATATGACCTCTGTGAGGTCACTTCCGCTTCCGTTCACGTGACCGAAACTGACCTTTGACCCTGCGCGCAATTTTATCCGGTATTGTTAGCGCGCGCAGGGTCAAAGGTCAGTTCCGGTCACGTGAACGGAAGCGAGAGGTCATATGCAAATTATTGAGGTCAACAGGTGTCCAAATGCTCTTGCAGAATACCGGATGATAATGGTGCGCATGGGTCAAAGGTCACTTCCGTTCAATATGGTTCATCAGAGATACTCAAACTTCTTATCAATACATCTACAATACAGTTAGTGAGGCAGGTCTAATATTTCTTCTCACTCTTTCCTGTTTGACCAGTGTTTGCTGGTGTAGCCCTGTTTGACCAGTGTTTGGTGGTTTAGCCCTGTTTGACCAGTGTTTGGTAGTATAGCCCTGTTTGACCAGTGTTTGACCGTATAGCCCTGTTTGACCAGTATTTGGTTGTGTAGCCCTCTTTGACCAGTGTTTACACACCGCTCCAAGAGATCCGAGCTTCAAGAGCTCCGGAGCTCGGGGCGCCACCTGTCTTGTAACAACTTCCGGTTCCGAACACGTGACAGTAAACATGGAAAACCCCGGAGGGAAGATGCGGACCCGGATGTGAAACCACAGTACCCGTATGGAAGATGGGGGAACGAGGGAAAAAACCCACTGGAAAACCCGGATGTTGGCAAGGTCCCGGATGTAAAATCCACTACCCATACATACATACATACACACGCGCGCGCGCAACGCGGTTCAGTTGTACACCCAGTACATCTTGGGCCTCGACTTGGGAATAGTTGAACTGAGTGTGCGAAAAATAGATCACCAGCTAGCGTGCTATAAAAGGCAAGCGGCCTGGCCGTTTTATCAGATACTCTTGTCAACCACCAAGATGTTCACTTGTACTACGTGCTCCAAATCATTCACTCGTCTGCACGGCTTGCGCCGCCATGAGGCTATCAAGCACGACGGAACCGCCCGGTATAGCTGTACGATATGTACACTGTCGTTTCAGCGCCCGGATCATTTACAGCGCCATAAACGTTCAATTCATGGGCCACCCAAGCGTCCATGCGAAAAACGTGGTCGGCTTTTCAAACTGACCACTCAGTTGCTGCGACACCAACGCACACACCACCCTGTTCCGCAGCCACGTTTGCTAGTAGAGAAGCCCGTAGCCACCAGTATCGAGACAGAGGGAACTCCCACCCATCGCATGAGGGCCGATGATGATGATGTCGCCCTAATTCAACAGTCAAATTCCGACGACAAGACCTTGAGTGTGCTAAAAATAGATCACCAGCTAGCGTGCTATAAAAGGAAAGCGGCCTGGCCGTTTCATCAGACACTCTGTCAACCACCAAGATGTTCACTTGCACAACTTGCCAGAAGCAGTTTACTCGTCTAGACAATTTACGTCGCCACGACACGGCCGCCCACAACGACGGACTGTATACTTGTATAACCTGCGCACGGTCATTTAATCGGGAAGATGCTTTACTGCGCCATGAACGTTCAATTCATGGGCCACCCAAGCGTCCATGCGAGGATTGTGGTCGGCTTTTCAAACTGACCAGTCAGTTGCTGCGACACCAACGTTTGATTCATGCCCCGGTACCATGGCATGAGCGACAACTTCCTACTGAAGAGGAGCCGCGGAAGGTCAGACCCAGTGAAGATAAGCCCGGGGAGACGAACGCCACTGGTGATGCGATGAAGGAGAGCCGCCTATACCCACAGTTCAGAAGAGCCTGGATATCCAGCCGGACCCCAGCGTTACGGTTTCGAGTCATACGCCTGACAACATCGAACATTTTCTGGGCGATCTCTTACAGGACAACCATCCAGTGAGTGATATCGATCGGCGCCATTGGTCCATGACACGGCACTGTTTCCACCCTCATGGCCCTATTCAAGATATTTACAATTTCCCACTGACCAACCTCACCCGTCTACGCAGCTACGTGGAAGCCATCTTCAAAGATCAAACTACGGCCTTCAAATTGAATGTCGCTTTCGGGTATATCTTACGTCACAAAAAGACGGGCCAGTTACGGTATTATTATCCCGGCAATAATATCTGTGTCTGACCAGCCGTTCACCATCATTAACCGGAGGTCACTAGAGACGATGCTGGAGACACTGCACACCGTGGATGCCTTGAGGTGGGCACATCGTCAACGCCCCAACACACAATGGGTGGTAGAGAGGGTAACCAATGTCACGTTTTCCTTACCAAGCTGACCGACCACCGCCATCGGTTGAATGCGTCACCCGTGCACTGATGAATACCATAACATGCTGCACATACTCTCTATGTCTACATGCTGATCGTTGACTTGAGCTCAGTAAACACTTGTACCTAATGTGACGGTGCGTTAAATAATAAAACATGGTGTTTGATATTTCAATTTGTTTTGCTGTGAACATACTAAACATACCCAGGGCGGCTCCCCCAGCCTGGGTATGATGTAACATTGGGGATAATAAACTATATAAACATTGCTGAACTTGTTGTTATTCACGACAACCGCTATCCGATTGTATAATACAGAACATATAATGTATAATACAGGACATATATGGTACAATACAGGAAACATGTGGTATAATACAGCACAGATTTGGTATAATACAGGACAGATACTGTATAATAGAGCACAGATTTGGTATAATACAGAACATATATTGTATAATACAGGACAAATATGGTACAATACAGGCCAATGACACCCCACAGGACGCATTCGGACCAAGGATGGTCCATCTCTACACCAAATACCTTCCTTCACTGCCCCAAAATTCCCACTTTCGCTACTACTCGTACTGATGACGTCACCGATGACGTCAAAGATGCTGTGAACATTCCTCAAATCGGGGTCTACACCCCGAGAGCTACAAAATGACACCCCACACGACACATTCGGACCAAGGAGGGTCCATCTCTACACCAAATACCTTCCTGCACTTTCCTAAAATGCCCACTTTCGCTACTACTCGTACTGATGACGTCACCGATGACGTCACAGATAACGGGAACATCCCTCAAATGGGACTGTACACCCCGAGAGCTACAACATGACACCTCCCAGGACGCATTCGGACCAAGGATGGTCCATCTCTACCCCAAATACCTTCCTTCCCTGCCCCAAAATGTTCACTTTGTCTACTACTCGTACTGATGACGTCACCAATGGCGTCACAGATGACGTGGACATCCCTCAAATCGGGGTCTACACCCCGGGAGCTACAAAATGACACCTCCCAGGACACATTCGGACCAAGGATGGTCCATCTCGACACCAAATACCTTCCCGCACTGCCCCAAAATGGCCACTTTACTTACTACAACCAACTGCGCATGCGCAGATTGACGCGACTTGCATTTAAAACACGCCATTCTGACTCTACCCCACACAAGCTTCACTTTGACACCTTCCACGACCCATTCGGACCCATAGCGGTCCATCTCTACCCCAAACACACACCCACATACCCCCCAAAATGCCTGCTTTCTATACTACGGGCCAGACTGCGCATGCGCAGAATATTGAAAACGGACGAACTGTTAGTCTAGCCGGATGCTCCTCCACGAGAGCTTCAAAATAAGACCTCATACGACACGATAGGATCATTAGGGGCTCACCTAGACCCCAAAACGTCCACCCCGTATGGGCCTATACCCCATAACCATGCAAAAATTTCACCTTTTCGCTTGGAAACCCTTCCCATCGTGTTCTAAATGACGAGACGTGAAAAACAAATCCAAACAACCCATATCACAATGAACGTGTGTGAATTTCCCAGGTTGAACCTATACCCCCATATAGCCAGTATGGGCTATATGGTAGTTTTCCAAAAATTTCACCGTTGCACTCCGAGACCCTTCCCATCGTGTTCTAAATGACGAGGCGTGTGAAAACAAATCCAAACAACCCATATCACAATGAACGTGTGTGAATTTCCCAGGTTGAACCTATACCCTCATATATCCAGTATGGAGCTATATGAGCCTATATACAGACCTCGGTGACTTTCCCCAAACATTTCACCGATTCGCTCAGGGACCCCTCCCATTGTGTTTTTCTCGGCGAGACGTGAAAAACAAGACCCCACAAGCCATAGTAAAGCCCACGAAAAAAATTGACCATCCCCATACCCCATACAGGCATTTTGCCTTATATTGTATAATACAGACCCCTATGGAGGTGATAGGGGTTTTCCCCTAGTTTAGGGGTAAAGTCCGTGTTCCGCTTTTTATTTTTTCGGAAAAAAAATCCCAATTTTACATGCACCCACCCCATTGACTTGATAGGCAGGCCCCGATAAGCCCGGGGACCGATATTAGCCCTTTTGGCTAGAGTTGATATGAGTTTTCCCTATTTTAGGGGTAAAGTCCGTGTTCCGCTTTTTATATTTTCGGAAAAAAATCCTAATTTTACATGCACCCACCCCATTGACTTGATAGGCAGGCCCCGATAAGCCCGGGACCGATATTAACCCTTTTGGCTAGAGTTGATAGGGGTTTTCCCCTATTTTAGGGGTAAAGTCCGTGTTTCGCTTTTTATATTTTCGGGGAAAAATCCTAATTTTACATGCACCCACCCCATTGACTTGATAGGCAGGTCCCAATAAGCCCGGGGACCGATATTAGCCCTTTTGCTAGGGTTGATAGGTGTTTTCCCCTATTTTAGGGGTAAAGTCCGTGTTCCGCTTTTTATAGTTTCGGGAAAAAATCCTAATTTTACAAACACCTACCCATGACTGGATGCCCCTTCACGAATGCTTGACTTTGATACCTCACTCGACCCAATCGGACCATGCAGCGTATTTGAAGTCTGGGGACTACTTTTTCTCCGCGGAAGCTTTTTCCCGCGACCGCATCACCGCCAGACCGCATCACCGCGGATAAATAGATTCCCTGCAACAATTGGAACTTTCCTGTGTTGGAGGTAGCATTTTGGCCATTCTGCCGGAACTATAGTGCACTTGACCTCTCCTCCACGTGACCTCCACAAATTAGTTATTTCCCTAGAAAATACAGCTCGAAATCATTGCTACCTACTACTGGTGACCCTGAATTTTATGACTGTTGAAGGCCTACGCTACATGTAAATGACTTGTCTATTTACAAAGCTAGCTTGTGTCTACATATTTGTATAACTAGTTTGTGTCTATATGAGATTTTCATAAGTAACTTGTGTCTATATTTATATTGCTATCTAGTGACCATGTGATATTTATATAACTGGCTTGTATATATATATAATATTTACTTAACTTGTGTCTACATGATATATTATTAACTGTTTATATGTCATTTATATAACTAGCTTGTGTCTATATGACATTTGTGTAACTAGCTCGTGTCTATATATATTCATATAACTAGCTTGAGCCTACATTATATTTATATAACTAACTTTTATATATATGATATTTTTATAACTAGCTTATGTCCATATATTTACATAACTAAATTGTGTCTACATGATATTTATATAGATATCTAGTGCCTACCTGATATTTATATAACTAGCTTGCGTCTATATATAATATTTTTTTAACTAACTTATATATGCCTGCTTGGATTAGATGCTGATCAGGTCTTGAGAATGAACCTAAACCCTGATGACGTATTATATCTTTCAATCACGTGATGAATTGTGCATTCATCCTCTGCATGACAGGTTATCGCTTATCTAGAAATCCAGCATCGCTTATGTAACACGAAATTAATTAAATTGTCAAGGCACAGCACATGTGTCGGAAGGCGTGAAGTCCTCTAACCCGATACACCAAATAATTATAGCATGCTGTGCCAGTCCAGGGTCCTCACGTTAGAAATTCGATGTCGTGTTACATGACGGAGGTAACATGATAATTTAATTGACTTAAACCCTGATGACGTATTGTATCTCTTTCACGTACGTGGTGAATTGTGCATTCATTGATCTGCACGACAAGTGATCACGTACCCAGAAATCTAGCGAAAACTGATTAAATTGTCAACGCACAGTACATGTGCCGCAAGGCGTGAAGTCCTATATGTAACCTGATACATCAAATTATAGCCTGCTCTTCCAACTGGCCCAGTCCAGGGATCTCGCGCTGGCAATTATGTTGATGTCATGTTACATGGGGGATGTGACGTGAATTGTATTACGATCCCCACCTGCCATTCAATTGTCATGGATGTTGGGGGCCTGAATTGCCTCATGGTATAGAAGTGGAAAACGTCATCAGGCTTCGGCCCTATAAGGTATTATGATTTTGGGCGATGACTGGCTACTGAACGTCAGATCTGACGCTTGTTTATCTATAGAAATTTTGTAACATTTCTCACCCATAAGCACACCTCATAATCAACATGCATTGGTAAAAAATGAGATGGAACCATCAAGGAACAACATCTCCGTGTACAGTCTAGCAGATCAACTTCAAACCACAGGGACAAGATATCGGTTTCATCTATATAATACATCATTGTTTACATATGCTTGACCACAGTTATACAGACTCACGCCCCTATACACCACCACCTGTTCTAAGTTCTAAGTTCTAACTAAAACATAAATGTCGGGTCAACATCCTTTAGCAGAATAGTTGAACTACGCTTCTTAGTCTCGATTATGGTTCAGACAGCCGTCCGAGAAACAAGATGGCGCCTGTACTATTGTGACGTATACAGAAGACAAATGAATGGTCTGCCCTAAATATTGGTATTGTAGTAACCGCAACCCTTCTTTTACATCGGACAGCTACGGCTGTAGCGGCTGCTGCCTCGGTCCCTTCTTCATTTACCTCCACGAATGATTTGTGTAAAACATTGGACACGTAGAGGCTCCTCGTCCCATCCACGCCGGAAAGATTAGCTTTATTTTCTCTAAAGATATTCGGCATACCCATCTCTGCCAAAACAGAACTCAGTTCGAAATATTGCTCGAGACGGAACCTAGGTAGGAATACATCGACGGTTTGCCAGACACACGGGACGGTAATGATCCTAACAAGGACCTGATTAGCTGAACTTCGACCTCTGATAGTCCGCCAACCTCTTCTGGGAGCATTATGATCATACTGAGTTCATGACTGACGTAAGGTAACAAGAGGATCTTACAGTTGAGTTCAGACAAAAATCCGTAAGAAAATTTCGCCTTTTGGTGCATCATTTGGACAAGAACATCTTTCTCTTTTGTAATATAGAATGGCTTTTCCGAAGTAGCAGACCTCTCAAACTTCCTCTTCCAATCGCCTTTGAAATATACCGCATTGACCAAAACCATGGCTGTTTCGGGGACTATCAAGTTCTTTATTCTTTTCTCAGTGACTTCTTCAACCCAACCATTGATTGATTTTCTGGCAGTTTCCTTTTTACTGCTAAAATCCACAACAGTGATCGTTGAATTATAGGAAGCGGCGACGACTTCAAGAAAGTTCTGGAGTAACTTGTATCTTTTATCGACGTACATCCCGTTAGCAGTTTTCAGCATGTATGTGGAAGCTCCTTTCAATTTTAGCAGCAACTCACTGAAGGCCGTGTGTGTCGCAATACCCAGTGATCCGAGCTTTAACACTGTTTCCAACTGAGTTGCAGTTGCTTGTCTCGCACCTGCATATACCTTCTAAAGACTGTGAACACTGATGGGCGAGAAAAAGAGGTTACCGGTACCTCCCTTCGTCTTGGCCAGATATTCAAACAAATCCACAGAAAACTCAGAGAGTGCATTAACCAGTACACGGAGGTCTTCATGCAAGTTCGGATTGGAAACGCGATTTGACGCCATCTTGTTTTTGCACAAAACCAGATATTGTGATAGCGAGTCTATCTCGATAGCCGCCTTTCAAACATAAATGCCAGCAGTGGTAATACGCAAAAAGCGCGGGTTAACAGTGTTATGTTCATCACCTGAACACTTATATTGAATATTTGAACCACGTGTATATATCTAGATTAATGCCTCCTTGTACAGAGCTAATCCTACAACGATTGGGGAATGATACAGTATCCGATACTCTCACACTTCTTACAACTGGTCAATTTCTTATGAAATCTAACCAAGCAGACCACCCATTTATATCATTCAAACGAAATGATTGATTCTCCTGGTCAGTTCCATAAAGCTAAATGCGCATGCATTTTGTAAACATTTGTCCATCAAATTGAGAATCTATTTCAGGTTCAGTCTTGTGGAACAACTATACACGAGGAACCGCCTTGCAGTCACAAAGGTTCGACCCTTAGAGAATATTTCTATAATCTTCGTAGCCTGTTAGTAGTATATAGAACACGGCACAGGTCACATTTTGACGAGTGCGCAGGTGTTTCTGCGCAGATTTGTGGAGGAAACGTGGAGGAACTTGATCACGTGATCAATGCATGTGAACAGGGGTCACTGAGGTCAAGTGTGTGTGTGGTCAAAATGGCGGCGTGTGTGTGTGTGTGGTCAAAATGGCGGCGGGTGTGTGTGTGTGGTCAAAATGGCGGCGTGTGTGTGTGTGTGGTCAAAATGGCGGCGTGTGTGTGTGTGGTCACAATGGCGGCGTGTGTGTGTGTGTGGTCAAAATGGCGGCGTGTGTGTGTGTGTGTGGTCAAAATGGCGGCGTGTGTGTGTGTGGTCAAAATGGCGGCGTGTGTGTGTGTGTGGTCAAAATGGCGGCGTGTGTGTGTGTGTGTGGTCAAAATGGCGGGGTGTGTGTGTGTGTGGTCAAAATGGGGGACTGTAGAAAAACGTATAAAAGGAGGCGATTTTTAGCGGTGGGGTGTATTCATTGCACTACCCTGCGGAGCACTCTGACTGACCTGACCTGACCAGCCTGCCTGCCTGCCTGCCTGTCCAGCCTGACTCCCTGCCTGCCTGCCTCTAGCCTGCCTCCCTCACCTCTAGCCTGCCAGCCTGCTTGCCTACCCGCTTGTATTAGACGAAAGCATGAGACGTGGAGAAGATTTTCCCTGGGACCCAGCAGTACCTCCGGTTGAAGTCTTGCCTGAAGACGAGCGTGTGAGGGAGACCCGCACTCTTACACCGGACTGCACCCTATTGTTGTATCCCAAACGTGTGGAGCTCATCGATGACGACAGTAGGTGTTGGTGTACGTCTGAACCAGCGCGTGTCTCTTTATCCCCGGAAGGCTGGACTACCTTGAAACGGGTGTTATTGGGTGACCTCGACGGTGATAGCATTCACCTGTGTGACGACGTCTACATTTTCCGCGGTCCCTATTTTGCTCGACTCCTCTGTCTCAAGCAAGGTGGTTTTACTCTGGACCCTGATCTATGGACAGCCTTGGAAAAAGTAATCCCCATGGTCGATGAAGTACTATCTCTATAGTAGCCACATAACCCATCAGAATACTGCGTATCACGGACTACACCCGTATAGCTAGGCGCGCATGTGTGACCTGGTCTATAAAACACATCCCTCTGGATCCTACACCTTCATTTCTACGGTTGCAGAGCCATGGCGGAGATCCAGCCCCATGCGACTCGCATTTTACAGCATGCCACCGTGGTGAATTCATTCATGGGTTACCGAGCAGTGGTCCGGTCCATGTTTGCAGATGGCGACGACAACGAGGGACGACGCCAGATCCTGAACGAGTTCACAGAAGCGGTCCTCCACAGAGTGCACTCGATGGACAGGCGTGCCATCACTCACCACTACTGGACTATGACAGCCATCCTTGATGCTCGGGCTATGGACCACGAGCGCTCACGCCGGAACCAGCGCCGGCTGGTTGGCCTCATACTAGTCTGTGCCCTATTGACCCTGGCGCTGTGGTCTTGACACTATAAATACCAGGGTCAGACAGAGTGTGTGTCATTCACCGTTCGACATTTGGAGCAAGCATGTCATCCGACCTACGAGCCATCCTGCCCCTTACACCCCAGGTGGGGTTACACGTCTATGAAGATAAAGTCACCCTCGTGGAAGACCGTGGAGATATTTGCTGGTCGCCCGCTGAGACCGTATCGAATACGGTGACACTACCTCGTGACGGCTGGACCAAATTCAAACGGGTGTTGAGCGGTGAGCTCGACGGAAACCTCATCCACATAGACAATGCCAACTACGTACACCGTGGACCCTTCTTCGCCCGTGTGGGACGTTACCAAGACCCTACGCGAGGCTTCACTCTAGACCCTAATCTGTGGTCAGCCTTGGAGAAAGTGGTGCCTATTGTGGACCAGCTGTTTACACCGGACGAGCGATCATCAGACCAGTTGGCGTGGGCTCGTGCTATGGAGGACGCGCTGGCTGAACCCCATGAACAACTGTCTAGTCATGAACCCGACGACGACGAGTCTATAGACTATCCGGCTGAACTGAGTCAACCAACACAACGGTGGTAGAAACTTGTTATAAATAAACCATACTCTCCGGGTCCATCATCATTGTGTCACCATGAAGCGCTGGGAGAAGGTGTTGGATAACTTATACTACAGTCCCGACAGTCCGGCGGCCTATAGTGCACTGTCGGCTCTCTATCGAGCGGCCAACCCCCAGGGGATACAACGTGCTCAAGTCCGAGATTGGTTAAGAAAACAAGACACCTATACCTTACATCGAGCTGTCCGTCGCCATTTTCTACGGAACCGGGTCATCGTGGGAGGAATAGATGCCCAGTGGCAAGCGGATTTGGTCGATATGAGCGCCTTTGCCAAACACAATGATGGGAATCGGTATATCTTGACGTGCATCGATATTCTATCGAAGTATGCGTGGGTGGTACCCATCCGGACGAAAACGGGGGCGAATCTCATAGCGGCGTTCAAAGACATCTTCAAGACCGGGCGCAAACCTTTGTATTTGCAAACCGGCGAAGGCACGGAATTCCTCAACAGACCGTTCCAAGCCTTTCTCAAGAAACAGAAGGTCTTCTTCTTCCATACGTACAACGAGACCAAGGCGTCCGTGGTGGAAAGGTTCAACAGGACATTTAAAGGCCGCATGTATAAATATTTCACCTATAAGAATACAAGGCGGTACATTGATGTTCTACCGAAACTGGTGAGGGGTTACAATCGAGCCTATCATCGAAGTATACAGAGAGCCCCCATTACCGTGACCCAACGCAATGAAGCCCAAGTCCGGCGTGTCTTGTACCCCAGGCCATCGCAACGAGCACCGAAGGCGGTGTTCAAGGTCGGGGACCCTGTACGGATCAGTAAAGTCAAGGGCAAGTTCGAGAAAAGTTACTTGCCCAACTGGAGCGATGAGCACTTCCTGATTAAACGGCGCCTACCCCGACAGCGGCGAGTCTATGAACTGGAAGATCTTCAAGGGGAACCGTTGCTAGGCACGTTTTACGAGCCGGAATTACAGCCTGTCGTAAAATCACAGCAAGACTACTACACGGTGGAGCAGATTTTGAAAACGGAACGTCGACGTGGCAAACTGTTTCATTTCGTGAAATGGCAAGGCTGGCCCAGTTCCTTCAATTCCTGGGTCGCTGCCAACCAGGTGAAACGGCTATAAAGCCAGACACCACTGCCGTCCTCCTTCATTCCACGTCCAACCATGAACACGGTGCAACCGTCTCTGAACACAGCGTCTTCCAAAACGCGCAAAGTGCAAGTAGGCTTTGGGGTGATAGTGCTAACCCTGCTGAGTGTGTTGTACGGAGGTGTGTTTTACGACGTAGCCTATGTCAGCACGTTACTTAACCAACTGAGAACACCAGCCATCAGTGAAACCGGTCTACAGAGAGCATCAGTCGTATCGAGCCCAGTCACCACCACCACCACACCCCGTGTACAAGCCACGTCGAGTGTAAGCTCTACACCTACACCAAGTACACCCACTACGTCTGAAGACCCACCGGATTTCATCCCTCACAGTGAACCGACAACGACGACCCACGTTGTACCCATCACCACCATCATCATCCCTGAACGTGAACAGACAACGACAACCGACGTTGTACCCACCACCACTCCAGTTCACTCGTACCAAATTTACAAGAGCGGGTTACCACGACAGCGGATACACCTCCAGCCATGGACCCTCGGTGGCAGCATCCCTTCACCTGCGTCATCGCAGGACCGACGGGCTCCGGCAAAACGCACTTCGTCAGGAAGCTCCTTCAACACGCCGACAGCATGATCACTCCACCCATTGCCAGAGTCGTGTGGTGTTACGGAGAATGGCAGGAAGCGTATGCAGCAATGCCCCACATCACGTTTGTGGAAGGCCTACCTAACCTGGCGGATTTGGAACCCGACACCTTGGTGGTTCTGGATGATCTCATGGCGGAGACGGATGCGCGGGTCACCCAACTCTTTACCAAAGGCAGCCATCATCGACGGCTCAGCATCATCTACATTGTGCAGAATCTGTTCAGTAAAAACAAAGAACATCGGAACATCAGCTTAAATGCCCACTACCTGGTGGTCTTCAAAAACCCGAGAGATACCACTCAACTGCTGCACCTGGCGAGACAGATGTATCCCGGCCGCACACCGTTTGCATTGGAAGCCTTTAAAGATGCGACAACCCCTCAGCACGGGTATATGCTCTTCGACCTGAAGCAAGCCACCCCCGACCACCTTCGACTACGGACCGGCATCTTTCCCGGAGAGACTCACCACGTGTACATGCAAAAATAATGTAAACACACCTACAGTGGCTCCCCCAGCTGGGGTGTGTGTTTTGATGATGGGGATAATAAAAAAGAATGAATACCACAGCAGGGTTGATTTTTTGTCTCTGAAGTAGATAAAAAGGGTAGGGTTGTGGGATCTGGCATTAGTTGTACATGATGTCTGCGCGAGTACGGAAGCACGCTCCCACGCTCCGTGTATTGAAGACGGCCCCACCCGAGTTAGTCCGAACCATTGTACGCGGTGCGGACCCTGCTCTCGTGTGCTGTCTGTGCGAGATTGGACTCAATATCTTAAAAGGCAACGTACCACTGACTCCGGCTCAGAAGACCAAGTTGGCCAAGCATAAGACAGGTCTAAGAACCTTAGTCCAGAAGCGAGTGTCTCAAACACAAAAGAAAAAGGTGTTACAGAAAGGCGGCTTTCTCGGGGCCATCTTAGCACCGTTGGCCGCTTCCGTGTTGGGTCCAGTATTGGGTGGACTCTTCGGCCGACAATGAACCACACGAAAAAAATGGTCCTCGTCGAACCTCGGCTCCTTCAAAACCTCCAATCGCCCTACCCTGTCCCACCTACGGTGAAGACGATAAACACCCTCGATGGAGAGATGCAACAGATCTTACAGAGACCAGGGTTAAGCGATAGTGAGAAAGTACAACGGTACAATGAGACGCTTCAGCGGTACATGACGTTCATGGACCAATACAAAACCCTCTCTGCTCCACCACCACCATCACCACGTGACACACCGCCGACCTCAGCACCGCTCCAACAGCCGGGTGGAGTACTTTCCACAGCCCCACAGTGGGTCGAAGACGAAGTCCTGAAGAGTGTACCTGCCTCGTTCAAGAAACAAGCTGGCCTGGTATTACAACGGATGAAACAGAATCCTAACATGACTTGGAATGATAAAGGCGAACTCCTGGTACAGAATCAGGTGGTCCCCGGGACCCACATGACGGATTTAGTGAATGACCTGATGCGTCAACGCAGGACGCACACGAATCCTCGAGGATGGGAGGTCTTCGCTCAAGGCTTGAAAGACATGCATGTACCACAGGAATTGGTGGGGAACCCCGAGCGCTGGGCCTTTATGCAGAATGTGAGTACACCACCAGAACCTTGGGAACCGGAGTCACCACCCAAATCACCACCACGGCGGGCACCTACGTTTTCACCCCTTTTACCACGCCACCACCTGCAACCACCAAGAGCTAAGTCACCGCGACCATCACGACGATTAGCGCCCAAGGGCTGGGAGAAGTATTAAAACCAACAGCAGCAGCAGGACAGCTCAGTCATCATGTTTTACCTCACCCTACCCAGTAACAGCTCGGCTGATGTGTTTCCTGACAACACCTTGACCAAGTACGTGACCCAATTACCACAACCGTTGCATTTACCTGGACGCTGGGAATGTGGACTCGTGGATATCCAATACCCTTTCTCGTGGTACAACGTGCGAGCCAATGAAGTATGGTACGAGGTGACCTACGAAGGACAAGAAACTCGACTCAAACTACCCGAAGGTCAATACGATACCCCCAAGGAGTTCATGGGTGGGCTGAGAAGTCTGATGCATTATAAGTCTCTACGAGACGTCACGAATACTTCAAAACCCATCAAATCTTTCCCCTTCAAAAATCATGTGGACTTCGATTACAACGCACACAACGACAAGGCCAATCTCACGCTCAGCCCCAACGTGAGTGTCGAACTCAGTGCTACCCTACAGCAAATGCTGGGTTTCAATTACCAGGGGTACGCTGGCCCCACCGGCGAGATAGGCCACATCCCGATGGACATGCGTGGTGGTATGTATGGGCTGTACGTCTACTCGGACGTGGTCGATGCACACATTGTCGGCGACAGCAACGTACCTCTACTGCGCGTCTGCCCGGTGAAAGGCACGTATGGAGCTCAAGTCACCCACAGTTTCAGGCATATCGTGTATCTACCGGTCAGTCAGACCGATATTAGCTCCATCGTCATCGATATAAGAGACGACACGGGACGACCGGTGGCATTCGAACGAGGAAAAGTGGTGCTGACACTTCATTTCCGTCAAGTCCGAGCGGTTCACTTTGCATAATGAAGGTGCCTTATCAATGCCATACAGCCAGTTACGTCGATCATTACACCAAACAGGCCGGGGGTAACTTTCCTGTCTTTGCGGGTACACGCATGCAACGAGGACATGGACTGGGGAACATACTCGGGAGCATCGTCAAAACGTTCCTGCCCTTGGTGACGCGTGGGGTCAAAGCGATCGGCAAACAAGCGGTGCGCAGTGGACTGCAAGTGGCCGGTGATGTCTTGGGGGGTACGGCACCCAAAGAATCCTTGAAACGGCGGGCCAAAGAAGCGGGAGGCGTCTTGGTGGCCAAAGCACAACGCACCGTAGGGAATAAAAGAGCTGCCCCACCGAGACCACGCACCAGTCGACGACCGACCCAGCGACGACGCACATCGAAGAAGACAAAGGATATCTTTTCTTAAAGATGGCTTTCATCCATGCCGAGTCGTGTCCTTCTACCAACAGTGAATTTGATTTATGGACCGTCCCACCTACTCAGACCAGTGCCGAAGAGGGTCAGTGGGTGGAACATCTGCCCCTTTCCAGCATTACAGCCACAGGCCCCATTGAATTCACCATCACCAACGCAGATACGACCTACCTGGATTTAGCCCATACGTACCTATATGTGAAAGCTAAAATCACCAATAAAGGTGGGACAGTCCTGAAAGCAGAGGCACCCGTGGGTCCAGTGAATCTCTGGCTTCATTCGCTATTCCAGCAAGTGGATATAGCCCTGAGTGATAAACTGGTGAGCGCCTCGATGAACACGTACCCGTACCGAGCCTACATCGAAACACTGTTATCCTACGGGCGTGACGCTAAAAAGTCGTATTTGACAGCCCCGTTGTTCTACCGAGATACCCCAGGCAACATGGAAGCGAGTCCTGATAATGCCGGCTATACGGAGAGAGTGGATGCCACAGCAGAGAGTCACTCGGTCGATATGATGGGACGTCTGCATGCGGACTTATTCATGCAGGACCGATACCTCTTGAATGGAGTACCTGTCAAAATACGACTAGTGCGCGCAACGCCTGCGTTTGCCTTGATGGCCCCGAATGAGGACCTCGAGTATAACATTGTCATCCAAGAGGCAAGTCTGTTTGTACGCAAAGTGAAACCCAGCCCAGGTGTACAGTTGGGGCACATCAGAGCCTTGGAGAAAAAACCAGCCCAGTACCCGATTCGACGAGTACAGACCAAGGTCTTTTCCGTTCCTAAAGGCAATATGATTGTCAATCAAGAAAACCTGTTCCTGGGGGATTTGCCCAAGCGTTTAACCCTAGCCTGTGTGGAGAACGTGAGTTATAATGGGACTCTCTCGAGGAATCCGTTCAACCTAAAAGCGTTCAACATCAATTTCGTGGCCCTGCATGTGGATGGCCAACAGGTACCGGCACGCCCCTTACAACCTAACTTTGGAACGGACAATTACATCCGGAGCTATCTGAACCTCTTCACAGCAACTGGCCAAATCAACCAAGACAAGGGAAATATGATCAGTCGAGACGATTTCGGCAGAGGGTACACATTGTTCTGTTTCGATCTGACTCCCACCTTAGACAACGATCATCAACTGAGTCTCATCAAGAAAGGCAACTTACGCTTGGAACTGCACTTCGGGACACCTTTACCGAAAACCATCAATGTGATCTGCTACGCTGAGTTTGACAACATCATTCAAATCGATAAAAGCCGTAACGTGCTGTGTGACTTCGCCACCTAACATGGATACAGACCAGATAACCACGGTGCTGGAGACTGACCCAGGAACACGTAGGGTGTTTCAAGGAGTGTTCGCCCGAGACGTGTTCCCATTAGACCGTGTGTATCCGGCTGCTTACGTCCTGAATACAGACCCGATGGCTCGGCCCGGTCAACACTGGGTGGCCGTGTACTTGACAGAAGAGCAGGGTGAATACTTTGATCCGTACGGCCTACCACCCCTCCATCCCGATTTAACAGACTTCATGGATCAAGGCACAGAGACGTGGTGTTGGAATACTAAAACGTTGCAAAGCCTGGACAGTATGGTGTGCGGACAATATTGCTTGTTTTACCTGTACCATCGATGCCGGGGAAGACCCTTATCTACCATCGTCCACATGTTTGACGAGTACCCCAAGGCCGAGGACCGAGATGTACTCGTCTATGACTGGGCCGCCCATCATTTCAATGTACAAGTCCCGTTCTGGGCTTGAATTCTTTCAATGAACACACGCCCCCTGTTCTGGGCTTGAATTCTTTCAATGTACAAGCCCCTTGTTCTGGGCTTCAGTTTTCACGTGGTTGTTCTCACGTTGTTGTTGTTCACTGAATAAAAAATGAGATCTCACCAAAAAACCCTGTCTTGTGTGTTTTATTCATAATGCATCTGGAGATTCAGTCAAACTGAAATCAGTGGTGTAGGATGGGGCCAAAATGTAACCCATCAAGGTTAGAATGCAAGCGCACTATAGTAAAAATAGAGAGCCAATGAGATCAGCCCACAGACCAAGTACGTGTATTTGGTCTAGGTTTGGAGCGGGCATTTCATTGAAGTGCGTGTATACGGTGAGTGAAGAGACTCGTCCAACACGTATAGATTATGACTATAAGTTCTATGTATTCTCCGAACCTTGCCGAAAGGAAGACCGTTTGACCTTGGAGGTGACCTTTGACCTTTTGATCCGCGCGTGCGCACTGCCGGTGATGACGCGCACTGCCGGAGAACCCCCGCGCGCGCGCGCTGCGTGCTGGAGCGGCCCAGGCCGGTGGAAAGGTCCCGGCGGTTGAACATCCGGACGTCTAAGGACGTCTCTTTCAGTGCTCGGGATGTGACCCATCAATACCCAGCAACCCAACAGAGGTGTTAAGGCCATGATATAACCTGCTCGGAACATGGTTAGTACGAATGATTCGGTGGTGGTGGTGGTGTTCAATAAAAAACTGCATGAAAACCCAAGTAAAGTTCGAATATTTATTAAGGTGAACATTTTAAGAATGTATGTACAAGTATAGAAGAACGTTGCAAACAAGAATTGAGGTGAACGTATGTATAGAGAGAGAGAGAGAGAAATCACAGTGAAGTATATAACAGTTCAACCGAGTCATCGCACTGACGTATATCGAGTACTTATTCAAAAGAATGACAAACAAGTTCATGGTGTAATGTATATATATATAGAGAGTAATTTAGAGTCCAAATATGTATGGCCATTAGAAAAGTCCGGGTATAATATATGTTCACAAGTCCAGGTAAGTGGTACTGATGCCATCGGCCAACACTTTCCGTTTCGGGTAGAAAAATGTGAAGGCATCTCGTTTCTGGATGTAGGTTCGCATCTGGTGGTCGACGACCCGGAATCCTCGGTTAGTGCCACTCGCACTGGTCTGGCTTTGGAGTACGTCCAGGTATAAGGCTTTGTCGATGTTGGGGTCACGCCGGTTGACTCCTTTGCAACTGAACTTATTGTTTCCATCTCCACCGTAACAGAAGTAGGTCTTGGACGACAGGGCGATCATGGCATCTCCGCTCCACTCCAGCTTAAACAGGCCCGGCGTCCGCTTGTCGTACTGGTAATGGTCACGTCGAGGTAGCCACTGGTCCCGTTCCACCTCATACTGTGCGCGTAACTCCGGTTTCACCAGGGACTCCCAATCCGCATTAGAGACGGCCATGTAGGCAGAGTCCGTATCCATTTCCATGAGTTGCCAATCGGATGGGTCGAAATACACACCCATGAAATCATAGAGGAACTGGAGCATTCTCAGCTTGGCCACCTGGTATACCATACATCCAATTTGGAGGGGCAGGTTGTAACGAATGACCCTTTTGGCTGAAGAGATTTCATAGGTATCATCATCGATGACGTCGACGGACCGAAACAGAGGCGAGTTGATCTTTTTGCGGGCTTGTTTGGTTGTACAGATATTGACGTTGACGTGCTTGTCTTGGTTGGTGACCGTTTTTCCGTAGTAACCATTGCCTGTCAATTTCCAAGATTCACCGATGATGGCCTGACTAGGATCTTGATCGCCTTGACGACGGGCAGACGTCACGAGGTCGGCATTCCGCGCGAAACAGGCATGGGGTACGTACTGAAGGATTTGGTACACGCGCGTCACTTCGAGGCCATGGCTCATGTACCACTGTAGCAGAGGGGTACCCAGCAAGATTTTCTTTGCCCACATACTCCCAATCAACATTCGACGAGGTTGTTTCAATACATCATGTTCCTCAGCATAGGCGCCCATGGTCTCTCCAATGTCAGCCCGACCCACCAGCGCGTTCTTGAAGATAGGCGGGCACTGGGCGAAGAGTGGCTTGAGATGGTCGGGAACATGGAGGTCGCATTCCACAAATCCATACAGGGTCCCGGAACGAACGGCGTGTAAAAGCTGTGGCAGGGTCAAGAGTGGTTGGCGACTCAATGGGTACTCGCGCGCTTTAAGGAAGTCGCGTAAGTGTGGGAGGGCCTGGCACATGGTGTGAAATTCACACTCCCACAGTTCGATAAGATGGTACCCCAACTCTTTGACGTAATCTCCATTCTCCACCACTTCTGCTCGTAATTCTTCTGCTGATTTCCCACGTCGTTCGTTGAAGCGTCCAGCGCTGAAAGGACATTGGTGGCCGTGCCAGTAACATCCATAAAATTGAAATACGGTCGGTGTTCCTTGTACAAGGGCAAACCCATCGACGGGGAGTCGACGATCTCCTATACGCTTCTCTGTGGCGTTGGTCTGATGGCGTATATAAATTCCCCGTCGATCGGCTTCCCAATCCAACCACTGGTCGGCGAGATGTTTGTACGGCGTACGTTGAGGTGTGAAATGTTGACCGTCTGCCAACCAACGCGTATAATGCCCGCTGGGCATGGGTTGGGCGAGCGACCACAGGTACAGGCATTGGCGTCGAATCCAATGATTTTGGCACAGGGTTTCCCACCGGGAAGCGTAGTGACATCCTTCTCATGGTAGCGGTGAAAAATAAGGCTAGGTCCGCCGACGATGTTCTGTTTTAAACAATCGTACATGTCCTCATCTTTTTGTTGTATCAGCGAGAAGTAGGTAGGACACTCTTGGAAGAGATGGCGAAGCGCGAGACCCGGTAAACTCAAACACTCCTTGAAGATGTCGACGTGCATTTGATGCCGAAAGAGTTGAACCATTTTCTCGGCCGCTTCGAGGAAAGGGACCACATCTAAATTGTTATACCACACCAGGAAATCTCGCAAGGTCTGCATGTGTTGGTCGTTCCATACCTGCTGTAGTTCCTGGTACGTGTCTTCCGGACATTCCACTTGCTTGAGATCGTCATAGAACGCGTCCCGGGGTGGCAACTGTGTTTCCTCCAAGCGGTCGAGCGTCGATATGTAGGTGTAAGGGAACCTCCCTTTGGTTTGTGCACAGTCATAGGCCTTCACCCACTGATCGTAGCTGTAATTGGGAGCTAAGTAGTTCCGTACATCCAGGAAATGGAGTGATGTGGTGGTGAGGGCCATGTGGTTGTTGATCTTTTTGATGACGGACTTGATGGTATCGGACTGGGCCAAGTAAGGGTAGAGAAATTCCTTCACCATGTTGAGATCGTATCGCCCCGAGTTGAATCCGAGCACCGGTAACTGGCTTAAGTATTGCAGGAAGCGGATTTTCAATTTCTCCGCATACGGTTTAGGTAAAGGCACATCCTGCAGTTGCAGCCCACTGTGTTCCATTTCCTGTCTGTCAAATATTTTCCCACTGTGCTCCATTTCCTCTCTGTCAAATATTTGCCCACTATGCTCCATTTCTTCTCTGTCAAATATTTGACCACTATGCGCCATCTCTGACTCGGACTCTTCATCGTCACTGAACGCTACACCCAGTGTAGGTATCCGGTCGTCGAGTTGGTCCAGTACGTCCTGGAACTTGGACACCAATAGTTCTGTACTGGCCGCACTGACTTCCTCTAAGTACTCCATCATCCGGGTAATCAAGTCATGGGCGTCGCCGGTGGACACGAAACACACCGGTGCAGCGTCATAGCCAGGTACGTTGCTGGCAATACTCACACTCAGGGGAATATGGCGCTGCGTCCACTGTGTTTTCGCCGAGGCCGCGTCCATCGGTTCCAAAATCGCCTCGAAATCGTAACATGCCCGGTAAGGAAAATAACGATGCTCTTCCGGTATGATGAGACCTTCATCGGCCAGTTCCTCGAAGATGGTGGGCGTGTACACACCGCCAGGAAATTTCCGTTTGACAGTGTGGTCACAAATCTTCTCGTGTCGATGTAAGTCCCCAGAATGTTTAAACACCCGATGGCATTGGGCACAACTGTAGGATTGCGCGAACAGACTCATATCATAGATCAGGGAAAAATGATTCACCCCGCCGTCGTCAAAGATATTGACTTTCATGGTGCAAGCATACCGTTCTGAAGACCGATGCACCAATTCAGCCACAAATGTGTCATGACCCTCCTCCTCATCCTCCTTCTCTTCCCGTAGTAAACGGTACACAAAGATATTGATGTTGAACAGGGACTCCACGACATCCAAATTCTTGAATGAGACTCCCCGGAACTGCCGCGGATCTAGGTCTTGTTCCTCTAAATAATGTCTCCAATAGATATTGGCCCTACTATCACAAGTCTTGGGATGACATTCGTCCAAATGAATGGCTAAACACCGGAACAGACATTTCTGGTCTTTGTAGGGTCCATGTGCGCCTCCGGTTAATGCATACAGTCCTTTTCGATTGAGCAGCCAAGGGGGTAGTAGTACAGGAGCACCGATCGGATGATCTCTCATTTTGGTCACGAAAAATGTCACGTTGGTGACCATTTCCACAGTCCACTTGGTATTGGGGCGTTGCAACCGGGCCCATTCCAATGGGTCCAATGTAGTCAGTTGGTCGATGAGGGGCTCCAGTGACGCACGATTGATGATGGTGAATGGCTTGTCAAACACATAGGTATTATTGCTCGGATAAAAATACCGTACCTGATCCGTCTCTTTGTGCCGTAGAATATAGCCGAATGTCATATTCACTTTGAACGCTGTGACTTGGTCTCTGAAAATGTTCTCGGCATAGTTAGGAAGATACGCGAGGTGCTGTAGCCGGAAATTATACAAGTCTTGAATAGGACGATGACGGTGGAAACATCGTCGGATGGTGCTCCAATGGCGCCGATAGATGCCACTCACAGGGTGGTCTTCGGGGAAGGCGTCAGCGGGAGGCACAGCTGGATCCTCAGGAAAGTCGTGTTCGCCTCTCACATTCTCACGCGCCAAGGGAGATCTCGATCGGTCACGTCGCCTCATCCTGATCGTATATACCCCTGTAAAATAGAGCCGATTTTGACAATGAATCGGTCACGACTTCTTATTTCTTTGGAGGGGCAAGGTCAATAGGACTTGCGCTTTTTATACTACTAAAATGTGAAGTAGATTACGTCTTACATAGGCCTTAAGGCCGTGATATGCATATGAAGTATTCTGGGGCATGGTCAGTACTTTCCAATTTTCCCTTTGTCTACTACTCGCCGATTTTTTATTTTTTTTATTTTTTATTTATTTATTTATTCCCCCGAGAGCTACAACATGACACCTTCCACGCCCCATTCGAACCCATAGCGGTCCCTCTCTATCCCAAACATACACCCACATAACACCCAAAATGACCATGTGAGAATAAGGACCTACAAGAGGCTTGGCCTAAATTGAATTTTATTGTACAAACACTCAAGATGAGCAGGTACATGACAAATGTAACATACAATCACAAAGATACAGTGGCAATAGTTTTGGTCCAATACAACATGGCCTAGTGCGAGTTGTCTCCCTTGCGTAATAAGGTTCAGATGGCGCTATGATTGGAAATGTGCGATTATCCGGGGGAATGATGCCAATTGCCATTCTATGCGCCATTTTGTGACACAATTCGTGCATCATATTATTCTAGAATGTATTGTGAACAGTTTGAAATAAATTGAGACGTACGGGTAAGAGAGATAGAGATGGTGTACGGATATTTCATGATGTAGCGGGAATGTGTAACGTAGTACAAATGTACGGTGTCCCATTCCGTGTTCCTTGTCAAGTTGCTGGGAAAATATGCCGGAGGAGTGCATATGTGGAGACTTACTCGAGCGTTATATGTCATGAGCTGTTTGAGAAAAATACGTGATCAATTGAGACGTACGGGTAGGAGAGATCTTGTCTGTTTAGTCAATTGTTGGATCATGTCGTCTGCCAGTTCGTTGTTGGTGCTGGCAGTACTACGCTGTAATCTCAGCTGAGCCATGCGCGAGGCATGGTGTAATTCTTGTTGTTAAAGTCAATGAGTGATTTTGAGCGACAAACTCTATAAATAGTAAGATCGTAGGCATATATAGTGATGGTGTACGGATATTTCATGATGTAGCGGGAATGTGTAACGTAGAACAAATGTACGGTGTCCCATTCCGTGCTCCTTGTCAAGTTGCTGGAAAAATATCCTGGAGGACTGACTGCATATGTGGAGAATTATTGGAGCTTTATATGTCATGAGCTGTTTGAGAAAAATACGTGAAATTTGCATTGATAAATGGTCCAAAACCGACAGTGGACGTCCATGCAATCGCGCGAATGAAACTAAAAATAGAGCTGTTTTGTTGACATAAAAACAGCTGATCCATGTGAAGGATGGTTGAGTTACACGAGAAAATTCTGCCAATATATAAATGCCTACCTATAGATACTAAACTTGGCCGCTAAAAGTTTCCATAATATAGGGAAATGACTGTGATGTCTTTTTTCACTGTTCTCCTAAAGACCTAAGCTGAAAAATTCCGAGAGATGGGGGGGGGGGGATTTCCTAGCATAGATATTATTAAAAAATAATTTATATTACATACGTGTAAGGTGTTGATTGGTGTTACTGAGTGATACTGGTCAGCTGCATCTCATCAATGAGGCGAACACGGTACTTTTGAAGCTTCACTTGCTGGGATGACTGTGGGCTCAGGCTGGTGAGTAACTGCTACGATGTAATAGTCTGGTGAATTTGCACTGGTAAAATGAAAAAAAGTAAAAGGTTCTCCACAGCTCATACAAGCAGGCAAGCAGGCTGGCTAGAGGTCAGGCAGGCAGGCAGGCAGGCTAGAGGTCAGGCAGGCAGGCTGGTCAGGTCAATCAGGCAGGTAGGCAGGCTGGTCAGGTCAGGTGAGTCAGAGTGCTCCGCAGGGTAGTGCAATGAATACACCCCACCGCTAAAAATCGCCTCCTTTTATACGTTTTTCTACAGTCCGCCATTTTGACCACACAAACACACACCCCGCCATTTTGACCACACACACACACACGCCGCCATTTTGACCACACACACACACACGCCGCCATTTTGACCACACACACACACACACCGCCATTTGGACCACAGACACACACACGCCGCCATTTTGACCACACACACACACGCCGTCATTTTGACCACACACACACACACGCCGCCATTTTGACCACACACACACACGCCGCCATTTTGATCACACACACACACACGCCGCCATTTTGACCACACACACACTTGACCTCAGTGACCCCTGTTCACATGCATTGATCACGTGATCAAGTTCCTCCACGTTTCCTCCACAAATCTGCGCAGAAACACCTGCGCACTCGTCAAAATGTGACCTGTGCCGTGTTCTATATACTACTAAGGAATCCTCATTTTCACTTCCCGAAAAAATGCGGATTTTGGTCCGCCAGATATTCAATTCCGGACACGATTAACTCTGCAGTGGCGAGTGGGTGCGATCAACAAGCAATTATTATATCCTCGTTTGGAGAAATGGTTACGTCCAGCAGGGTAATACTATAGATATCAGTTAGTAGAAATGTAAGAAGAATTACCTTGCTGTCAAAATCGGGCGACCTTCCTTATTATAAAATTAGGGAGACACCACTTTGTACGAAACCGTGGCAAATGTGGAGTGCACCCTAGAGTTGCAATTTCCGATATCGAAAATTCAGTGACAATTTTCGATATCGGAAATTGCATTTCCGATATCGGAAATGCAATTTTCGATATCGGGAATTGTCCCCGAATTTCCGATATCGGAAATTGCAATTCCCGATATCGGAAATTCTAATTTCCGATATCGGGAATTGTCCCCGAATTTCCGATATCGGAAATTGAAGGTCATGAATTTCCGATATCGGGAATTCAATTTCCGATATCGGAAATACTCGAATAAAAAGCACTTTGGCTTGCCATACGAACAACTTTATGGCTTCCTTAAAAGAAGCTGCAGCCAACAAAACTTCAAAACAACCCAACAAGGCACATCGGGAATAATTAGTCAGCCCAAAATAGCTTCTGCTAAGTAGCAAAGCCAGGAAGGAAGCATTGCCAGGAAGGATACAACTCCAACCGCAAAAAGTTATTAGAGGATATTCTGGATGGCAAAACTACGGTTGAGGAAATTGAAGAGACTTATACCGAACGCTTTGGCTAAAAAAGGAGAAGTAGATCTCTCATCCTTCCCATCGGCCAAGCAAGCTGACAACAGCAGTCTCATTCTTCCAATTTCCCTAACTGAAGTCCTACAAACAGTAGGTAAATGTAAAATAGGATCGGCGGCTGGGCCCGATATGATTATACTCTAAACGCATGGGACCCAACAGGATATAAATTAGTCAAGCTATTCAGTCTTTGACTATCCATGGGAAACATCCCAAAGGATCTGAAGACCAATACTAGGTCTATCCTACTTCCTAAATCAGAAGACAATCCTCATGCCATTGTCGTCCCCTAACGATTGGTTCATTAATATTTCGCATTTATACAAACATCCTTGCGAAACGTTTAGGGAACGCCATTAAGCTCAACCTTCGACAACGAGGTTTTATACCTGCTTCAGGCTGCACTGAGAATGTTACCCTCGTGCAATCCGTCATCAGGCATGCAAAGGCCCATCGTAGGCCCTTAAGTATTGCTTTTTTAAACCTTGCCAAAGCGTTTGACACAATAACGCACAGCCACATCCTATAAGGCCTGAGTCGCTTTGGGGTACACAGACATATCAAGAAACTCATTTCATATATGACCATATGTACAGCGAGACTAATACCAAATTCGCTGTGAATGGTACACAATCTAATGCAATTCCTATTCTCAAAGGGGTCAAACAAGCTGATCCGCTATCCCCATTACTAATCAACGTAGCACGAGACACTCTGAGTTTGCTCATTTAGAAAATATATACTTTTACAGGGTTTTGTCAAAGATTTTACATCTATTTATGGCCGAATATCCGAACCCATGCCTGTTTTTAGCCGCACATCATTTAGGTGTGGAATGCACCCTTAATGTAGGCTTCATTGCGAAATATTGTATGTCCTCCTCACTACACTCGTTAAAAGCGCTTATTCGGACCTTGTAATGACGATATGGAACAGGATCACAAAAATCATTTATCTTAGTCAGAAATGTTTCGATTTTATGCATACTACATGGTATGATAGCATTGGCCTGGCATATATGCTATTTAGACCTATACAGAATTACCTCCCCTTGGTTAGGCATATCTGTTACGAGTAGTGACCTGTATGTCCTATTATTTTCAATGTGAATGTCAAAGTGATTAATTTTCAATACGGATCACACCAACACCCTGATCTGAAGTGAATGAGAGCGTATTATTCTGGTTTTGTCCCTTTTATCTCGAAATTTGTAATCCCACCCCCAATCTTTTGGAAAAGTCGGAATGAAAAATTATTGACAACTTAGCTCGAATTTCAGCTATTTTTGCGTTTATTTGCTCCTCATGCATCATTCGAAAGTTGGCCATCACTCCCGATCTGTGTACTGGTAGGTCGACCCCCTGTTTTTTCGCCATTTTAAATTGTCCTTTGGACGGGAAACACTTTAACATACATGAAAAGAAAATCATTTCATACGTTTTCTCTGGGTTGCGTGTAGAATTTGACACATTTTCATATATTTTAGTTTTTCATAAAAGTTGAAGAAGGTTTAAGGAGGATTGCACGTCTTTCCTTTTCAATTTCAATAGCTCACAAGTCTCCTGAAATAATGGCACGAGTGTGCCCACTTAGAAAATATATACTTTTACAGGGTTTTTGTGAAAGATTTATTTATGGCCGAAAATCCCATGCCTATTTTTAGCCATACATCATTTAAGTGTGGAATGCACCCTTATGTGGCAAATATGAAGTAACCACACGACATCTAGCACCGGCTTCAGCGAGAATTGGATACGCTAGCTCGGAAGCGGTGATGTCAGATCAGCTCAAATGAGTAACTCATCTGATGTTAATGAATGCATCAAGATAAATGCAAGAATACCCAGAAAAAACTAACCTGTAAATCCCGCACTCAAAATAAAATTCCGTTTACTCGAACGGAAAAACTCCGTCCCCAGGGAATCAAGGGAATATTCCGTTATTGTAACGGATTCCTATTTTTAACGGATTCAACGGATTTTACTATCCGTTAAATTTAACGGAAAAGTCCGTCCCCAGGGAATCGAGGGAATATTCCGTTATTGTAACGGATTCTTATTTTTTAACGGATTCAACGTTGGGCCCTTGCTGGTAACCGGAAATTTATTAAATTTTATCCCATGCAAACTGGGTTTATATTGAGTGGACTTTTTCACGTAACTCTAACGTCCGAGTTAAGAGAATAATCCTCTCAGTATATAGATCATCGGAATCGTTCGTAATATCCAATGTTTAATGATTTTAACTCAAACCGCATTGATATTGACTGCGCTGATTAACTCTCATGTGGTTTTTAATTCAGTGCTTTCTCTTTGTCGAGGAAGAAATTAAAAAAAATTAAAATTCTATCGATCGGACAGAGTCGGACATGTTTGGCATATAATTCCGATATTGCTCATTAATCGCAAACGTAATTATACATGCAGATAAATTTTAAAATTACAATTTCCTGCTCATAAAAGTAAAAGAAATGAGTAGGTTCATTCAAGTTAGATAACTCTTGGTGCGGTGATGCCCACGACGGCCCGGTGTGGTTAGGTTAATGTGGAGATGCCTACACAGCTCAATTCAGAATGTGGGCTTCCCAGTACTTAACCCACTTGGGGCCAGTGTAGGGTTGCCCATGCCCCCACAGCCCGCGACATGCCCACGTTTGCCCAGGTGGGACCAATGATTACTTGCTGACTGATGGGATATTCCGTTGATGTAACGGATGAGTCCGTCAGTGCAATACAACAACGGAAGATTCCCTTACTATAACGTACTATTTCCGTTTATATAACGGATTAATCCGTTAAAACTACCTAACGAATAGTAATACGTTAAATTTTAACGGATTATTATTTTGAGTGCGGCACCTTGCGGTAAATTTTCCACCAAGACAATAAACTTACACAGATTTGTCAAACGATATACACAAGGGGCGGGCCTCGGGGAATAACATTTGTTTGAGGAAACCCGTGGAAAGTAGTGGTAACATTGTACCAGGAACTTTGAGTTGCTCCCGCAAAGAATCTCAGTTTTCTGAAAGTCGGGGGGAAAACAGCTGGTCTGTGCGACAGATTGGGACTACCGTGATGCTGACCAGAATGCCTTGTGACGCTGTGATTGATCGTAGCGATGCTCTGACAAAAGATTTGCAATTGGGTGTGGGGGTGTCATCTTCATTAACTCTGGCCGCGTCCTTTGATATATACCTTGCTCTGTGAACCAGACTAGCTCTTTGACGGAATCCAATGTCGGGGCTGTGGATGTAGATTTCCGTGGAGATATCTGTATTGCTGAAAGCCCAACAACAAAGAACTCTTCTCTCGTAAAACATATAGAGTCGTTTAGATATAGATAAGAACACCAGTTGGATGCTCTCTTGACCAAACTTGTGACCGCCTTCAGTCAGTCTGATGATGATTTGGGGTATTGTCCCGAGATAAAGCACAAGGTACGTACAGGTAGTGATATACTAATCAAAGAGCGTCATCGGAGAGTACTTCCTCATAAATGTGCTGAAGTACGTGAGTATCTCAGGAAGGCAGCCAACAGTGGACTAATTAAACCATTATGTAGCCCATATGCTTCACCTTTAGTATTCGTGAGGTAGCCCATTGGAGATATATGTCTATGTATGGATTACCAGAAACTCAACTCTTACGAAAGATTCTTATCCACTCCCACGGATATAGGAGGGCTCAGAAAGTTCGAAGTCTGTTCACGGATACCAGTGATAAAACGTATTATCAAACGGAGTTGGGACTGGCGGTCTTTAGGAATTTACCAGAATGCCTTTTGGTTTATGCAATTTTGCAGACGAAAAGTTAGAACCCTGTTGATATATTTCAATAATAGTCTGATTCCTGCTTCGTCACGAGGAGATGCTTCGGAGACTGGATATAGTTTTCGGCTGATTGGGTAGGTGTGACTTAGAGGTACAGCCTTTAAAGGTGTCATATTTCGAAGTATAAGTGCGTTTTTGGATCATCGGGTTAGCGAAGCTGGCGTGGCAACAGACCAGAGGAAAGCTAGAGCGGTAGCAGATTGGCCCAGATCCACCAAGGCAACGGATTTAAAAGCAATTTACATTTGATGCGAAATAACCGGCGTTCTGCCGAATTTCAGCAGGACTGCTTCACCGTTGCATCCCATATTTGGTGTTACGCAACCGAATAAAGAGGAATGTTGGGAGTAGGCTAATAGAGTCATGGCCAGATGAATGTGCGGCAGCTTTCAAGTCTTTGACAACCTCTTTGCTGTCAGCTCCTATATTGGAATACCCTGCTCTACTGATTGCAGGTGGATTCAAGCTTCAAGGGATTCGGAGCTGTTTTGTAGCAAGAGCAAGAGCATATAACAGGGGTCATAAGCTATGCCATTAGGGGGTGCAGGGACATGAGGTGGTGCAATTACTCCTGCCTGATGAATCACATATCCAAGCATTGCTGCATGATGAAACTCGCCAGCTGCAACAGAGAAAACATTGGAAGTCGCGTGATTGACCACGAATGTTATTCAACATCAGCGCATAATGAATTTCTCATCAGCAATATTCTTGTGAAATTCGGTAACACCATATAGGGCCTACCAACAGCACATAGGTATCACACTCGCTACAAATTGTGGGCCACCTTTGGCAGAATTATATCTGTTCTCGCATAGAAGTTGTAAAAAGATATCCATTTCAAAGTACGTTCCTTTGCATTTACCATGCGCTATATCACGGATTTTACATTGTCAATGTAAAATCCATGGCTATATGGACGATCTCTTAGAAATGGTTAATCCATATATTAGCCTCGTTGTGAATGATATATAACCTCTTCACGGGATTTGAAGGAAACTACTGATAGTCCAGATGGATCATATTTGGATCCACATCTTCATAAAAATAAAAAGGGCTTATCTTAGGTCGACAAGAGAGACATTTACAATTTTGACATAAGTAACTACCCATTTCTGGATAGCAATATTCCAGAAGGACCTTCATATGGCATATACATATATCTCGCCTGGTGACATTTGCTATATGCTGTGCAAAATGTGACGATTTCAATCAAAGCCGCATAATATTATTAAAGAAACTCGTCAAACAAGGTTGATAGCAGGCCACCAGACGCCTCCACTCTAAGGCTCTCAAATATCACTAACGATAAAATACGATCGCAGCATGTAAAATCATTCTGGCTCTGTGATTCGTAACTTGTATCTAATTTCTAGAGGCCGTTTGAGCGTTATATGTTATACATCTCCATGGTGTTCAAATGAAGTCACAATAATTAATAGGCTGACTGAGATAATCATACTATAGAAAGGTTATACAATGTATGTTATACATCTCCATGGTGTTCAAATGAAGTGACAATAATAGGCTGACTGAGATAATCATACTATAGAAAGGTTATACAATGTATGTTATACATCTCCATGGTGTTCAAATGAAGTGACAATAATAGGGTGACTCAGATAATCATACTATAGAAAGGTTATACAATGTATGTTATACATCTCCATGGTGTTCAAATGAAGTGACAATAATAGGGTGACTCAGATAATCATACTATAGAAAGGTTATACAATGTATGTTATACATCTCCATGGTGTTCAAATGAAGTCACAATAATAGGGTGACTGAGATACTTAAAGGAGTACTTACCTTATTTTTGAGTGTGACTATATTTATCAGCAATCGTATTCCAAGCCTTATTATATAAAACTTATGTTGATAGAATGCGAAATAAAGGAAATATTGACTATTTGTTGCTCGCAACGGCGTGCACTGGGCGCCGCCATTGCACTATTGCGTGACGTTTTTAGATGAGCGGAAGTCAGTTTATACTCATCTAAAAACGTCACAACGTCATGGAGATTTAAGGTTGATCGTGCTGGTCATGCCGATAATTCGCAGGAGAAGGAACCCAGTAAATTCACTGACGTTCTAGTTGATTTTAGTAGTTCAAATGTAATCATGAAAATATTTATGAACTTAGAAGCATCGTCGTTCAACTGAAATCACTTGACAATTTCAGAGGACGCTCTTTTAGTTTACCGCTCAGTTTCAAATTTTGTCCAAATTGAATCGGGCAGGTCTCAGCTGAGAACTTTGGGAAGAAATTGGTCAGCTGGCGAAGATAACCTAAACCAATTTCCTTTTAGGAATTCCCCCCGTGAGATTTGCCTCGCCAGTTTTTTCCTCGAATTAAAACTCGAACCCAGAGTAATTTAAATGCCGTAGTTGGAACGTCCCTGGATCAAGCGTTAGCCGTGACGTCCTGAATGCTGACGTCATCAGTCACGTCATCCCACAGACAATATGGCGGCGCCCACGTCGACTTCAAAGCGGAAACATGACTTCACAAATTGTAATAAAACTAATAGGGTATCGCCCCCAACGAAAGTAAAATAGTTGGTTATATTTCTTTAAGAGTCCAACCTTTGTAATAGGAACATATATAAAATAAGGTAAGTACTCCTTTAAAGTTTCATTTGATTAAAGATTGATGGTCAGTGATAATCAGTTTATGTTATGTTAATATTATGACGTCTTGCTGTCATCATTGAAAACTGTTGACCACGTCTCTCTTGCAGGAAACCATTTTGTGGGTTTTTTAATTTTCATTTTATTTTCATTTGAAATTGAATTAAGGCTAAGTGTTCTAAGGCCTTTCGATTATCGACGGGGAAATTCTTTATGGACAACGGCTTAATATTGATTGTCGGATGTGACGCCTGTACTTGACAAAGCTGGAAGGAAACTACATCAACTCATGGGTCATTGAGAGGCTAGAAAATCTCTTTAAGTTCCTGCATTTGAGATCACGGTACTGGAACTAGCTGGTGGGATGGAGAACGTACTCATCGTGACTGATGTATTTAGTAAACTTACCCAAGCTGTGCCCACCCGGAACCAGCTGGCAACAACGGTTGACTTGTTAAAAAGTGGTTGTGCGCCAAAGCGCCTGTATTATGATAAAGGACACAATTTTGCCGTCTTTAATACAAGAGTTATGCACCAAATAGGGAATCAAGAAATTACAAGCGTCTGGTCCGTCATTCATAATCCAGCCGTCGTCCATTAGAGAATATCCGCGTCCATAATACAAAGACCTATTCCATATTCCATATAACAGTATTAGCACCAAATTCAAAAAGGCAATCATAGTATACATAAACATAGGCTTGTTTCCTGCAAGAGAGAAGCGGTCAACATGTGCATGCAGTTTTCAATGATGCCGGCAAGACATCATGATGTTCCAAAAATATCAAATCCGTATCGCTGATCAGTATTCTTAATCCATAATATTCGTTGTAAATTCGTCATCTAAAGAATGATGTATCTCAGTCACGCTTTGATTGTGCCTGTTCATATGAGTACCATGATGATCTTGAAGTACATGGGTTCATACGGCCCCTAGCCCCGGGTTAAGCGGAATTAGACACAAGTTACGGAACGTAACGCCATAGATCTTGCACGCTACGCTCGTATTTTGCTATCAGCATGCGATATGTATCGCCAAATTTCTTTGAGTGGAGGCGCTTGGTGGTGTAGCCCTGTTTTATAAGTTTCTGCAACAATGTTTTGTGACGTTGATTAAAATCGTCACATTTAACACAGGATCTAGCGAATGCTACTAGGCGTGATAAAGCCACACGACATTATATCACCCCGCATGTAATGGTCTCCGCGACAGACTCAGAATCTTGCCCGCCACACAAGACACGTAAACCCACACTTCATGCACAGTAACTAAACAGATGGTCACAGATGACCGAGTGTATGAGGTTGAACCGATACATTGCGAGACAAAGCCGTGGTTGACCGTAGCTAAATGCGAAAATGACATTACCGGATGTTGTTGATAGTTGTCAACACGGTCATCTCGAATGTATTGCTGATGTTTCGTTAGCTGGCGATACTGATGAACAGGAATCAGAATTTGCATTCTTTGAGAAACCATCGAACGTCACTACTATCGCTTTATCATGTCGGCAGAAGACAACGTTGACGATGATGATATGTGAATTATATTTTATGCAGATCAGAGTAGAGCTTGGAAAAGTGACTGCATTCTCCTCCAAAATCTCTTCATATTTCGCAAGGCAACAGTACGAGGAACTCGGCTAACAAATCCTGTACAAGAGATGCGTCTGAAATAGCGAGTGTTGAACTAGTTTCACTCACATAGCAAGTTGTGGAGCGGGTCAAAGCAGAACTCGATAGACGGCATCAAAGCAGGCGTGCAAGCGTCAGTAAAGGGAAAGCGAGAAGACACTCTCTCGGAGACATCTAGAAAATGTTTGACGGGAAAAGGAATAGATTTTTTTCATAGCGATATTTTAGCTTTTACGCGGGTTCGAGCCCAGCTGGTCCATGTGTGAAAGTTTGTGAGTTACTTGTCGACGGGCGGTGGTTCTCTTCGGGTACTCCGGCTTCCTCCACCAACCAAACTAACTGTCAACATATGTGTGAAACAACCTTGAGTGTGACATTAGGCCAAACCCCCCCCCCCCCCCCTCTAAGATTATAGATCTACATTACAATCAGTCGTGACGTGACAGGTTGAGCCCCGGTATACACTGTTGGACAGCAGTAAATAAAAGGATATTTTCAACGCCCTGGTCAATGTGGTCAGATAAAGAGGTATACTGTAAGGACATCTGAAAAATGAAAACATACAAACACATAAAAGCGCACATAAAAGCCACACACATACATACACGCGTAAATCCAATGGGAATAAAGAAATTCAAGACGATATATGGATGTAGGGGGTCGTATATCTTTTGGAAGCGAAAATATAATGTGAACAGTACAACACAGCGAGTAGCAGACTTTCCGAGAGATAATTTCATAACAGGTATCATTCCAAGCATGGACTAATATTTAACACCATTCAAAAGCTATACGATAATGCAGAATAAGCATTATTCATTTACGCCGACATTACCTTCATCGATAGTGGCAGATCTCATTCATGAAATGGCGGTCTCACCGTATACGATCCACATCGCAATAGCTGCTCCATAAGCATGTGCAGCTCGATTTTGTCCTAAAATACCGGAAGGCGACGCCACGCGCGACGGGAAGGACAATGTCGCAGGTGACGTCGTGGGCGCCGTCGCCCTTCCCGTCGCCTGCGACGCTCGATGCAAGAATGGCCGAAATAGAACACCACAGAATATTGCTTCAATCAGGTAGGACAGATGAACAAACCATTCGTATGCAGGTTAACAGAAAGTGCCTGGCGAAAACGCAAACGACCGCTTTCAATAGCGCCCAGGGCTAGTTTAGGCCAGGCGGTTTAAACTGGTTCTACTGAACAACTGTATGTCATGTACTCCGTGATCATGTTTTGATCACTAGCATCATCCCTTTGTGAACTTTCAGAAACTTTCCCTTTTTAAACACCTGCGTGCACTCAATGACGCTGCGTCCAAGGGTCAAGGGTCAATGGGAAAATTTCTGCACATTATATGCTACTTATATGCTAAACTCTATCTGGACATTTTCGGTTCATTTTCGTTAACTTTCCTTTATAGTTCCGGAAATAAAAGCACTCGCAAACTAATGGTACATTAATTAGATATGAAAGAAAGACATAACAACTACCAGTATCGGGGAGGCTGGCTGGGGGGAGGGGGGGGGGGCACTTTTTGAGACCGCAACATGGCCGATATAGAGTTCAGCTCCCCACTTTCAAATGTGCTCCGCGGCTTTTGTATTATTCAGCATTTTGGGCTCATTTTCAGCTATGGTACGTCGAACTAAGAACACCCTTGCCAGTACTGAGCTTGAATGTCAGTCAGCCAATGAAGTCAATCGGTTGTGCTCGAGGCGTTATTCCTCGGGCCAATCAAAATTCCCTACATTGGTAAGACATGTCTCTATACAACTGACAATTTCAATCGGTGGACCAAAAATGATTTATCGAGAGTCTACTCGGCTATCGACATCTAGATTCAAAGCCACTACGGAAATGCAGTCACCGCCCGATCATACTGAAATACTAGGTCAATCAGGCTCAGGCATATCTCTATCGATATTTGATTTGATATGGGTGTGCGCAGATGTGCAGATTGTTGAATGAACGTGTATGCAACAGAATTGATGTTGCCATCAATATTTACATCCTTTGTAAATTTATGGGCGCCATTTAGGGAAGTAGTCTGAATTGAAATTGGATAGAGGGCGCGTGTTTTCTTAGCCTGTTTAACAGTTCCATCTCTCATCGTGCAAACCTCTGCGTTCTCTAGAAAAGTTTTACGATTTGATAATCAGGGAGTGTTTTCTTTTTTACCTCCGTCGATCAGACGGAGGTCTAGGAATGCAACGTGAAATCTCCCGCCAAATAATTGTCATATGGGGAACCCTCGACTCAGGTGATTTCCAATAGGGTTTGTCATGGTTCCCGACGGAATTTTTAAGCAATGATTTTGGACACAATTGAAATGAAAGCTCGTGTGAAACACGAGCGAAGAGCATTTCCCCAGACAATTTTGTAACACATAATTTGCTACTCACAGGGCTTTAGATCTCCCCAATTTGGGCACACCCCCTATTAGGGGTGGCAATTGTTTTTCGGATGGGACAGAGTGGGGACAGATACCCCTGGATGATGAGCAATCAGGAATCATCCCTGGTAGAAGGGAATTCTTCACCAATGGTTGAAACCCAGTGTGAGGCAATACCAACTTTATTTTGCGTTTCATGGGCCCACCGACATTAAAAAATCGAATAAAACTAAAATTTCAAATTGCCATTTTTATATTTCCTACGAAAGTTTGAACATAAAGATTTTAACACCCTTTTTATTTCTGATTGTATGAATTAGGCTGTTGTATTCTATCTGAAACAATGCCAGCAAATAAAAATGCCAAACAACAAAAAATAGATACCTTTCACTATAATTTTTCACTGTAAGTCAGCGAATTGTTGTTGTTGTAAAATGCTGCTAATACTACTTAGGCAATAACGACATTCAATGTAAATCGGGAACCTTCACTGGCTGTGTGATCTATCACTCTGTCTTGGTACTCATATTTCGACAGTGATGCAGTATGTCAGAGCTGAGAAATGAAGGCTATTTCAACAGCTCAGCCAGCATGGTTTAAGTTACTGTTGAAGCATGAGACTGTTGAAACACATGCAAAATTCGCTAAATTGTTCTGGAAGAAAAACCACAGCCACAACAAAATGATGACAATGTTAGATTTGAGGTTTATGTTAGCAGTTAAGATGTGACTTAACTTACAGTTTTTGACCTTGAGAAAATAGGTCAATGTCAGTCATATTCATACACTCCAGGTCCATCATCAGTTGCATATGTGGTATCAATTTAGAATGCCTACCTATATTTCATGTTATATCGTAATATACAGTATATAACCTGAGAAAATAGATTCAGTCAACTGGGATAGGCTTCTAGTCAGTCACCAATTGCACAAGTATTATGAATTTGGAGAGCCTATCTTCACTCCTTTAAAAATTATTGCTAATGCTAAATTTGACCTCGATAAAACAGGAGAAGGCCAATCAATTTCATTAGGCTTCTGATCCATCACCAGCTGCACATGTGGTATGACAAGAAAGATGGGCAAACAGAGAGACAGACAGACAGACAGACAGATGACATGGAAAATTCAGTTCATTTTGGGGCATCATTACATATCATCTTCAAAGTCTAAATATTCTGTCAAAATGCAAAAGAACACACCATTTTACTTCAATTGTAGAGAAGAAAAGCAACTCCGAGTAGGAATCACAATTTATTCTGTATATTTTGCTATTAGTTATATAGCATCTTCAGCAGTGAACACAGTTACAAACAGCTCCATACGCACAGTATATATACAAGGCATAATGTGATCTTAGCCAATACGCATTTATGAATAGGTAAGCCAGTAAATTATATCAGGTTGGACAGATATTAAAATGCCGTCATTTTCAGAAATTGTTAAATGTTAAGCGATAACCTGACAGTGAACTACAAATGGTGTGATTCAGGTGTATATCTGTTACCATGATTCAGTCATAATATTGTCTGTAATATATTTATGTCGACAAGGAATACACATAACTATTTGCTAATATTATTAACTGTATGTTGTTTATGACTAATATGAACTTTTTATTTGCTGGAATCCAGCCATTTGTTCCATATGGGCAATATTCTCATCAGCCATCGCCATTCAATATGAATGTGATACATGTACAAGTCCATGGTCATTGATACAGTATGGTGAAGGTGACCTGTAACACCAGTATACAAAATTATACCGAGCGCATTGAATCCTCACCACATGATGCTGAGGTAGATCAGAACGGAGTGTCGGTAACATGAGGTTTGTTTTGTAGAGGATTCTCTCAATGATGATGCTATACTGTACACTGTACAAAATATGAAGTGTTGATGTGTCAGGCCTATAGCACAAAATCACAAGCAAATTGGTACAACTAGGCACACAGGGTCTCATTTCTGTCGCTAACGTGTTGATTTGGGTGGGGGCATCCTCTCAGGGGGAGGTGAGGTTGGGAAGGGGCCTATTGTCTCAAGCAGTATTCAAGGTTTTCCATCAATATACTCTATTCCATACCCCAATATTTTAAGCACGTGAAATCAGACAAAACTTCTTCCACATTCCTGGCTGGACATGCTAGTGGGGAACCCCCAATCCCAGGTTAATTACCATTGGTAGAGTTAACGTCCAACAAATGCAAAATTGAGCTTGGCATCCGGCCCTATGTTATTCAGCGATGTATTCCCCTACGGACCCTGTTGCCTTGACGGAGGTCTTTGCCCTCATCCAGCGCTTGTTTCTTGAGGATTTGTTCACAAATATAGGGATAAAATAAAACCGGGACTATCGCAATAATGAAAAATACATATCTGTAGACTTATACCTTGATTAGAACCTACACTGACCAAACATGCACCAGTATTCGAATTTTGTGACAAACTTATGATAAAAGTATGACATGAATGTGTGTGTGTGTGTTTTTAAACCTGTGTTCGTGGTGTGTTTATATTTGTTTACATCGTCAAGGCCACCAGTTGAACACGACTCTTATTTGGAACTAGCAATGATCGGTAATTTTCATAATATAGACACAGACAGACTCCTCATTTTCTCGCTTTGACAACTCGGCTACACCAGACTATTTCCATGTCGCTTTTCAATTGATATTGATTCCACAACGCGAGGCTTGCGAGGCTAGCCGCTTCCGTATGGCAAGCCGTTTTGGTATTTATTCCTTTATTTTTGATATCAAAAATTCTTTTTTTGATATCAAAAATAAATGTGCGCCGTTTTGGTATTTAATCGGATAATTGTTGATTCTCTCGCCTCCTATACAGCTGACAATGCATTTTGTACAACATTTCTAACAACAGCGTTAGCCTGAGCCGGGTTACCCGAATCAGCCATTCTCCATTTTTTTGGCGCCAAACGACGGGCGTTTATAAAATGCGTACAATGTCGGGACTGAGGAGCGAAATTGTGTAAATCAGTAAACAAGGGAAAAATTTCGATTGAATGATATTGAGATTGAGTTGAGGGCCGTAAATTCGTTGTTTTGTATAGTAGCACTTTTTGAAATGAAGCCAGAGATGGGAGATACATCTTGGTAAGGGAGAACGCATTATTTCCGTTTGTTGTAAGTGGTCCTCTATTTTTGATATCAAAAATAAACCGTTTATTTTTGATATCAAAAATACTTTTTTTGATATCAAAAATAAACGGTTTATTTTGGATATCAAAAATTATTTTTTTTGATATCAAAAAAAGTATTTTTGATATCAAAAAAAGAATTTTGATATCCAAAATAGTATTTTTGATATCAAAAATAAACTTTTATTTTTGATATCAAAAAAAGAATTTTGGATATCAAAAAAAGAATTTTTGATATCAAAAATACTATTTTGGATATCAAAAAAAGAATTTTTGATATCAAAAATAAATGAATAAATACCAAAACGGCTTGCCATACTTCCGAGACCCTTTGGACACATTGAACCTGTTAATCCTATATACTCTATACTGTATATAATAGATTGGGATGTTTAATTACTATCAGCTCATTGTTGATTTGGATTTGAATTTGCCTGAAGAAATTCGAATTCAAATGTTCCCTGGGAACTTTCGTTCCGCGGAACTCCAGCTTTTTTTATCAACTTCCGGCTAGAACTGCCAACAACAACAACTGCCAGCACGTTTGTTCACAAGTCGGAAAACGAATATGTTGACAGATAAACCTGTAGAATCAAACTCAGAAGTACAAGAAGATGTCAAGAGAAAGAAGTCACGTACCCCCATCAACATAAATAATGTGATAGAGTATATCACGAAAAAGAAATATCCCGATAAAGCAGACAAACTTACAAAACGGTCTATCCGCAGATCGGCACGACAAAATTTCAAGGTACACGCCCATTTGTGTTCATACTCAGCTTGATATAAAATGGATATCCCTGTTAGGAGTATGACTAAGCTGCTAAAGTGTTGGACATGCTGTATTTTCAAGATGTGTATTTTTGGTGGTGGGGAGGACCCTCCCGGGCGAGGGTAGCTAAGATTCATAGCGTCTCCCTTCCCTCACCGCTATGCCGACGACAAATACATTTCCCTGGTGGTAACTCGAACATCTCCATGGCGCACTTATTATTACCTTTGCGCCCTATTCATGCTATTGGATCTTCATTAACTCGAGAAAATATGCCGCCATGAATAAAAATACCATAATCGATGTTGTGATCATCATCCCCTGTATACACGGAGTCTATTTATGACGGAAATGCCCATCTTCTTGACCCTCGATTTCAGGTGATTTTGAGGCTCCATAGGGATAATTTTAACGTCTGTAATTAATATATGACCGACGACGGGCCATTTAGTCTGTCATTTCTGTATTTTTATTCATGGCGGCCTATTTTCTCAAGTTGATGAAGGTCTAATAGGGCTCAAAGGTAATAATAAGTGCGCCATGGAGATGTTCGATTTACCACCAGGGAAATGTATTTGTCATCGCCATAGCGGTGAGGGAAGGGAGACGCTATGAATCTTAGCTAGGGCGAGGGTGGTGGTTGCATGTGTTGTGATCGTGCGCAGGTGTGGAGCCTGGAGGTATATGTGCGTGCGTGAGGAGGGGGGTGATCACATCCTGTATACTATTAATGTCTTAAGTTTAATTATTCAGGTGGGCAAAAGATCTGTGGAGGGAAATTCTGCTAACATTCAACAAAATTCATTAGCAATCGTTTCAGTTCTTGGGATAAATAACATACCCATGCCACAGTATTCAGTTTCAGTTAACATTATAGATGTTTTTCTGAAAATGTTGTTAGAAGTTAGAAGAAATAGGGTAGCTGCTAGATGGAGACACCACTGGTTATTATGGGTCTTTCTGTATAACACCTGGCGGAGTACCCGGTACATGCCTATGAGGGCTTCTGATTTGAGGTGCGTCACCCTAATGCAAAAACACCCCAAAATCAGAAGGCCTGTATATGGCTAGAATTGACATTGTCACCAACAACTGTTAACAATATTTCACTGAACTGATAGTTCTGATTCTGTGTAGGTATTGTGAGCTAATTTACAGAATCTACACATTGTTTATGCTAGTACTATACAAGCACGATTATCTGGTATTATTGAGAGTGAGTCTTACTAATTATTTTTTTGACCATCTTCATCAGCCTCATATAACTGGAGCCTCTGTTAATATAGTCAATGTTTACAAGTGGATGAATGGATGGAAACGTTGTTATTAGCTAAGCTTATTTAGGCTTACCATATGAGAGAACAAAGGGTGTTGTTAGAAAGGGGGGGGGTCGTTGGATGCAAACGACATCCTCTCAGCACCCAACTGTTTGTGAATTTCCTATGGTCAACAGACTACTGGGCTCTCCAATAAGTAAGCATAGGAAATGACCCCCTCTTAAGAAATCCAGGCGACATCCATATAGAGTTACAACCATATAACTTTACTGTAAAAGGATCGGTTGATACAGTCTCTTGAGAACAGGAGAGAGTAATGACAAGGATTGCCTGACTGGTGTCGGAACTTAGATGCTCCTTTTCAAAGGCAAAAGAGTAACCAGTTCAGGTTAAAATCTTGCTCCTTATATTCTCTTGTTATGTGGGTGTTCATCTTCTCCTACACTGTATCCATATAACTCTGACTGACTTCTTTATTACAGATTGAGGCAGGTTCATTGTTGTACAAATCATTGAAAAGATCCAAACCTGGCACGATTAACATCACTGGTACAGATGGAGTTGGTCAGACTGGTACAGATGGAGTTGGTCAGACTGGTACAGATGGAGTTGGTCAGACTGATATGAATGGAGTTTGTCAGACTGGTACAGATGAAGTTGGTACTGGTACAGATGTAGTTGGTACTGGTACACACCAAGCTCGGACTATCCTGCAGATTGATGACAACTGGAGGAAAGTTATTATGACCCCAACTGAGAAAAGAGATGTCTTACACAATGCTCATTCCTCCAGTCCTGGTAATTGGTTCACACAATTCTTCCCAGCCATATTGTTCAGTCATCTCATAAATTGGGAAGGGATGCAGCATGTATCAAGGATGTTTATTCATTTGACTTTTGAGTTCATTCATATCACCTGGTCATACATGTGTACAACTACATTATAAGAGGTTTGATTAGTATTTATTTCATTTCGTCATGTTCGTGGCAATATTATATCAAATGGTGCTGTACACTTTTATTAATTAGAGAAGTGCAACAATAAGGTCTCTTGAAATTATGTAATCATATTAGGGTGAATAAAAAAAGATATGGGGTTCTGGTTATATTATGAAAAAATGTACTACTAACATTTTTTCTCTCAGAATTATTCATGTTTTTGCATTCATGTTCCACTGTCTTTGTTGATTGGTACATTTCTGTGAAAACTATTCTCTAAACCAATAAAAATCCTCAGTAACTAAAGGATCTAACCTGCTGTCAGCATTTTCATGCTGAACCAGAACTGTCATAAACTGGCTCATAAACAATACTTTTGGCAGCAAACATCTTTTGACAAATGTAGGAGAATGTTTTAGAGTAGGCATGCTAAATCTAGGGACAGTCGGGTAACCAGAATCACACATCCTTTTATTTGGCCTAATATCATTTTTATTGCCCATATCTGCTTGTACCTGCACATTTTAACAATGGGGATATATTCCTGGATAGTTTAAAAGGACAGTCACGCCTGCGCGAAGGCGGGTAAACAAATGTTGTCGCCCATGCTTCACAAGATCAGCAGGACACCTCTGGCAGCTCTTATACTGAAAGTGGTCATTTTGAGGCTGTAGATCCATTTATACAAGCCATCTGAACCAGTCGAGAAGAATAAAAAAGTGATGAAAATCTAAAGAATTATTCTGAAACTTTCGAAGAGCCTTGGCTTAAGGAAAATTTATTTATTTTTGCATTTTTTGCTGCTGCCTAGACTTGAAACATTATGGTGGGCTAATTGAGGTTACTTGTGGTGCGCATTGCACAATGCGAAGGCAACATGGCTGATTTCCAAACTGTCCAACAATGTATTGACAAGACTAATTTACATATACTGCAGATGTATTTTGAATTGGAAGAATTTGAAGTGATTCATAGAATAAATCATTATCATTGTAGGTGGACATTGTGGGAGAGATAAAACTATAAACAAAATCCAGAAGTTCTTCTGGTGGCCTGGTTTGGTGAGAGATGTTAAGGAATATATTCGAGCCTGTCCTATCTGTCAAACCACCCTCACCAAGGCAAGAAAGGCAAGAGAGCCCATGGCCAGTCCAATCAGTGCTGAACTCCCCATACTATGGAATATGGTAGGTTGTTAGCAGATTTAATTTGGCAATTGATCGATTAATTATAGATAGATGTGAACATACATGCCTTTCTGCATGTATAGTTATAATTGTAAACTTAGTTGTGCTTGTAACAGCATCAGTCACCAAAATAGAACATCCTCCTTAATTTGACAGTTATTGCACACTTTCATCATTGCTTCCTTTCATTGTTTCTGTACTTCCAGGTGGGCATTGACCTGCTAGAGATGCCAGAGACAACAACTCGTGGTAACAAGTACATATGTACTGTCACATGTAACTATACCAAATGGGCCGAGGCTAAAGCTTTACCCAGCGATGACATCACTCTGGTGTCAGTATTTTTAGAAGAGATATTTTTGCGGTGAGTTTCCATACATCGACTTAATATTCTGTGAATTTTGATTTAGTTGCTGGGATTGAGATATTAAAAACCTACGTCACTGAGAGCCTCCATCTCAGCACCTTAGTATTGGATGCTAGTAATAGCCATTGTTCTACCCATATGATACGATGTACACTAAATATTACAACTCTCCTCATGTACATAACTGTTTGAGCAATTTAGGGTGATTGAATGGAGAATTCAGTATGTACTTTGACATGGCACCTTGTAGGTATACATATTCACCTTGCAGGTATGCACATTCACCCTGTAGGTATGCACATCCAACTTGTAGGTATGCATATTCTCCTTGTAGGTATGCATATTCACCTTGTAGGTATGCATATTCACCTATTCACCTTGTAGATATGCATATTCACCTTGTAGGTATGCATATTCACCTTGTATGTATGCATATTCACCTTGTAGGTATGGTTTCCCTAATGTTATGCTGTCGGGCCAAGGCTGTGAGTACTGTAACAAGCTTGCCAATGGGGTTTCTAAGCTGTTAAAGTCCCATCACTTCAAGACGACGGTTTATCATCCCCAGACGGCTAGTTTATCAGGACGATTCAATGTTATACTAGATAAGATCTTACACCGACTCCACAGAAGAGACTGGGATAATCACCTGGATAGCTGTCTGTTTGAATACAGAACCGCCACACATGAAGACACGAAATTCAGTCCATTCTATTTAATGTATGGAAGGTGAGTCATCACTTGTCTCATATAAAGGATGACATCAGGAAGTAATCCAGACAGGTTTTGATACTGGTATACCGGTATCTGCACCCAAACTCATGCGCCGAAATACTGACAAACCAATTTGAATGTCGGCTAAAATCTAAACCAAAACTACTTAAAATCACTCCAATGGACTATCTTCTATCGAAGAAATAATTGATTATTTCCTGTGTACAGCAGGTGGAAAAAACTACATTTTCACACACGCATCGTGCTTCTTGACAAAATCCCTGTGGGCAGCCATTTTAGCATGTTTTAAGCCCACTGCGCATCAGTTTTGCGCAGAATGTTTTCTTCCGGTTTTGTGGGTTTCCGGTTTTGCGGTAGTCGAAAGGTGTCCCCAAAAAATGCCTGGATTAGTCCCTGAACATATTGGAGAGAGTAAGTGTTGGGATAACCACTGATTAACCTGATATACATGTAATACAGGAGGAGGTAACTCTGAAAATATTAGTGAGAAGCATTTTGTAGATCAATATATGGGTATATATGAGTTTTGCAGAACATTCAAAATAATAATCAACCAGTCAGACATACTCACTGTACAGCGGGTAATGTTTTAACCAATGAGAGTAAGGCATTTAAGTGAACATGGTCTAGTTTGTCAAAACCTGTGTGCTGAACACATTTCACAATACCTGACATGTCACACTCTGTGGAGATTTTATCAATTATCCATGAGAGGTTGGAAGCTGAAACATACATGTACTGGCATGACTGGTTACTACTGGCATGACTGGTTACTACTGGCATGACTGGTTACTACTGGCTTGACTGGTTACTACTGGCATGACTGGTTACTACTGGCTTGACTGGTTACTACTGGCATGACTGGTTACTACTGGCATGACTGGTTACTACTGGCATGACTGGTTACTACTGGCTTGACCGGTTACTACTGGCTTGACTGGTTACTACTGGCATGACTGGTTACTACTGGCATGACTGGTTACTACTGGCTTGACTGGTTACTACTGGCATGACTGGTTACTACTGGCATGACTGGTTACTACTGGCTTGACTGGTTACTACTGGCATGACTGGTTACTACTGGCATGACTGGTTACTACTGGCTTGACTGGTTACCATGGTTACTGGCTTGACTGGTATTAGAGTGTATTACAATAACACCCACAAATTCTCATAAACTTGACACTCATACAGAAATAATGATTGAATTATCGATACTGAATCTGATGGTTGGGCTATTTTTCTCTGGATAATTTTAACTTTAAATAAATGGCTGAAAAAGCTCAACAGAATTTCTTTTCTAAATGTTTTCTATGAGCATGGTAATCAAACATGTTATGAAGAGGGTACATTATAGGATCATTTCTGTCTTTAAACTAAATGTGTTTGCAGAAATAATGTTTCAATGTAATATTGATACAGGGAGCCGTTAATCCCAGATATTGAGAACGATGAATCCATGATGTCTGACTATGAGGACGATGAATCCATGCATTCAGAAGATGGGAACAATGAATTGTTGCTGTCAGATGGGAGGGATGAAGCCATGCGACCAAAGCGTACCAAAGCTGAACGAATGCCAAGCCTACCAAAGATTGTGAAGATTGAAAGTACATGTATCCTGCCCAAAGATGTGAATGATGAATTCTCAGTAGAGATTGACAGATTTGGTTCTGACGGAGATCCTCGCCCGCACCATGAACTGGCCATAACAGATTACTTACACCTAGCTCCGACACAATCCGCCACAGACACTGAAGATGCCCAAAGCCTCTCTAACCGAATATACAGGGGCTACACAGAGCGTGGTGAATTAATGTGATAATGTTACGCAGATCGTGGCTCATTCCGTAATTCTGTGTTTTAGTACATGTGGAAGAATTCCAACGTGGCAAAATTAGAACAAGGTTCCAAGGCGGTGGATCATGCTTATTACTGACAGGGTGAACTAATTATTCACATGTTTTCCAAGAGGGCAATCAGGGTGATTGAGAAGCAAGTTCAAGTTCTTGCCAATCGCTATCCGATGCACACCTCAATGTTCCACTTCAATATCTGCAAACTCACAGTCATAAGATAATCACTGCCGGAATTCGTTGCGATTGACCTTTAATCTGACAGACGTGTGCTTTGTTCATCTATGGCCTAATCATTACCTCCCAGTTCCAAAGTCTGCGCAGTAGTTCCGTCATCCTACATTCCTCTGCGTGCCGGTCATCTTTATTTTAGAGCATCATGGGTTGAATTAACAGCTATTGCACTCAAATGGTCATTTATCGAAATCAAAATAAGAACAATAATAATGTAGTTGGACTATTAGATTCATTACAGAGCTATTTTTCTCTGATGGCATTTAACATGGACCCATGTTATGGCCTGATCATGTTAGAATTTGACTGTCTTGCAGTTCGTTGCTCTAGTCTTGACCCCTTGAATCTGTGCTCCTGTATATCCACAGGGTGAGGTGTTTATTTACATGTATTGATATTAATATATGTATGTGACTTTGTGATGGTTTGAAGACGAGTGTTTGTTATGTTTGTGTTCGTACCTCTTTTTGTACTGAAGTCTGTTTATCCATATACCTATTAATCTTCAGAGGTTTATACACAAATTGAATCATAGTTGTTCTTTAATTTTAAACTTGTAAGGTACCATTATATTTATCTGCTGACTTATTTGTGTGTTAATTTCAGTAGTTCTGATATAGCAGATCCTATACATTTACTACTGCATCTGAATATTTCATAATTTTTGTGGATACTGACAATGTACATAGTTTATATAAAAATTTACACTTTATATGTTTTAAAGGGAGACTATTCTACATTGCAAAGTGTAACTATGCTGCATGCCTTCTTGAATATCGGATTACTTATACAAATTTGGAATCCAAATTACTTTTTATTGTAGAGACATTCCAGTGTCAGAAATTAAAACATGAGAGATGAGTGAGATTTGTAGCAGGATAGCACTACATTTGCGTACACTTCGCCATCCATAAGATGGCTTGCGAATCGTGTGGCTTCATTTTCACGGAGCGATATCCGGTACTTTACCGGACTCTGTTCGGCCTTCATCCGGCGGAGAACAGACTGGAGAAATTTGATAAATCACAGGTTTTCATACCACTTCGGAAACAGATATTGCCTGGGCTTACAAAAGATATAGGGATGAATGACATTCGTATCACCCAAGAGGCGTTGTAGATCTGTAATTTGGAACAAGTAGGGCAGCACATGACTCGAAAATGGCGGGTCACATTGGAGTTACATCGGTAGACTTTAGCTGATTGGCTGACGAAGTCACATGGTATTGATTTCAGAAAATTCCCTCTTGCAGTTGCCGAAAGTAGGCTGAGAATGGATACACACGATCCCAGGGTCAGTCTTACCGCGTATAGATGACCCAGATGGTTACAGGTTGGATAGCACTAATCAGGTTTATATGTTGGATTGCCTTCAGCAGATTTTCAAGACAGAAATCATGTTTTCATGTTCACAGGTTTCCTAGCCTTTTGACTTGTGACAAGTTCAAGGACTTTTCAAGGACTTTACTACTAGTACATTGTACTAATTTCAAGAATCTGTCAACAGTGCAATCAGTGGGTGATGTTTCAGCAATGACTTTAATGAAATATGATAAGGTATCTTGATAATTTGATCACTTTAAAACAGAGATTTTAGAAGCCGATTCCTCAAAATACAGCTCCTAACTTTAGCTCTAATCTTTCAAAACTATTCATAGTTGGGTTGCTCTAGATGTTGGTAAAAGAAAGTGCTCTTCATTCTATTTTTTTTTTTTTCATTTTATTGAGTTGATATGTTGTCTAGAAGTGATTAGAGACCTTACCGTACAGTGACCTACAATCAGTATTAGCTAAAACGGGGTAACTTTGACACAACTTTATCTCCAAACTAATTTGGAGACCAGAACCACACTATGTCAACACTGGATACCATTAAGAGTCCACACTGGATACATTTGGACTTCTTCTAATTATTAATGTGATAACCACAGAAATTTATTGCATGTAAATTTGAAGAAGAACCTCTGTCAATGTTACCCCATGATGAATGCCCTGGGGTTCAGTGGTGAACGTGGTGTCAAAGTTACCCCAAATACACCAAATTACTGAAAATAGTGGCAACAAGAAAGAATTGGATAAAGCTACTGTATCAATGATTAGGCCTACTACTTCCAAAATAGTATTTTTTTTACTATAAACTCAAAACATTGCAGATCTTCACCATAGAAGTTTTTGTGTCAAACTCTGAACAGTTACACCAGTGCCAACTACATGTTAAGTGACCATGTTATGAAGAGTGTCACATGGGTGGCCATCTACCCCCCCCCCCCCCACTGCTGTCTCAGCAGATAACAGCATCTTATATATAAAGGTGAGATAACGGTCTATGAGCTGTAACAATATGGTAATATAACTAAAATAAAAAGGTGTCAAAGTTGTCCCACTGTCAAAGTTACCCTGTGTTAGGATACATTGAACTTCCATATTGTTACATCTTCAATTGTTTAGTGTTGCGCAAAAATCAATGCCTTTCAATGACTTCTTGTGTCAACTACCTTTTTGAAGGAGTTTCCAGACCTTGGAATTAGCAAACTTAGAGCCAATTGCCGAAAAATGGTCTCGTATGATCTGGATGGCCCCTCAAGATTGTACATGTAAAATATACACACAAGTATTATTTCCTTTGGATATACCAGACTGAGAAAGTAATAAATACTTATACCAGTTTATTATCATGCTATAATCATTCTGTTATTTGATCATTGAAGTATGACTGTCTACTTTTAACTTATTGGGACAGCACTCTCTAGAATACTGTATGTAATTATTGTCACATGATCACACCAGAGTTTTAGCAGGCAATCCTATGTGGCTTTAGTCTGTGGCACAAAATGGCTTCAGGTTATGGAAGGCTTGTGTTCAACGGCATAAGGCAGATGTATAAAATCAGATCAAATTGCATCCAGATTTAACATTTCAAAATACCCCCTCCACAGTAATATTATTTCAAAATTTTCTTTACTTATGTTGGCAAATGTGATCTGTTTATTCAACAGATCATCAATTTGTTTCAGTTTCAAATAAAAGCAGTCTCTGCTTCCAGTCTGGTTAAAATAGGACCTAAAGGTCAGAGGCCTTCCATAGAAATGTCATATCCAGTGACATCTGGTATTATTGACCAATCAGAGGACTTCCATAGAAATGTCATATCCACTGACATCTGGTATTTTTGACCAATCAGAGGACTTCCATAGAAATGTCATATCCAGTGACATCTGGTATTATTGACCAATCAGAGGACTTCCATAGAAATGTCATATCCACTGACATCTGATATTTTTGACCAATCAGAGGATCATCATTCAAAACAGAGCCAACTTAGAAACTTTCCACATACAGGCAATCTCTGTGACACATTTCTAAGTGTCACTGTTCTACAACCATCAGGATAATCACAGAGTACAGCTAATGTTTTGATTGATCAGCCATTGCAATAAGACCTGGCACTTTTTATAAGTTAATGGTCAGTGCACATGAGAGGGATCTGAACTTTCAGATCTGTTAGTGGAGCGACATTTTGGTCATAGATGGTCTGCTCCAAGCTAAAAAGTTGCACCCTTGGTATCTGCTATTCTGTGTAAAAATGCTGCACATGCTGTATGAGCGATCGGTTGCAAGGGAATGACGACGATCATACCGAGTACCATCCTACTTCAATAAAACACTGTCTGCAAATGACATCATAGTTGTGCTCATGTCACAAAGCATATGAACCCAGCTGATTGACATGAAATGGAACATGGTTGTGTGTACAAGAGCCTGTAATCCTGGCAAACATCCCTGTGAAAGATTTGTGATTTAGGTTGCCATAGTTCCAATCTCGCAAATTAATTCGTACATTTTAATTGTGCACATGGCCACGACCTCACTCATTTTCTGAATAGAACCTGCATCTCTGCAATCTGTTGAGCTTGTGCATTGTATTCCAGTAAGCTTATTTCTTCACTGCATATACAGCACAGCCAAGCATAATCAATCAAAGACCGTCCCTCCTCGTACCATCATGACCATAGGCAGACCACACAGGGCCTGATCTAAACTTCTAGTTTCGGCATCCATATGTGGTGCAGTGTGTTAAGTTATAGTGAAATAGACCATGATGTGAGACTGTCGAAGCCCATGGAATCTCTGGGAGTATTAAATTGTCTAAATACAACCCGACAACTTGATATTTACCAACCTTACTTGCATTACTATTGGTTTCAGCATGTCGAGAGAGGGAATTTATTAAACATGAGATTGATCTAATCAAAACCCCTCGGCTTTCCCCAAGTGATTGTGACCCATGTGTAGTGTGAATTGGGGATGATCAAGATATACCGGTAGTTGGTTACATTCAGGCATATAGGACAGAAATAGAAAAATTATATATCTGTAAAGGGGCATAACTCTGTAGAATATAGGTCGAGGGGAGCCACTTTCGATAGGCGTCTGACTTAGCACTCTGTAAAATAAGAACCGAGACGAATAAGCTGTACCAAACATGGATCTGCAGATTTAACTTGTACATTCAGCTACAGATAACAAAATTGGAGATTATTACATCTGAAAGGGGCATAACTCCATAAGCTGAGGCGAGAAATCCTTTGTTGGCTTGTAGAATACAACAATATAAATAAGTTTCCAAAATATAGTAGCTATACCAAACACAGTTCTGCAGATATAGTTGGTTACATTCAGGCATATAGGACAGAAATAGAAATTAATATATCAGTAAAGGGGCATAACTCTGTAAAGTATGGGCCACTTTCGATAGGCGTCGGACTTAGCACTACTGTAAAATAAGAACCGAGACGAATAAGCTGTACTGAACACGGATCTGCAGATATAACTTGTACATTCAACTACAGATAACAAAATCGAAGATTATTACATCCGAAAGGGGCATAACTCCATAAGCCGAGGCGAGTAATCCTTTGTTGACTTGTAAAATACAACAATATAAATAAGTTTCCAAAATATAGTAGCTATACCAAACACAGTTCTGCAGATATAGTTGGTTATATTCAGGCATATAGGACGGAAATAGAAATTAATATATCTGTGAAGGGGCAGAACTCTGTAAAATATTGGCCGAGGGAAGCCACTTTCAATAGGCGTCTGACTTAGCACTAGATAAATAAGTGCTGAAAATTTGGTGGTGGTATCTCAAGCGGTTTTGCCTACAATGCGTTAACGGACGTATGGACAGACGGACGTACATGGCAACGACAATACCCCCGAGGCCAAAATGGCCGAGGGGTAAAAACGAAATGGGCTCCCAAACCCATTATAATGGGCTCAAAAACGGTCTGGATCAGGCCCTGATATATGATTGGTTAAAAAGACTGAAGTTAATGTTTTTAGGATGCAGGAGGCCCTCGAATGGTCTGCAGACCAGCAGCAGCAGTTGGTGTGGGTGGCTATCCATTCTCAGTACTTTGATCCACGCTCTCATCTGAGGTGCATCCAGGGCCAATTTATGCGATTTTAAATCAAACAAATTACAAAAGAGCTGAATGATGGTATTGATCTGTTTTATTGACTAATCTCCACATCAGTATCATACGGATTGCATAGTGTTTGACTGCAGGGTAGTATTCACAATAAACCAGCTAATGATGGGTGATACACTGAGGAATTAGTGAGTCATGTATTACTGCAGATTGTATTATGATTGCTAGACAGAACCAGGACATATATGGGTTATGGATTCTATGATTATCATAACTTAATCATCCTCTATATGAGAATTATGTTCAGCATAATGTGTTTTTAACTCAAGTATAAATATCTTTAACATGCTCCAAGCTCCATTTTGGTTCAGATCCAAGTGTCACAGAAGCGGTATTATATGCTTACTGAATGAGATCTGATTGGAAATGTCATCACAGAAGTTAACAAAGAACTTCTGCCCTTATGAGGTGCGGTTAGGAGTGCCAAAATGAAATATCTTTTTTCAGGTTAGCTTAGTTATACCCTATTTCGTCCAATTTTTCGAACAGCATTTTTAGACTTAAAGTAGAAAAAAACATCTTTATGTCAACTGAGGCCAAACACTGTGGCAAGGATATGTTATTTATCCCAAGAATGAAAAACGTAGCTAGTGAAATTTGCAGAATTTCTCTCCACAGTAGCCTGAATTTAAGTTTTGCTGTCTGAATAATTAGAAGAAATAGAGTACGGCCTATGAAAACAGCAGCCTTTTCACTCCGTAAACCAAAGAACCACAAAAACCATTAATGGGCAACAACTATTGACACAACCAATATTGTGGGGTAAAGTTTATCTTAGTTCTGGACAGGTTTCGTAAGTTTATGGAGAGAAAAGCGTGCGGCTTTCATCGCAAAATGATTTTGTAAAATAAGATACTGTTGTTCAATAGGCCCAAGACCCAGTGTTTGAGAATTACTCCCAACTACAACAAGATCATATATAATGGTTGGTCTACAGCCAACTGTCATGGTACACAAAGTAGTAGGCATCATCCGAACGCATGGCACGATCATACGTAGAAACTTCTGCTCGTAGCCATGCGGTAACGGGTGATATCTGAGTGTAATAGGGCGTTTCCCAAATGGTCACATCCGACTGGCCCCGTTACATCCGACATCGGTGCAATGACATTCATACAACGAAGACACACCTCCAGAAAGCGATTGATTGAAATGATCCCATGGTGGGCCTCGAAGTGCCCCCATCACAAAATAAAAAAGCATATCATTTTCCTGTGGTCTGCCGCCGATTTTATTTTGTTTTCAAATATGTTAGGCCGTTTGTTTCTTAAGGTAAACAAAGAAGCATGCTCCACTAGAGTGAGAAATAAAATAGCTAATTTGCACAACTTCGTGTTGGTCTCGCGTAGACTCCCCCAGTCTTGCGCCTCGTGAAACTGACATGTTTGCATGTGTGAGAAATATTTGAATACAGATAATTTCATTGGCTCGTTTAAATGGGGCCGACATTTGACCTCATGCTTTGGGAACAGCTTTCGAACTGGATTATCTCCCTCTAGATAGATGGCGCCGTGTGAAATACATGCCGAATCACAGCGAAAATCTAAGGGTAGTGTTAAGTGAAACGTGAAATGCCCTTAGAAAGCAAAGATGAGTAGTAGGGTACCTGTATGGGAGATGAGAAAAATCACTTCACAATAATACTGACTCTAGTGACATGCTTATCTTACAGTATGTCTACATACATAATTAGTCATTAAATACATATCAAAGTTTAATAAATTATGAAGGAAAAAATCACACCTGATCAGCGATTCAACCTTGATATAGCATTCACAGATATAAATATACCTAGATATATACATGAAATGAGAAATGTACATCTAACATAGTTAAATGTCCTGTAGACAAATACCTTATAAAACTGTACTATTGGTGGATACACTGTACAATGGGGAATAAACAGAATTTATGGGCACACTGGCAATGGATTCACTTTCTATAAATGACTGGCAGACACATGTCATGCATGTCTGGTTACACACCTGACCTACTTTGTGAGACTTAGCAGAATTTTGAAATACAGTTAGCATGTGCACACATAACAAAACAGCCAATCAACACAGGAATTTACAACAATCTGCTCAATAGTAAGATTCACCCAGGTTATAAAGGATTTGAGACAGCTTAACTACAAAAACGTTATAAATAAATAATATCCACACTCATTTAAATTGAGTACCAACATTTTACAACTCTGCAAGCTCAGATCATGTACATGTAAGGACTATTTTATTCAGACACATTAGAATTGTTTAACCATCAGTCTGGTCCATAATTAATAGACAGTCTGAAAGATACATGTGATTGCGAGGTTTGTACAGTCATATTGTCAGCAAGTTAAGGGCAATGTCTTCAGTACTGAGCAAACAATCGTCAATATATCTGATCTTTATTTTCAATCTTCATTCCTTACTTTCCTCAAACTTGCAAGGAAAAAGCAAGGCTAGGATCCAGAAAGTTTTATTTCAAGTTATGTTAAACCTTTGCAGGCCTCGAACAGGTTTCAAGTTCAAATTTGAAGTACGAGTTGGCCTATTTGATCAAGACTTTGGTGTAATACCTCCTAGACAAAAGACTGAGAATACAACTTGTAACAGATCTTTTGCCAATCATACTTATTGAGTCTTACACCAAATCATTGCCGGATATCCTTGCCCTGGAACTAGTCTTTGCTACTGTTCGACCCCCATGAAAATAGGCTTGTTCCTATGGGGTTATCGAATTTAAATAAAGATTATTATTATTATTATTCAACAGCATAATACATGGTCCTGCATGACATGTCAGTTGAACTACGGTCCTGCATCAATGTTGACCTGTTTAGCAATGGCTCTATAGTCACAGTCCTGTACCCATGAGTATCATCAGTCTATTCAGTCTGTTAGCGTGTAACAATGAGATTCATACAGTACTGTATAGCTATAATACCCTGAGTATTACACCCACATTTTATTACAGACAAGCTTGTCCAGAGACAGATATTTATGGAGTGAGGATATGCTACTATAATTTACAATGATATCGAACTAGAGGAGCCAGCTGTGTGTGATCCTGCCTTGACTGACAGCTATCAATTACTGTCACTGCTCGTGTCCTCTTCTACCTCCCCTCGATCTGATGCCGGGCCGGATCTTCTACCTGGATACGAGAAAAACAATTGATTGACATAGTAAAATATTGTTTAGTGCCTTGAACTTTAGGTGAAACTGTATTCAAATATCCCACAGAATATGTCAGTACCGATAATACAGTCTGTGGTTAACCTATCGGTCATCTATACATATGACTACTCTTGGGAAGTGACCATGTCCATTCTGATTGATACTACTTGTGGCATCTACTTCTGGTAAATTGAGGAATATACACGTGTTAAACGTCTCCGCCATCATGAGATCTCTCATCAACAACTGCCATTTTGAAAGTCATGTGATCTCTCTCTCTCGAATGTGATGTAAGTTATTCGTGTTGTATTTTATTGACCGACGTCCTAACTTTACTGATATTTGGAGTTGTGAATGTTTATGAGAAAATTCCATGACAACTTTTTCATGATGATGGACACATCCATTCTCACATTATTTCACCTACACATCAGGCTTGTGTGACCAATGACTTTATGATTATGAACTGCCACTAGTCTGCTCAGAAATTTTGAGTGCCAGATATTTTTGTGTCAGTATTGATAAATTCACCAACCTCACTTGAAGTGAACTGTGATCTCACCCATAGTTAATGGGACTATGTGATATGGCCCATAGTTAATGGGACTATGTGATCTGGCCCATAGTTAATGGGGCTATGTGATATGGCCCATAGTTAATGGGACTATGTGATCTGGCCCATAGTTAATGGGATTATGTGATCTGGCCCATAGTGGAGCTATGTGGTGTAAAAGACTCACTCATGGTATGAAGACCACACCTTCATCCCCATCCCCATCCAGTGTGGGAAGATAACAGTTTTCACAACAAACATGTTTACATGAAAGAGTTTGATTTGAATGACTAGGGATGATATTAAACTGTTCACCTGTTCTGATATGGTTGAGAGAAGCGAGAACTCGCAGCATGAAGGCAGCTGGGACTGTTATCGTGTCTCTTGTCTCCTCCAGCATTAACTCATTTCTACGCATTATCTGTTCAAAAAAATATTACGACATTTTAAATAGATGTGGCAATACGTCAGCCTATAAAAGTGAGAACACATGGACACACAAATACTATGTCAAACAACTGACAAGACTGGAGCTGGCATGGCAAGGGGAGTAACTCCAACTGACCAAACACAGGGTTGTCTCCCTTATATTACTGATCAAGTAGCTTGCCAGAAGCAGGATGTGTCCCCTCAGGCCTCTAGATTCCTCTACTTACATATCGTGGAGAAGGGAAAAGGTATTGGCTGATGGATAGTCACATATATACATTGCCACAGTAATATTTGACATAATTTGAGAAAATATACATGATATATAATGACATACTTTCAATGTCTTTGATATTATAATTTCCATATTTACAATAAACAGTTCAAGGTGATGTTGGATTGTCCTCATTGACCAATTTTGCCATCAAAGGTACTTTTAAGTGAACATAACCTTACCTCCTGTGCCTGTTCATTATCAAAGTTAGGTAACTCTGCTATTGGTGCCCACACCTTGATGTCATAGTCTATACCACTGGATGCCAGCACTGTCAAATCATAAACCAATATCACAATAAATATATCACATACATAAGTTTTCTCAGCAATGTCTAGTCTCAAGTAGGGGAGGGCAAAAAACAATATTATCGCATATTCCATTCCAACGTGGAAAAATAGCCCTATGGGCTCCAATACCCCTCGGCTATCAGTTATTGTCTACACTCAGCAATCATACATTGCATAAGATGTATTTTTAGAACTTTCACAACATTATAGGTTAACTAAGATATGATCTGGTAGGGTTGACTGTATTTCTCTCATTTCAGAAATACATAGGAAGTTGAGCCAGGTCAGCTTTTGTCAAAGTCTTCTCAATTAACATGGAAAAATTTGCGCTGATGTTCTGGTAGAGCATGACCAAATTCTCAGCTCTAAACATATTCTTCTATAAGCTAAAAATCAAATCAAGTAATTTTATATTGAAAATATAGATCAAGGCCAGTCATCTTCAACAATTTTCTGGTCTATTTTGATAAGGAACATGAATTCAGAGATCTTAGACTTACACGTAACATATATAATTAGACCTTTATAAAATATGTCAAGGTCAGTGATATTCAATAGACTTCAGGTTCAGGCATATATGGTATAAATTTGGACAATGTGGATATAATCCTTCATGAAATATTGTACCAAACAGAATATGACCTGGATAAAACAGGTCAAGGTCAGTCATCTTCGACACACCTCTGGACCATTGTCAGATGTATACATATCAAACATTTATAAACAATGTTTCTATTTGTTACCAAATCAAACCTGTTTCAATTCATGCCTAATAATCTCCGTCAGGAAGATGATACAACGTAGAAAACGGAAGTTAAAACTAAAAGTTAGCTCCCCTAGCGGAGAGTTGTCCGCCCCTAGGAGAGCTCTCCCATCCCACTCCAGCAGGATTACTATATAGGCTCTGCACCAGCCATACTCGCCCTCTATTCTCATTATAATTACCGAGACCTGTAGTGTTTAAGGCCGGCATGAGGGGACGGAGGGAGGGCCAATCAAATTGAAACAGGTTTGATTTGGTAACAAATAGAAACATTGTTTATAAATGTTTGATATTTGTAGCCCAAATCTTAAACCTGTTTCAATTCATGCCACAGTACCAACATATGGAGGCGGGAATCTCGGCCTTGTGGTAACTCCCATAGCAGACTAGTAATCGCTGGAACAACACAGACATGGGTATAAATCTGAGACATTATTACACATCAAGTTAACCCTGGTTACAGACACATAGGGTAATTGAAGCAATTGATACAGTTTTACTTATCTGAGTGTCTCCATCCATGTAACTGTGCTCGTGATGTGGTACACATTTCCACCAAGTTGCAGGAATCCCGGGGCACCGTAGGCAACAACAAGGTCCTCTTGGTAGACTCTGTATGACTAGGGGGGTCGTCAGCCGCAGCCGTTGCATACAGGGAGATCCTAGGCCCAACCATAAGTAAGGGGAGGACATGCGCTGCCAATACTTGGAAGGTACCAAGTCCACACCACTCTCAGTCCGCAAGCTTCTTGAGGTCAACTCACCATACTTGGAGTGATGAACGATGCGTTGGAATTGACCGTGCTTGCTCCCTGGGTCCTGCTACACATTCGTCAACTCTCTGTACTTGCATCACTAATGTTGACCCTAGGCCTGGAGCAGGTGTCTTTTGAGTTGAAAGCACAGAGGACCCAGCTGAGACATCTAGAAGGAAGTCAGTTTCTGAAGAACAGAAGCAAATTTCAGTTAAGAGTAAACCCTATCCTGGTGTTAGGCCTTCATTGGTGATTATAGAATCCACGGCCGGTCAACTGACTTATTTCTACCTTCTGAGATGCCTCTTATCATATAATATATGTAATAATAATAATATGACTGAGATGAGATGAGATGAGATGATACAGCAAGATGGCTGTCTTGCTGTGATGGTGACAATTTTGCCGCCCCCCCCTCTTTTTCTGAAATTACTCACAACGTGCTGGGTAGCCACAGTGGCCCAAGCGTGGTCACACTATTGATTGCACTGTCATATCCCTCAGACAGATATTAGTGAACGTGGAGTTAATTGTACAGGCACAAGACAGGACAATGTCATGAAGGGGTCAGTTCTTCCATACATGCCATGACGCAGCGATGGCACGAATCACATTAGAAGAAGCAGAAGATAGTAGTGGGGCGTCAATGGTATATCTACCTTCTGCCAATTGATAAGACTATTTTATGGTCTTCTTCAACTACGCGGCTTTTTTAAATGTCAAGCCTTGCTGACAGGCGAAGAGACAGAATAACCGTAGCCGAGAGCCGCGAACGGATCGGCACGAATAAGATAGTGGCGGATGGCTCGAACAGGACATAGCAGAAGATCGTCCTCGAGTCCATGTACAAAGTCTGACAACGCAAGAATGGTGTACGACGTTGAGCGCACGGACCTGAACAAACAGACTCATTTTGGCGATAAATTCAGGAATGGGCCGAAAAGAAATGCAGGACCGATCCGCTGTCCAGGACATAGAAGATCCTTCAAGAGCATGAAGTATAGACAGTCTGGACGCCAAAGCAAACGCCGCCACGACAGCCGTCTTATAAGACACAGTTTTTATAGACGCGGACTCTAAGGGTTCAAAAGGTGGTATAATCAGAGCACACAGAACCACACCGATATCCCATTTCGGTAACAGTTGGCGAGTACAACGCGACTGTAATGCGAAGGCGTGAATAAGAGCAGAGATATTATCGTTAAGGCTAATGTCGGAACCCAAGGTAAGACGTAACACCCTATTCAATTCATGCCAGAGCAGATCGACAGCCTTCCATGGTGCTAATATGAAACTCCCTATCCTGGTGAAGGTGAAGGATGAAGTCAATTACGAGGGAAATAGAGTCGGGAACGATCACGTCCTCGGCACCAGGACAAATATAGGAACGTAGTAAGTAAGATCCTACATATAATAAACAACCTTAAGGTTGACGACAGAACCATAATGTCAAAGTCTAGCCATTGGTGTAACGGTTAATATAGGAATAAAGTACTTGATGGAGAAAGTCGGAAAAACTGTCCCACAAGTACACCACGAAGACATTGTGTTGATCAAGCACAATCCTAAGGTAAATGGATCTCAACATAATGTTAGTGTGATAAAGTCAACATGGCTCTGTGTTAACACTGTGCTGAATTCAATTAAAGGCGACTAGTCCGTCATTCACAATCCCGCCGTCGTCCTCAGAGAATATCCATGTCCATAATCCAAAGACCTATTCCATATAACAGTATTTAACCAAATACTGCTGATTCCAATACAATTTTGATATTCTGAACTCCAGACTGGAAACAGCAAGGTCTGGACAGAACTCTCTTCGTAGAGTAAAGACGAACCTAAGTAAATCACATTGTGAAAAACCCGAGAGGAATTGATACAAGTGGAAAGTTGACGCCAAACGAACGGACTTCCCCTCCCACCGACGATCGACGATGGAGAATCAAAGGAAGTGCCGATGAATGGATATAAAATATGCAACTCGCAAATGAAGAAATGACGTGACAAACGGCGTTATGGCGTACCGGAAACGTCTAACCGATGTAATAGAATGACGCACAGGCGTATGAGAGACACATGACGGTGTAATGAACATGTCGTCAAGGTGTAATAGGAAAGTGTAATGTGAAAAATGCGAGAAACGTTGTATATGATAAACAACGTAGTGATTTCCTCATTCACAACAACTTAATGTATATACATGCTCATCATAGAGCAGGATACAACTTATAAAAGCACACGACGTAACAGAAGGCCGTTGCAAACAGTAACCCCGAAGTCGATTATAATAATTTTCCTTCTCTTTAAACGCAGTAGAGATGAACATATTAAATGTTTGTAGCGTTAATCACCAAATGTAAGCTCAATGAGATAAATGGGATTATGGATCTTTGTGTCAGTGAACATGAATAATGTATCAATGAACATGGTTACATTATGACCTCTCCCGATGTAATTTGTCTCCTGTACATGAGATTCAGTACTGGAGTTTTATATGGAGAGAATATAAAACATTTACAACAATGTTACTATTAATAACCAAATAGTCACACAACCGACATCCAGAACAAAGATTTTCCAGGTAACCAAGAAAGATCCTTAAAGAATTTTAAATTCCCGAAGAGAGGAAATACATTTAAGTCTCTCGCCGGCAGGAAAGTGAGGTTATTCAAAAATTTATAATTTGAAATGACCTAGCACGAACAATTTGTCGAGAAGAACAGTAAGAACATTACTAAAAAAGCAGTTTGATGCTCTAGTAGACTGTACCGGTAATACATACCTGGTAGAAAGAAACCATAGAAGACTTCAAGACTCACGTGTCACTAGGCTTGATCCTTGGCCGGCCAATACCTCCCCACTCACGCTAGTAATTTTAAAATTTCTCATATGGAAGAAATTAAAATTAGTGCATAACTCCATCTGAATTATAAGCGTAATACAGTATACAGATGGAACCAACATGGTGTGAAATAAAACAAGCAATGTAATAATCAGACAATTGTGTTTCAAGAAAATCACACTTTCACATAGTGGGTGAATAGGTTTACTCACTCACGTAAACCAGCATAAGTGGGTGAATAGGTTTACTCACTCACGTAAACCAGCACGTGATCTCATTGTTGTTCGACACACCCTTAATTACATAAAGAGATCAGTAAAGAAGCTCATTAAGATGCGACACAGGGTCGAAGTAAATAGGGTTGAGTTGTGGTTACGTAACACAAACGCAACAATCATGCTTCATATTCATGTCAGTATGAAAGACATAAAACCTCTGTCAGGACTCTCTTGAATACATGATATCAAATATCACGAAATAATACTTGATATAACAAGAGATTACATTTTGGTAGGACCAAGGTGAACCAACCAAAACTGCAAGTCCGAACAGACACAACAACAACAACATGAAAATTTGACGGCTGCAAATAAAGTATCAGATCTCTCCGGCGGGAAGAAACGAAAAACCCCCGCCGATGAGGATACTATTTACAACCCTACTTGAGATATACACAAACTCAATGCATAAAATTCATGAATCAACGAAACCAAACCTGATCGTTTATTGTAGAGATCACCATCGGCCTTCAAATCTCAGCACTAAAAGGCAGACTTACAGAAATGCCGGGAACTAAGTACGAATCTGTCACAAATTGAGCAATAAAAAACGAGGTCGCGAGAGCCCGTAAAAACCCACACCAAACACAGCGGGTCGAACTCATTGTTCGTGTGAAGACGTGATATTGAATACACATTGTCTCCATCACGCAGGACTGTGTTATCAGATAAGCCCGAGATTAATATTGACTTTAGAAAATATATCGGGTAATAATTTCAAGATATAAGAATTTTGAAAACTCCGACAAGAGCCAATTTATTTCGCGACGTACGTCCGAAGACAATAAACACATGGCAGATGGAAAAACAGACCATGTGAAGTCTACAAATTTGCCCAAACAAAATTTTGACAAGACAGAAATGTGAAAGAAAAACTATCCCCAAAATATTAATTTAATCACCATCGAACCATTGACAAAAATGACATAGGTGAGACAACATACGGCGAGGAAGTATTCCTTCGTCTGACATTTAATACGAGGATTATTCGAAGTAGACGGCATCTCCGGCAGCAACGCTAAAAGCGCATCCAAATTATCCGAAAAACCACCATTGACGTATGTTCCTAACTTTACACTGAAGAAAAAGGAATCACAGATGAACTCGACGAGACCGGTGTAGGAAAACGTCGAGTCGAAGTACGAGAACGGCATACCGGAGAACGGGAGGGCCGAAAAATAGAACTAGAATTCCCGGTCTAATTCTCACCGATTTCGTAAGCAGTATGCACTATTTTAATAAGCAATAATCGTCGACAGATTGGATATTTAACGATGGAAATTGATTGAAATATCAAACATTTATAAACAATGTTTCTATCTGTTACCAAATCAACCTGTCTCAATCCACCATTATATCAGTTTGACCTCATACCTGATAATAGTCTAGTTGAGAATATTTGATGAGATGAAAATAATGGTTTGTCTTTTAGATCATCACTTGTGACCATCCTCGTCAATGTGAATACTTTCAGTATATTTCCAATACAAATTAAACATTTATAAACAATGTTTCTATTTGTTACCCCAACTCAATCCTAAAATTGAAGTCCCGTAACATGTCATTTCGCTATTATAGAATCGCTGATTCATCGATAAACGAAACCGCAAGAGCAATTTTGACACTCAATGGTAGGTCTGAATAACCCACCATAAAACGAGAAACGGATTTAGAACTGCGTTATGAAATAAACCCGCAAAGGAGAAACAGACAAGACACGTTTATTCCGTTTAGGTAACGGAGTGTGAAAACAAAAAGACAAAGGAGAGGTCGAGCATGATATGCGAACCCACTGCATTTCATTGTCCGACGAGAACAATGGATTGCTAAGGCACGGCAAGTCTTTGTCGAAGTAGACAAAGGAACCGGTTTGACTGCATACATAGCCAAACCTATACATGTAGGCTGTCTAACTAGACGTAGAACCGTCCCGCTAGTATATTATAGAGGCGGGCGAGTTCTGATTACTAAGACCATGGGAAACATTTATATAATTGCAACGATAACTTCGATAGCATTCAGGTCAATTACAAGCAATTCCCAACAGACGTCTGTCGACTTCCGAAAGAAACGGGTCGCCAGACGCCTGCAAAGGTAAGCCCGTCTAGCCTGGGCGAAATTTCCCCACGCTAACGGGTCTCTAATATACACTCGGCGAACTTCGCCGATAACACAACTCTTTACAAGAAAACCAAACCGTGTGGGCGTCCAAACTGGACCACCATTTCACACACGAATTACATGCATTAGATATCGGAATCTCAGACATAACTAATGAAAGAATTTCCGACAATAAAAGAATTTCCGACAAGAAATAACACAAGTCAAAACCGATAAGGATACTGAGGGTCGTTACAACAACAACCCAGGTTGTATAAACACTTCCTTCCTGATGTGTACTGGTCGAGGTACAACAGAGAATAGAGGACGAGTATGGCTGGTGCAGAGCCTATATAGTAATCCTGCTGGAGTGGGATGGGAGAGCTCTCCTAGGGGCGGACAACTCTCCGCTAGGGGAGCTAACTTTTAGTTTTAACTTCCGTTTTCTACGTTGTATCATCTTCCTGACGGAGATTATTAGGCATGAATTGAAACAGGTTTAAGATTTGGGCTACAAATAGTATTCATTTGGAAAGCCGAGCATATTTCGTCAGGTTATATCATAATAAGCCATGTATGATCTTGACAAAGTAGGTCAAGGTCAGTCAACTGGGATAGGCTTCTAGTCATCACCAGTTGCATATGTAATATGAATTTGAGGATCCTAGCTTTAATGCTTTAAAAAATATAGCAAATACTAGAATTTGACCTGGATTAAATAGGTCAAGGTCGGCCATCTTCAGCACAACTCTCGACCATTGCCGATGTATACATAGTACTAATTTGGAAAGCCTAACAATATTTCTTTATGTTATATCATAATAAACAGTATATGACCTTAAAAATAGGTCAAGGTCAGTCACCTGCGATAGGCTTCTAGTCAATCCCCAGTTGCATAGGTAATATGAATTTGGAGACCCAAGCTTTAATCCTTCAAAATATATAGCAAATACTAGAATTTGACCTTGATAAAATAGGCCAAGGTCAGTCATTGTCAATAGGCTTCTGACCCTTCACCCGATACAGGGTGGTAGGAATTCACAATGACTGGCTGTAATTCGTCTTGAGATATTGTGTTCACAAGAAAGACGGACAGACAATCGGACAGGGTTAAAAACTAAATTTCAAGGGTTTTCACACATGAATATTAACAGTTCAAAACATAACTTTGCTTGAGGGATAATAGATTCACACAGAGTTAAGTCACTAATGAGGGGAACTACAGACTGACCTGGATCAAAGGGATGAGGTTGTAGACAGTTGACTACATGATGGTCGGCCTCCAGTAACATGACTAAGTTAGTCGTCTCTCTGTCCCAGATAAAGATGTGTCCACAGTCGGAGCCGCTCATCACAAACCCATTACCCCAGAAATTAGCCTCCTTTATCTGGTCAAATAGAGACAAGTTAACATGTCAACCAGTTATTATTTTATAGCAAGAAGAATGACTCTGATAATGCCCTACTTTGTGGAATATCTGTTTGACCAAACTCAGCAGACTTGAAAAAATACTTCCTGTTTCTTTCTTTCTCTTTTTCCGCAACTCTTTGAGTGTCAAAATATGTAAGTCAGAGCTCACCGTTTAACACACTATAATTCAGCCACAACAATATCTTCACTACAAATGCATGAGTCTAACTGTCTGTTTAGGCTTCCCAATTTATATTCAGTAGGTACTCATATTTATTCTAAACAGTATTCAAAACCAAATATTGGTTATTCATTGCAACATGTTCCTTTATAATAAAAAATATAAAGTATAAAACGAAATGTTTTGTTTCTGATCATGACAAAGTTTTCATATCCTAACACCATTTCTATTGGCACTGTGAATTAGACTCACCATCGTCCTGGCATTTCTGTGACCTCTGAACTTGAGTTTCACCTTTGGCTGAAAAACTTGGCTCATTTCTAACTCCCTGTCTTCTCGCTCTGTGCGCTTTTTCCGATAGAGAGACTGGAGACGAATAGCTGCGACATTCCGCTCAAGGTCATCAGAATCATCCCTGGATTGAACAAAAAAAAATCAAATGTTTTACAAGAAAAGGAAGGAGACTTTGCAAATCAAAAATTTGTGATTCGCATATAACCAAGGCATTCAGCAATTGCCAAAGGTAAATGTTGTGGTATGAAAACAGTTCAGCTCAGCCATCTTAATGTGGTATTTAATACAGGCTATTTCAGTGCCATAATATTTTTAACAAGCAAATTTCCTGAATTGCAAGAGTTTGTTTTTATCGAACTATGAATAATTTGAAGAGGACATGCTCAGAAAACTATCATGCAATAATTTTCATTGTTGCCCATTTATAAATTCAGTCTGTGAAAATGTGAACCTAGCATTGTTATTGTTATCAAATACATGTAGTAGGCAGGAGTGAGTGATTATTATTTAATGTCGCTTTCAACTATATTTCAGTCATATCAAAACGAGAGTAGGTCCTATTTCTTTTCACACCTGGGACCACATGGGTGGGGTTCTATTCCTCATGTAGAAGGTAATTATGTCTATGTGATAATCAAACAGGCTTTGGAACGTTTTCATTTCACCTTGAACATGTTGATTTTATGCACAACCTAGCTTGTCCATTTACTGGTCAATGTTTATGCACAACCTTGTCCATTTACTGGTCAATGTTCCCTATATTGCCTATGTTAAAGGGCTTGAGTTTCAATGTAACTTTTGAGAACCAGCCAGAGACTATTGGATATTTCACAGATAATTTCTACCCTACCCTGTCCCCATAAATGCAAATCTCAGGTGAAAGTGTGGACCCCAATAGCTGATATAGATTTCAATCCATCTTTAGACATGTATATGTGGAGTCATCATTTACCATCCGAGCTTTCCAGCTAAATCCTGATGGGTAATACATTAGTAGGGCAAATTAGAGAGAGCCAGTTTGCACTAATCAGTCAGGCAAGCAAACAGTAAAGGCGAAATGTAAAAAATTTAAAATCATTAATAGCCATCCTCATCTATTAAATAAAGTTATACATTAGGAAAGAAGCAATCATGCTGATTTTCTTATTATGGTTCTTCCCTATAGTTTCACATATATTACAAAACAGTTTCTAAAAAATAACTGTTGTATACTGATGGGTAAGATCATGTACTTATAGGCTTGAAAACCTTTGCATCTCACCTAGTAAGGTTTCCTTAAATGCCAGTTAATGCAGGGAACCTTCCAAATTGAGAACCTATGGTAATCCCTCTAATAATTCAATTCCCCTATCAAAATTCAATCTGCAGAATTTTGATTCATTTGATTAACTTCCTGTTCTAATAAATTTGACCACCGTTAAATTTATAGTGCAATATTTCACTTCCTGTGAATGTATTATTAGAGGATATTACCATAGATGAAGCAGAAGTACTGGTCAGTTCTGGACATTCATTGTATGTTGGGTGAGGAAGACATGCGATAGCTATTAAGCGGAAGTGAAAATCATTGCCGTTGACTGGCTATTCTGAGCCCCTGCCATTCATGTAGGCTAGTGATAAGTTTGAGCGCTGCTATGTGAAAGCAGTTCCCGTTACCAGCGAGTCCTTCTTGACCTAGACGAGGCCTCAGCGGAGTTATCATCACTACTGTCCCCCTCATTGGACGGGAATAGCTGAAAGTCTCCTGTCGGTGGACCACTTCGCCCGATCCGTCGCTGTCTGGTGGACGCACTCGTACTGGGTGCACTTGTACTGGGAGCAGCTCCAGCTGGAAACACAAGTAACCTTACATATATAGAACAATGGAGTTTTACAGAAACAACAATGCAGTGCAGCAGAATAACTCTCCAAAGAGACCACATAAACTTGTCCGATGAATTTGGTATGCTGCCAAATGGCACGCGGAGGAACGTTTCAACAAACATGGCAAATGACCAATTTTTCACTAGTTTTCAACCTTTTGTTCTAATCTTTGTTGATAATCAATCAGAAAGTCCTATAAAATTGATCGGTCATGGAGAAAACCCAACCAATCACTGATCAAGTTTGTGTGAAGGTTCATTAGAACAGCTCAATCAAACACAGGAATATATGGGAACAACTTTAATACATTCCAGGTGCATACCTCAATGGCTGCTCTAGAAAAATGTACATGGGGAATGGGGGCTGAAGGCACTTTATCTATTTTATCTATGCGGCCTCTCCCTACAACACGTACATTTTTCTGAAAACTTCTGAGCCATCTGTCAATAAACATTAAAAGATCTCCACTACACAAGATATGTACCTCTGTCACTCTCTGAACCTTATTCTAAGACAAAGAGGTTGAGGAGAGAGTAATTTGTTATCTTTGAGGAGGGTTTCTCTTTACTCTGTCAACAGTTTCTCCTAGAAATGGGTACGGGGAATTATGTGCCTAGAGAAAGATCAGTATCATCAGACCCTAACTCCCCAGTCAGCTTCCTGGGTCTTAACAGTTTTGAACTACGGTACATGTTAACTTTGCTTCAAAACTTCTCGGACCTAAACTTTTTAAATACTTTCAAAACATTTTACCAGAGTTTTGTGATGTGGACTCTGTGGTATCTTCCTTTGGTTTCTCCGAGACGTTCTGATCTTTGTCACTGCCTTCATTCACAACAGTACTGGCTTCACATGTCTTTGTACCTGTATTCTGGTCTGGGTTAGACACAGCCTCTTCTAACACCGCCTCCCCAATCTCACCTTCGTATGCAGCTCTAGGCTCACAATCCATGCTAATATCAGCTGATTCTATGCTAATATCAGCTGATTCTATCAGTGACAATGAAGTCCTTGAATTTGATAAATTCTCAGTCACATCCATTTCTACTGTTTCTCTTTCATCAGTATCAATAGATGATTCTGTTTTCTCGACAGAATGCAGCATATAATCACAAGGGTGCTCTACTCCAGGTGTGTCTAGTGCTAAAGCTTCCGTAGTCCTGACTTCTGAAGTGCCTTTCTGGAGATTATCTAGCTCAGTGTTTTGACAGGATTCTATCAACTTATCACAAGATGCTGGATTTGAAATTTGACTGTTTGTGCTTTGAGTAAGGTCTATATCCTTTCCCTCAGAAATACTGATTTCTCTTTCATGTAATGAACTACATGTATTGTTCGAATTTGACTCATTCCTGGGATTTTCCGTCGTGAGATTCTCGATATTGCTCGCTACCGAGGTTGACATGCCAGGCTCTGGTGCAAAAGATGTGAAACCGACCTGAATGGTGCTCGTTGTTGTACCCTCAGTGCTGTAGTGCAGACTGATGACAGGCTCTAGCCAATCCTTACCTTTGACTGGCCCCGTTTTCTCACCAGAGCACAACTCTCCTTCATTCTGTGTTGGGGAAAACCCAGGAATTCCCACTGCTGACACAGCTCCAAACTGCTGCTCTGGCCCAAAACATGCGGCGTCAGCATGGTCAACTCCAGATTCTGCTTTGTCTTCTTTTTGATCAACAGTCACAGCACCCATCCTCGAAAGACATTTGACCTGTGAAATATCACTATCCAGTTCATGGGAACAATTTCCCTCCAAATTGAGAACTGTAGACTCTTCTGAAGAGTCGTGCAAGGGAGGTAACTGCCTGGTGTCCTCAGCAGGAACTGTCAAATGCGGATCGGATAATATTTTTCCAGCATCACTTCCACTGATTGGCACATCAGAAAAAGCTCCACCGAGTTCAGATTCAAACATGGACTTGTCACCCAGTGTAATATCTGCTGGAAATGGCATACAACTTAATGTGAATGCCTCTTTGTCTGTAGCACTATCTTGTTGACCCGGTAACTCAATATTTTCTAAACCCTTGATCAATACTGGGCTCTCTTGCACAGCTAACTTTCTACTCTTAGGCTGGTTACCAACCCCCTCCGTTGAATCCATATCTTCACCCCCTATAGCGCCCTCTGGTGTGGCCTGACTCTGATCTATTGAGCTGCAATCTGCGTCCCCCTCAGCTGGATTGGTTTCCGAGGGTTGGTCTTCCCTTGGTCGTAGATTAGTATCCAACCATCTAGTCAACATATCGGACATTCTCTGCATCAATGTTACATGGGGACTGCTGCTCTCAGCTGGAATGTCAAATACAAAAACACTCCGATGAATTGGGAAACTTATATTTTAGATTGATGACCAGAATTTATAACATTTTTTTTTTAACAGATTATCATGTATGATGGTTCCAAAGTATGGAATAATCTACCTGTTAAGAATATAAGTATGACCTCTTTGTCTTCATTCAGTGTCAGCTTGAGAAGACACTGTAGGACTATGTTATCCCATGAAGAAATTGTTCTCCAGGTCTCACTCTTCTGAATATCTTGTGCTACATGCATACTGATGTACCAGATACCTCACGCTTTCAATTTTTATCTTGTATAAATATATCTGTATATATTAATATATCTCAACCTTCTGACAGAAAGGCCTCGGCCTAAGAATTTGTAAATCGAAGATTATTATTATTATTCTCAATGGAGAGTTTGCAGGAATAACAGAACTGTTTAACAATGAAATGACTTTTGCGAGTGAAAGGATAAATTGATTGTCATCGGGATTCGAACCCATGCCCCTTGCTAAATGCAGCGATGCTCTGTTTCATACAAAGCAAGGGTGATACAATGCTCCATTCTGTACTGGGGTTGAATTAATTGAATGAATATATGTTTCTCTCAACACCACTTCAAATGAATAGAAGGAACTTACAGTCATGGCGCTCACTTTCTGGGCGGGCATTAGGACCTGTGTCTGACCAATCACCTCTCAGTCGTAACCGTTTTATTGGTGGTTGACGTGAGGATGCATCAGTAGACGAACTATCAACACCTTCATCAGTTGACGTTGATGCAATCGGTCTCTCGATAGAGCGATCACTTTGGTCTTGTGAGTCTGATTCAGTTGGATTTACATTTATAGTACGCCCGACTCCTTCTGAACTGGCTGATGTCGATAATGTAGATAGCTCAGCCTCTGCAGATCTCTTCTCTGTCATCTATTGGAACAAAGTAATATATACACACTAATAACATGATCACTGCAGAGATCAGTATTTGGTATTTAATAGGGTGAGTATTCTCACAGGTTAAGGATGAGCCAGGCCTGTATCCAAGGGGGGTTTTCGGGGTTCGAGCAAACCCCCCTTTCGGAAATATTATATATTTTCCTCATATAAATGCAATTTTCAGATTGAAGCGAACCCCGTATTTGCCCCCTTTCCCATACAGCGAACCCCCTGATGTGCCTTTTTGGAGTAGAGGCGAACCATCCCTCAGTAAATCCTGGCTATGGCCCTGTGAGCTAGCTGCATTCTAGTCATATCAGCCTCTTGTTCGACCACAGTGGTTAGTTTAGAGTGTTCTCCATCACATACTCTAATTTTACAAAGGGTCTAAGGGATGGTCTATAGCAGAACTAGCCTAAAATGCATAGTCTATCTGTTTCTCTATTTCATCATTATGATAGGTGTACTTTGACCCAATGACCTTTTGATAATAATCCAAGCTCAATCATGTCCAGTAGGCTTATAGCACCGGACTGAGGGAAATGTAGTGTAAAATTGGTAAGGCAATGCCAAGATTGCTCACAGTGTGCTCTACAGTTTGTCCTTCAATTCCAGCTCAATACTGAGGGACGTAGTAATTGTATCACATAACCAGGTGTGTGTCTGGTGTCAGTTTAGTGAGCCTAGGCTTAATTGTTCTTGAGATATGGTGGTACGTAACAAACAGTGAGGAAAATATGGACCTTATTTGATTGGATGAGAGGATCAGCACGATCAGTCTTGTTCATTTTAAATACGGTTTCTGCTCCGTGACTAAGGAATGTGTGAAACGAATTCAGTGAGGCAAGTCATGATGGTAATGTCATGGATAGAATGATAACAGACAGACCTACATGATGATTATATCCAAAGGTCAAAGGTCATTTCTGGACAATGGGTGGCCAGGGATGTCACTAAGTTCTGGGGTAGCTGGTGGAAGACATGGAAGTAGGCAGCCACAAGAAGTGACATTTAGTGTTTTTCAAGTATAGAAATTTTATGGAAAATAGGCAGCTGTTTGGTCATAGAAAGGAACCAAAAAGGGATGCCTACCCCCTTCTGATAACATCCCTGGTGGTAAGTGCACTTGTAGACTGAGGCTGTAAATGAGTAATATATTATAATGTTATATTTGCAGTTTGAGGGTCAATTGATAAATCTGCGAAAAAGGACTTGCAGCCTCCCTGACAAGTGCATTGCATTACCTGTTCTTTGACCGGTACAGCTATGTTACATGTAGACTCTAGTGTTGGCCTTACCTGTTCTTTGACCTGTTCACCTATGTTACATGTAGACTCTGGTGTTGGCATTACCTGTTCTTTGACCTGTTCACCTATGTTAAATGTAGACTCTGGTGTTGGCGTTACCTGTTCTTTGGCCTGTTCACATATGTGTAGACTCTAGTGTTGGCATTACCTGTTCTTTGACCGGTTCAGCTATGTTACGTGTAGACTCTGGTGTTGGGCCAGACTCCTCTGTGTCACATTCAGAATGACTGACATCATCCTGGTCATCCTGGTGTTTGGGCCGATCAGAACCTCCTTCAGCTTCTTTGTCTTTACTAAAAACTTGAGGAATACTATCCACCTATCAAGAAACAGAAATTGGACAGAAACTATTGAACTTTACAGAATATCAAATGTGACAAGAGCCCATATTGGCTTCAATAGAGGCCTGCACAACACATTGACTTCCTAAATGTAATCATCTTACACACAAAACTG